>OX246738.1:54789444-55020388 GCA_945910005.1 Isoperla grammatica
TTCAAATCAATCAAATCAAAACTAATTCATAAATTAATCCAAATCTCCACCGGAATTAAAACGAACGCATGTATAACGTTGACTCATTCGACCATAAGACCTGTGCTGTGGCTTCGCTTGTAGAGAGGTCGGCGCGTCTCGCATGTTATGTTGTTCCTCGTACCAGACTCATCACCATACCCGCCCACAACACAAGATACCGCCAGACAGACACAGACTTGTTTGCGCCTCTGGGGCAGACAAATTTGCCAAGTACTTCCTTACCAAGAAGTAGATTATCTTTGCTACAAAGAATAGCGACTATAATCGTATGTAATCTTAAACCTTATCACAAGATCAAATTATAGTTTCGCAAAATACAAAGTTCTAAAAAAAAAAAAACTTTGAGTTGATAAGTTCTTAGAAATGGTCTTCATCTTTGTTTTGTGCGTTTCTTGGAACGATCTGTTGTCAGCTTTGCGGGAGTCTGCCGGGCTTACAACACTGGCAACTTGGCGACTCCTTCGAACTTTATGATTACTGTTGAAGCATGTTAGGGATTATACGGCTAACATGAGCTTCTACCATTTTATAACATCATCAAAACATCAATACCTCAATTTATCTATGTTTGCATGATCTCAGTTTTCACCTCAGTTGTGTATGTTGTGTTGTCCCGCAGTTCATTGTTCTTCATTGTCACTCAAGCAAAGGTAGACTATAAACTTCTAGTCTTTGCTTGTCTGACATACAGATTACTAATTAACACACTCCCCTCTGGGCAATTCAACCAACACCCAACACCCAATATAATTTGCCCCCCCCCCCCCCCCCCCGCCCCCCTTCAAGTAATTCTCCGTATGAAATCCTGATAAATGTCAAGTATTCCTGGATTGTTTTTCCATGGACTGTGAGTTTCCACAACAATTTATCACTCAGTATGTACACTGTGCCAGGTACTGTTTAATGTTTTGATGGTTATATTAGCCGATTACTATTATGAATGAGTAATTGTATATTCATATCACGCCTAAAGTTCACCCAAAAACTGACATAAACATCTACAAGACTACAAAACATAAGCATAACATTTTCAAGATAATCATAAAAAGAATTTGAGTGAGAAGCTTTGTATTGAAAGAGAACATCGAAATTACAGAGGTTCGTTTGTCCTGAATCAACGTCTTTTTGGTCCTCAAGTATGTACGAAGTGTGCGCGCGGGCCGAACAACACACTCTTGTCACTAAGCATCTAGATCTTGCACAGGGGCCATCAACCGCAGTCCGCACACAAAACACGGTGACATCGGTTTCTAAGTACTCCGTACTTGCTTCCATGCTAATTACAAATCACAATAGACATGCCACGTGTTTTCCAAAGGAAGTGCATTGTGTTTGCGAATTACAACCTACTATAGCCGTACGCGTACAGGATGTTAGCTTTCATTAAAATAACAGTCTAACAAACCACCTGCCAATTTGCAATTAGTTACTCATCCAGTACTACCAATTAGACCTAATTTTGACCAGGACGATGCATTTCAGTATAATTAGTACAGAGTATTAAAAACTAATTATTTGTGTTACATAATCATAAAATATTAAACAAAGTTTTCTCGAGACAAGAGCGGGTATTGTAATTGTAACATAATGAAAACCCTGGAAGATCGGTGCTATTGAAAAATGTTTCTATATATATATTGTATATAAACAAAGTTCCGTATTATTTTACATTCAAAATATTTAAGAATATTATTTCTCTAAAATTATACTTTTCCGATAAAATAATAACAATCGATCAAATGCCTGAAAATACCCATTTTCAAAGCAAGTGGCGCCACATTTTTGTTCCGCAACTTGCCCCAGTATTTTTATACCATATTATACACAAAATATTTCTTGTGAGATAACCCGTACGATTAATTAATAGATATTGAACAAAATATGTTTTTTAAATTAATATTGATAAAGGAAATTTTTACGGTTGCGTCTCCGTCAGTTTTAATTTATTAGCGTTACGGCTAGTTTTCACCCTGGCCTTCAAGTTCAATATAACGATATTCACGAATCATCTCCTGACAAGGTGTTCTCTTGTATTCAGTATTCGAGTATACGCACTATGTAATGGTAACAGCGTAACGTAAGCTACGCGTGTAATGGTAACAGCTGCGTATAGTAGGGGTGTAGGATTGGGAAATAGACATTGACAGACAGAAGTTCCACTATTTAACGAGAAATAAATTATCAAGAGTAAATTTAGATATTACGAATTTCCCACATTTTTTTTCACGATTACGTCAAGACTTTTGGAACGTTACCCAACGAGACAATTAGTGACATGCAGGAAAAACCCATGAAGGAGTTAGGTGAATGTGTGGACAGCTTCGGTAGCTCATAAGCCCCGCTAAATGTTGCGCAATACTTGTCGTTGTCTTTCCATTAGCAACACGTGCACGGCAAATGCTTTTTATATTTGGGTTGGGTGAAGCCCAAGATTCGCGGATGTTGTGTTGGGATGTGGGGACTATAAATCTTGCTTGCAAGCCCTCCCTCATAATTAAGAACAGAGTAAATATTAGAGTAAATACAACAATTCGAATATTCAGTGCAACTTTCAAATTAGGGGAGAGAGTAAATAATTAGTAATTTTAAAAACGTATTTTTTATTTATTTTATTTTAAATAAATAAAAAATAATTAGTAATTTAAAAAACGTACTAAAACCCAACCTTATATATTTATCATAGAAACAGATTTGACACACGTCACATATTTATTTGATAGATCACCTGAAGAGAGAATTTAAGATCCAATGCATCCCCGGAGACCTACGTTAAAACATCCAACCCCGACTTGGGATTCGAAATGAGGTCGTATTGTGCAGAGCCTATCCCCTATATAGCGTCAGGAGTCAGAGCGCGAGTTAACCCCCATTTCCCATAATTCCCATAGATCCGTGAAAAGCTTTTATTTTAGATTAAATTTTGTGTTAAAATTTGTGTTTGTGTTTGAATTTATAAATTTCGGTTTTATTGGGTAAAAGCTGTATTTCAGGAGTTGCAACAAGTTACCTGATTATTAACATACATGGATGGGGCCTTCCTTACCTGTGTATAAATTTTGAATGCTCTTATTCAACACGTCACACCCTATCTGTAAGCACTTTTGACAAACTTACATCGTGATTCAAAAACGTCTTTACGATATAGCTAGCTTTCGGATCGGATGTTACCCATTTTTAGGAAATCATGAAAGAGAAAGCGGATTTTGAGCTTTGACGTACGGGTGTAATATTATGATAATATAAACCGTGCTTCGTTTCGGAAAATAACCACACAGGAAATAGTGCGATAAGGATATATTAAGGATGATGGTGTGAAGTGAAGGATGAAGGGAAAGGACGAAAATGTGTGGTCAGGAAATTGTGGACACATATTGCCGGACTAACTGACCTCGTGACGAGTTATACAGGAGATGCGAACCGGATATGGAATATGGATAATAGTGCGCAGTGGCGGATCTAGACTTCATCATAGGCAGGGGGGGCCGGGGGGGGGGGGGGGGTTGTAGAACCTACTAGGTCATACTCATATGACGTCGGAGAAGATTGGAGGAAAGGGAGTAGGAAACAAAAAATCAAAGGGATCAATAATGGATGGAAAGTGAAAATTTGAGGATTATATTTTGTCGTCTCTTACGACTGGCTTAGTCACCCTGGGCCAAATTCTACCCTGGGAACAGTTCATAATGAATTCAATTTCTGTTACTTTATGCAAATAATTGCAAGCAAGACATTCATGTCACATAATTTTGAGGGTGGGTAAGGATAATTAATGAGGCAAAGTGGGTGAAGGGGGGAATGAACCCCCCCCCCCCCCCCCCGTATTCCTTATACTGAGTTCATGACTGTGCACAATAACAACAGTCTCTAGATTTATCCACGGGTGCTCTAGTGCAAAGAAGGGAAGCTCCAATTCATTTGCTTTGACAAAACACCAGACAGATACCGATAGAAGTGATAAGAAAATCACGTGTTTCATGAAAACAGGAAACCTCAAGACTCTGCGTCGCGTCCGACTTGTCCTTCCTGTGGAAGTACTGACGCGCGTCAATATTGGACGTGCGTATTATGAAACAAGTCAACTTCCGAGGAATGCGTGGGTGCAACGACAATATTTCAATGCCAAACATCCCCATCACGGCAAATACAAAACATACCAATATATTTTCCTATTTCATTCCAACGAGTTTTATCTCTTTACAACTTATTAATTAATGAATACAATTTTGTCATGTGTGTCATGGACGGTATGTTTTTGTTTTGGGCAAATATTGAGCACAGGGGTCCACAAAGTATTCATACAATTTGAAGAAGGTGCAATTTATTTATTAACTATTATTATTTTTTTAGTATGTATATATTATATTACTTTTTAAAAATAAATGATAAATAATATAATATATTACTATAATAAATTAATTACTCCTTCAAATTGTGTCAAATACTAAGTGGACCCCTGTGCTTCATATTTAGCATTTACCATGTTTTGTTATGTCTAGGCTACTTGTGATATTTTATGCACACACAATATGTGAACACATTTAATTTCATACAAGACAACGTGTTCGTCATCAACTATCTCAATTTGAATCGATGATTAAAAAAATAAAATAATTTGAATCTAAGGTTAAGTGTTCACTTTATTAATTGTAGCACTTGTGCACTATGAGATTCATTCCGATGAGGAAGTTGCGGTTAATATCATTGGCGCCAACTTAGGGAATTATTCAACACACATCCCACGCTCGCCGACACCCACGCCCTGTTGATGCCGCATGGTGACCGCACTGGTTGTAGATGACTAAACTAGTTCATCTATTTGTCGGGAGATTTTATTTCCTTGCCAAAACCACTCTTCACAAACTTAACACCGTATGTTTTGCCATCAGGCAAATCAGAAGAAAACAGAAAAAATAATATGATTGTCCCATGCCAGAATTCAGTGGCTAGCTCCGCTAATTTGTGTCAGCAGAGACCGATAGAGGCCGTAGCGTAAGACGCGACATTCTTATTCGGGTGGTCGTCGGACGTCGATTCGATTCCGGCCATTGGCAATCCTGGCTAAAGGTTTCTTTTAGAGGTTTTCCTCAGTCGTAAAGGCGAATAATGGGATTGTCGGAGTTCTGTATGTATGTAAATTCTTTATTAGCATTATTGCTATACATTTCACATATAAAAATCATATAAGATAATAGGATAACACAAAGCAATGCTTTAACTAACATTTAACATTTTATTTTTATATATTCATTCTTAATTCTTTGAACATTTGCTAATTCGGCAACTGGTTATATTGACTAATTCTACTTATTCTACTAATAGCCCTCGGGCATTTCTTCCCAACTGTCCGAAAAACATCCTTAGGGGCACATGGATAAGCTGGTCTGCACTCTACACAGTAGGTATTCCTATACGAAAAAAAAATTATAGTCGCATCCCAGAATTTAGTTCCAGTATTCAGGGCCCTTATTCCAGAACAGTTATAGGCGGTTGTATAGTTGAGACCCCTAAGTTGTAACCCAGGTGCAAGTTTCAACCGGAATAGCATCTTGCGTGGTACTGGAATGAGGACCCAGAATTCTAGACCTTCTAAGTTTCAATATTCATTCTACAGAAGAAAACTATCAATGACTTGCTAGCAAAAGAAATATATAATAGTAATCTCAGCATTCGCCTTCTGACTGAGGAAAATCCCTTCAACAGGATTACTGATAGCACGAATCGAACTGGTGTCCTCCCGGATTAGAGCATCGTGTGCTATAGCTCTGAGTTATCTCTAAAACGTTTGTTGGCACTAGGCTCTTCATTGCAGAAACGTCAACGGATGCTTACAACGATTAGAAAAAATATTTAACGTTTCCGTCGTCGACTGCGACTCGTGGAATTCAAAACACGTACTATATACTATGCATAACATAGCCTACTCAAGGTACAAACCATTTCAATAATCGCTACGGGTAACGATGCCGTAGTACTTTTCCAGTTTCAATTGTCATTTTTAATTCATGAGAATTTCTGTTTAAAAATAATGTGTGGTAATATAAATTAATATTATAAACATTAATGTGTTGATGTGTAAACAAAAATAGTAATTTTCATGACGAAGTTATTTGAAATTCATTGCAGAAGCAGAAGATTTCATGTTATTGTTAGCTACATTTCGTAAGAGATGAACAAAAATGTCCCCCCTTTCCCTTTTCCACCCATTTTTACCTCTCCTCTTCTACTTGTCCATTTCCTCCAATCTCCTCCTCCGTTTGTGTTCAGGTTAGAAGAATATGTCCATAGTAGCGTAACTTTGCATGTCTTTGTGACAAAATGGGCCGACTCCGATTACACAACGCATTGTCGATTATGTCAATTGTTAATTAAGTGACGTAATTAATATTGTATCTAGCTTCCTATTATTTGCCCGAAACGAGACATAATATGCAATAGCTATTTTAATGTCTCCGTTTTAGTAGCCTATAGAAATATATATGGCATAGGCGTGCGCAGAGGTTGATCAATGGGGGGGCACAATAAATTCCCAATGAAAGTCTTTCACGGCGGCGCCAATGGGGGGTGTGGGGGGGATGCCCCCCACAAGAAGCTCCGCAGGAGATTTTTTAAAGACATGCATTTTTTAAACGTGTTTTTAAGCGTATTAGGAGGTTCAGGTTGTCTGTTCAATGGGTTAATTTTACACAATTATTTGTGGATATCAGTGATACATTGTTACAAAGTGAAGGAAGTGGTCAGTCCCACAGCCAAAATCTAGGCGGTAGGGCAACAGTTGATGCTGAGGCCGGTCAGCTGATTCCAACGTCATTCCAATCTAGGACTTCAGGTAAGACTAGAACCATTATGTCAGGCGTCAGCATTATTGTCGCCCATTACGACAGGCACTTTTCTGGACCTATTTTTTCCCGGGTCAAACGGGCAAGGCAGTTGGAGCAACAGTGACAGTTTGAGGAATATATTTAGTATGAGGGAGGTGCTATAGGTCCTCTTCTCGTCTTTTACGATCGGCAGGCGTATACGGTATACCCTGGGCCAAATTCGATTTAAAACAAAAAAAAAGCTCACCTATCCTAATGGGGAGGCCGCTGCCCCCCCTTGCCCCCCCCCCTGCGCACGCCTATGAATATGGCGTAGGCAGTATAAGCCTTATGTATTTTATCCTTCATGTAACAAAATCGTCAACATCAATGTTGATTTTTCGTCGAGTGAAATCTGCAAGTGTTACGAAGGCAATCCGTTATCTTACGACTTAAACCACGCGTGACTGCAAATGACGTACTTCGCTTGTTAGACATATTAGCGTAGCTCTCAATTGTAAATTGTCTATAGTACAAGTTGTAGGTCATATACCCGTTGGCGCGTCAATTATAGTAATAAAGATTGACCGGCTCGACTCAGTGTTAGTGTTAAGCCGGCTACAGACTATTCGCCATTCGTCGTACGCATTCGTCGAACCTTCAGCAGGTAGCGGTTCGTGGCCAATTCGTGAATAGTGTGTAGGGGGTCATTCGTCGAAACCCGTGCGCGATTCGCGATTCATGGTGGTTCGCTCTAGAGGCGGTATTTATCAAAGTACACGAATCGCTACCTGGTCACGCGCCTAGTTTCACCCTCGGCGCCAGCCTACAACAAAGGGCTTGAAATGTCAAAACGGGCATTGCTCATCAAACAAGCCACTTGCAGTCATTGAGTCCGAGTGGAAGGATGAGCGTATGCTTGCTTTAATTGAAGAAATAAAAGAGTTCCGTTGTTTGTGGGACCCAAAAGATAAAGACAGAAAGAGTAGAAACAAAAGGAACGATTGTTTGAAAAAGATAAGTGTTAAGTTAGAGTGTACACAAGAGGAGATAAACAAAAAATATTTGAATCTGTTGCAACACTCGCAACTGCAATATCATCATCACTCTCATCACTCATGATCAACGGACTCACGAAGTAACATCTGCCTTCCAACTGAAACACGCACAGTGTGTAGGGCTACCCAGGCGGTTCGCGAATCGTTCACGAACCGCTACCTGCTGAAGGTTCGACGAATGCGTACGACGAATGGCGAATAGTCTGTAGCCGGCTTTAGGCTATTTATAATGAGTGGCACATCGCGGTGAGCCATCTAGGATCCCCACTAGGCACCACGACGACGGGGTCATTAGCGTCGCGACGTCGACGTGGGTTTCGGCGTCAGACCGACCGGCTCGACCGGTCAGGCAGCGTCATCCCCTGGCGCCAGGCGAGGGTGGAAAACACAGGAAGTAATTCGTGACCGCCAAGCAAGGCTTAATCGGAAATATGCATACATTCATTTGGAATCGACGTCCCCCCCCCCCCCCCTCCCCCAGTTTCATAAAACACATTTGACGCGATTGGTCTCATAGGGAGAGCGTTTTTATCATGAATAAGTCAACACTCCTTAGGGTCGGTGTAAGTATTATAAACAAATGCAACAATTGTATGTGAACATTGAAACATAATGGGAAATCAATACTGGTACTAAACAGAATCATGAACTTAACGTGTTTTCAAGTAAGTAAAACAAGTAAAAAAATATAGAAATATCTTGTGAAGTACAAAATATGGTATAACCATGGCCATAATTTATTAGTCGTACAAAGTAAAAAGCGTATATTAGGGTGTTAGGGTAGTTGAGAAGGAACACCCAAGAGCTATATTTTCAGGACTCGATTTCAGCATTTGACTGACGAATATCCGGAATATCGCGGTAAAACATTGTCAAATTGATGGTGGTAGGAATCGAACCGAATGTCGCGTGTTATCGGTGAGCCATCTTTTATCGGTGGTAGAACCAGCTGGAAGGTATAGGGTACTTTATGAATAAGCACTTGTTTGCGTGTACATATTGAACGCATTAAAACTGATACCAGTAATTTAAGGCCACGTTAGTTTACAAAATGTTCGTAAATCAGTCAAGAGATGGCGCCAAAGATCTATCCGGAACGAACTCATGCCAAAACGGCGCGTCTCGTAGGCGTCTATGACTACAACCCCTACAATACCTCTGCGTGCATGTTTACGACTTTACGATGGTATTGCGTGAAG
The DNA here is from genome assembly GCA_945910005.1 of Isoperla grammatica. Lineage (NCBI taxonomy): Eukaryota > Metazoa > Arthropoda > Insecta > Plecoptera > Perlodidae > Isoperla > Isoperla grammatica. The sequence continues at coordinate 54,798,541 of OX246738.1, forward strand.
CGTCTATTATAGTGATAGACCGCGCTTACATAGGGGGAAGCAGCCGTCTTTAGACATCAATCACTTTACTTTTTTAAAATTATTATTTTAGTTTTGTAAATATTATAAAGATGAAACGTGAGTTTCAACTAAGAAGAGCAAAGGGTACCTCTACGTCAAAAATATATGTCTATCACTATAATCAGTACGGTTTTATTTGTAATTAATTTTATTACTAATTATCCATTTAATAATCAAAATAACTACCGTATGTTAAAGGTTATAATATTGCATTCAGTTCGTCGGGCTTACCAAAACACAGTGGGCTGTTGACTCAGAATTTCGATTTCGAGTAGCAGTCATTGAGATGAAATTAAAAAATTAAACTTTTCTGCGGATTTTACGTAGATATACCCTTTGCTCTTAAAAGTGCGCAAAATCAAAGTAAAAAAAAAATAAATAAAAAGTGAAGGGTGCGTACGGAACTGCTGACGCGACCGAACCTGACAATGAAAATAATTGTCCTGGGCGGTCCGGTCGCTTTACGGTACCTTACAATACAACACTCATGCAGTTTTCCAATGGCTGCACAGGACCGCACTGGAGTGCACATTTTACAATTAGAACAACAATACAATAGATGCACCACTGCGCACTCAATGCAGAACGCCATAAAGAACTAAACAAATTTAAACTACACTAACTAAACTAAAGAACTAAAAACTGGATTAAGAAAATTTCAAATATTTCAATCATTTCGGCTCTGTCATTAGGCAAACCAATTTAAATATTAATTCTTTAATTGATTTCCAAATCAACAACCGTAGGATTAAAATATTTCATATTTGTTTAATCCGATGTTTAGTTCTTACGAAACTAATGTTGGTTAATGGTTAGTAACCACTTCTTCAGTATTGTGCAGATTTCCCCAGATAATAGTAAAGACGTTAATTTTGCGCGGATTCAATAGTGAGATTATCACTCCCCGTAAATATACAGAATTAAAATACAGTAATTTTATAAAATACACTCATCAATATCTTGATAAAGTTCATATTTCTTCCGTTCCTGCTCAACTCACCTGGGTAAATGTTATAATACGTGTTTGAGTTTCATACTGTCCCGTGTATTATGCCTTGCCATCTGCTAGGTAGGCCCTACGTTTCTGTGTATTTTTTTTATAAAGTAGTGCAGAATATTGTTGTCGTGCAAAATATAATTATGATTGTTATGGCAATCAATTATACAATATTGTTTAAATTGGATTCGATTATTATGGCATGGGATGTTTAACGACGCTACTCGACAAGGTCATATGACATTCGACTTCGTAGGAGATTTGAGAAAAGGGACAAGTAAAAGGAGTAACTGTGTGCAAAGGAGAAATGGAGAACCTCATTTCGTCGCCCCTTACGATTTGTAGGGCCCACACAGGGGAGAAATAACATTCAAAATACGAGATGCTTTTTTCTCCTTCAATAATGATTATTATCTGAGAAGTTTGAGAAGATTTGTGCTTTGTCTCATATTTTCACAACTTTGCAAATCGAGACAATGTGAGGAATGGGAAGTATAGTAACGATGTTAATCTACACTGAACCTGTAATCTGGATACTTTAGATTCGCAGGTGGAAAATCAGTTGCTGATGATGAAACTAAGTTACTTCATTTCCTTTCAGCCGGAAATGTCCACACATAAACAAACAGGTGTAGAGGAAGTCAAGGGCAGGCCATTAAGCAGGTGCGCGGACAAGTTAGTGTTTGCACCACTAGTGTGGGTGTACTACAGACTAATTAAGACAATGGCAATGATTGAAAGAGCAGGTGGTAAATTATAGAAGCGGAACTAATTAGCATAAAATTACAGTTCAGTTTCCTCAGATTGTTTCGACCAAATTAAAGTAAAGAAGTCAAAACACAAAAAGTACATCTTTAAAAAGAAAAAAGAAACTTGAATATTGTCATGAATCGTGATTGTAACTAATTTTTCAGGGTAGACCGTGTACAATATAATGAAATAAGGAAATTAATTAAATGGCTTTTATTAATTTGACGTTTTGTCGGAATAACGTCCAACTTTTTCAAAACATAAATAAACAGAAAAATAAAAATACCAAACAAGAAACTGTAACCTATTTTGAGCTATTCATTTTGGACTGGCTTCTTGTAAGTGGACCAGTCACAGCATGTTCCCCTTCCTGCTCCATTGACACCAGCGTGGAAGGGCTCCTGGTAGCAGCTGGACTCCCGTCGTCACAATGCAATACACAATGCAAGTCGTCGTTCAACCTCTGGAATTTGTTCTTTAATATTTTGTTTCGTATTCATAAATTGTTTTGAAAAAGTTGGATGAAATTCCGACGAAACGTCAAATTATTAGAAATAAAAACCAACCACTATCTTTTTTTTCTTATTTCATTTATCATTATATTGTACGTACACGGATTGAACCCAACAATGGCAAATAATAAATCTTTCATCCGTGAAAGCGTTGTATTTAATAAAGCAAACCTTATATTGATCTTCCAAATACTCCTTCCAAAATAACAGTGCAGGGATCCTACGGCAGATCTTCAGTTGGCATGGGTTTGAAATTGTGAGACATCAGACACATAACTTTGATCAGTGGTGGTTTTGACCATCAGCTAGCTAAGGCAATGCTGACGGATGGCCCTTTAAATTTTCGCATGGAGGATACAATATTCTGTATACAGGCAATCATGCCACTAGTGTGAATCTCGAAGGTCCTACCAGTAAGCCTTACCGGGTGGTGAGTGTTACAGAAAATCACAACTGGTTAAAAGTTGCAGGTTCATTGGAAGGAAATGAAGCCACTGTAAGTGAGGGAAATAATAAACAAGCATCATATTATAATTTCAGTTAAAAATTGTTATACCTAAATTATTCAGTTCCATATTTTCATCAATCTGATGGAAGCATTGACAAAAAAGCAGCAATTACAACTAACTGTTTTTGTGCTTGAATTCAATAAGTTTGACAAACATAACAAGTAGATCCTTCCAGACGTACATATTTTCAAATTTTATTTCAAATTTCCGAAATCATTTAGTTGACGGGATCCTCTGGTTGAGAACCGGTACCTTATTTCATTGTACTCCCATATTTGTGTGCATCTTGCAACACATGAAGGATACCACCATCAACCATTAGCCTGGGGTAGAATAGGCACAGATTGACTCTGCTAGTCGTAAGAGGCGAGAAAAGGAGACCCTGTCTCTCCCCCCCCCCCCCCCCCAATGTCCCACTGAAGATTTCTCCTCCCACATGGCCTTGCCGGACTCCCTTTATGACGACTCCTGCAATATAGATGGACCCGATTCGGAAGACGTCATATGACCTAAGCTGTCGAGTACGTCGTTAAACACCACCAATCATCATCATCATCAACCATTAACGAGTGTATATACCGGGAAGAAAGGTATAATATTGCCAGATATAAGTTAATAAGGTAATAATAATAACATAAAATACAAAAACATATTATTATTTTATTATGGTTTGTTTACATTTTCAATAACATTATTAAAAAGATACAAAAATAATTATCACTGGAAACATTCCTTAAACATTTCAGACACTAAATATGCTACTTTTAAATATAACGTGATGCATGAAGTTGACTGTTTCATCATTAAGAAATCAGTAACCAAAGCAGCATTAAAAATGTTTAATGAATGGCAAAACAATTCAATTTGAAATTCAAATACTCCTCGTATCAGTCACAAGATTTCCCAAATTACGTTTACAATTTAAGATTCTATTCTATCATAAATGTGGGTGAAGTCATGTTCCTAGTTGCAACTACTACTATACCTACATATTTTGTATGCAAATAAATACTGTAATTCATAATATCTGTCCCTATTTTATGCGCGCAACTATGGAAGTGTCTGAATTGAAGGAGGTAACGACAAGAGCCTCCTACAAGAACAGAGTCAACGCTTTTCTTAAAGACGATGTATGAAGACTAATTACTTATTATACATTACATTTATATACTTGTACATTTGCAATTTTGTTATAGGTAATTACTAATTAATAATTATACTCTCTGCATCCATGTAATATTGTTTGTTTTCTTTTTACATTGTGATAGACCTTAAACAGAAACTTTTTAGCAAATATTTAACTGCATAATTTGGATACCATTTAAGAATATTAGCAAACAAATGTAACAATTTTACTAGAACCGAGGTCCAGAATTATGTCCAACAGGTGGCATCTTTAGTACTGGTATGTGAGTAGGATTATTTTTGTCTTGAAATTCTTGTGTCATCTTTCTTTTAGACTTTTGATATTCGAGGCAAAGAATACGTATCACTAGGTCTACTACTAATGGGTACTAGGTATAAGGCTTCAATATTTAGGAATCTTCTCTTGGCATGGATAATTTTATAATCTATATATATTATAAAATACAAGGAAAAAACCTTCGTCAAATAAGACACGGTTCACTCTTCCCCTCGTTTTATCAGCACCCAATGTCTTTTGCCACATGATATTCAATTGAGGCAGAATGAGAAGATATTTCAGGAGTTCCCGACTGTTTCACAATATACTGTAAGTAGTATGCCCATGGATCTGTCTTACAATTTCCAGCCAAGTTGCTTTTGTAATGCTAACATCAGGGGACAATTCAAACACCAGTCATCAATTGAGCATAAAAATGGGCTTTCTCGCCAAGTTAAAATACGGAAGTGACGCGACACCAAGTCTGAGAGTTCACGAGTACTTGAGAATTCGACTCACAGACTTAAAATAGCTAAAAGTTAAGTTAAAGCCTCGAGTGGGGTACTAAAAAGATCTAAGTTTTAAAAATACTATAAATTCACCAACCTGATTATCGATTAACCTGACCCATATTGGCCACCTGCAAACAATAGTGCTAGAAAAATAGAACAGATAACTGTTTTGAGCCGCTCGAATTAGTGCTAGCAATGTCCATGTGTTGAAAGTATACAATGTGTGATTTAACATGGTGTCAATCCATTCCTTGTATTAAGGCTCTATTACAGAACTCCATGCCAACAAATTTTTGATTTTACACACACAAAGCTTCTCACTATTATAGTGGGCCTATTACAAGTATGTAGGCCTAATGACGAATTAATTTGCTTTACACAACAACACAGTCCACGAGCTCTTGATTTTACTTAACACAAAGTTTTTCTAAAACAACCCTCAGAGTCAGGACTCAGGACATACCAAAATATTACACTGTTTACCTGGGTAGTAGATTACAAGTACCTACTTAATGTGTGTAATGACTTTACTTTTACACAAGAACACAATCCACAAATTCTTGATTTTAGGCCTACTCAACACAAAATGTTCCATTTCCATATCATCTATACAAATTCTCATAAATCAGAAAATACCGTATATAGGCAAACACCAATTGCCTGGTTAGCATTTTACAAGTGTCGTGAATAATTACTTGTAACGGACACACTATGGATCCATCTTCTACAAAAAAACCCTCAAAACTCAGAAAAGAAGACCGCACAGGCGTACTGATTAGATGTGTAGGATTTTACAAGCGGGTATTTGCACAATTATGAATTAATCAATTAACCAACTACTTTACCGACTTAGTGTTTAACCAAGAACACACTCCAGTTAATTTTATTTTACACAAAGTTACGTTTTCTATAAAAATCTACCGGGCCCCGATACGGACACGAATTCACTGTTTACCTGGGTAGCGCATCACAAGTAGTCTAACTAATCTGAAAAATTACTTCACACAATGACACGGCAGTCTTGATTTTATTCAACACACAGTTCCATACTTTCTATCTCGTTGAAGTGTGAGTTGATGTCGGCTGCCCAGAGATCCAGCTTATCATCCTGAAACAAGTAACAAGTAGGTAGTTGATATTATATATCAACATCATAACTGAATCATAACTGAACTGAACTAGCTGCAGTATAGGTTCATGCAGATGTACAGATTGCAACAAGTGTTGAATGGTTTGCAACTGCAGCGTTTTTTTTTTAACAGTGGTAATTTTTTTAATTTTGTAAATAGGCCTATTATCAATTACACAATTAGTCAATTACCTATCACAGACACTACAACAGCTATTTCATGATTACTTTCATGCTTCTTTTAACAACAAGCCTTTTAGTAGCCTACTAATGGTGAATTCACGACCTTGCGTTGCGTTACGCAACTTTGAACTTCGAAGTCCTAGCAACCAATCATGAGCATCATCAGTGCGCGACTGTGCGATGCTGCAACATTGATTCTAGTTCAACTTTTCAACGCAATAACGCAAAGCAAAACCTTCTTGATCCTCGCGACATGTATGATCCGGGATACTCGGTTTAAAGCACAGCCTTCTCGAACGTCGGTTCAATTTAAGGTCCGTAAATCCCCTGGCGGGGACTCGTCAAACTCCCAAGTGTTTACATTGAAGTTTACCGAACCTCCGCCAGGAGATCGACGGACCTTGGGTTCAATCCTTGCAAGGCCCACTTGATCGGAGATCAAGTAGACCTTGAATCCGCGGTTTGACCTGCCGAGAAGGCTGTAGTTTAAAGCAAGGCCGTGAACAGATGATGAAGTCAACGCAACGCAACAAAGTCCAACGCTCAGCTCAGCGCAACGTAAGGTCGTGAATTCACCATTAGTCCTAGTCTTGCTGGTTTAGCATATTATTAATTTCTGAGCCAATTGATGCTGGAAGGGTATGTACAAAGATATGGAATTTACTATTCACCTTTAAAATTGTCAAGATATAGCGTTACTGTCGCCACGAGAAGCGAGTGATGGCAGCTACGATGAAGTCGGTGAGGCAACTTAACATAGCTACTAGATGCGAAACAACAGTTTTTATTAATTATATTAAAATCTAAGCAGTCAGTACTGTCGATATCTATGTACATATATATGAAAGCCTGTGCCAATGTAGAAGATCCGTGAGCCATTCATATACGATAAATATCCATGGATATCGATTTGTTTTACAAATATAACCTTCGATATGTAGTCTCGGCGTGTGGTTGGGCCGTGAAAATTCGCACCTTGCATTTTAGTGCATGCTACCAATTTGCGTTCAGTGCACTTTCTATTGAGAAAGTTTATTTTGTTATTGTCTAAAAAGGCAGCTACGCATGTTTGGAGAACTCTCGAACACATCCGATCATTAGTTTTTTGCCAATTGAGTTTGAGAAAACAAACAATTTTCTAGATCTGTCCATCTCCAATGCGTGAATTGTCATAACAAGTTAACTATTACGTATATTATTTTGAGACCATCTTTACAACAATAATTGATATGTGAACTAAATATTCTGTCATGTAAGTTAAACCATAAAAAATTAAAAATCAATACAATAACGGCTAGAACGTGGTAAGTGGTGATGTGTAACATTCCTAGCGCGCCGCAAACCTTGGCAACAACCTCACCCTAGCGTTTCTCGCTTTGTCCGCTTGGAGCGTGTTGTTTCTTTTTAAAGGCGAATAGCAGTTGCTGTTGTAGTTGCAGTTTCAGTTGCTGTAGTAAATTCCAATGGTGAAAGAACACCAAAGATATTAGAACGTTGAGCACAAACTACATAATCTTTGGGTAAAGTAAAGGAAAGGCCAGGTTCATTGCCGAATACAAATTTTGTGGAGACTCTTTGATAAGCGTAACAATGTAACATATGTTCTTGTAGGTACACACAAGCAATGTAGTTATTGATTTTGATGTGCAGAATTTGGCCAAGCCGTGACTTTATCTTTGATACACAGTTTTGGACATGGATGAGTAGGATATTGTTGAACCTCAATCGAGTTCATGTACAAAATGCTGCAAGTTACGAGAATGCAGCGGCCAAACAAACATAACAAACATACCAAAAAATATGAACTCTATCAAGGTTTCTAGAGGTGAAATAGTCTAGGGTAACTTGACTACGATTTTAGGCCTCGGATGAAAGTATGCTATCCTTGTACCTTGGTTTTAACCTCTCGCTTCTTCTTTTTGGGAATTTTTGCTGGAGTTTCATGTTCACCTGGTGAATTTTCACGATAATTCAATCTCTTAGTGCGTGTTGACCTTCCATATGAATTCCGTGCTGGCTGTAATGAAACAAGATTGGTAATTTAATTCATGCCATACAATACAATTACATTATGACTGCCTAAATAAAAAACAAGTCAAAAGTGGTTTTGGAACGGAATAGTTGGAGACATTGCTTTTTGGGAAATATCAATCAAATCAATTTTTATTCACTCAAAATTTCTGTTTTCCAGTTTTTCCCCTCAGCTTGGATTTAAATGAAATCCCTACATGTGCCATCATAGGTAATTTCATGTAATAAAGGAGTAAGAAAGGATAATTCGCGATCTCAAGGACGTTTGAAAGTGACGTCACTGGCCAATGTGGCGGCCGTGCCGGGTTAACTTCTCTGTGTGACATTGCCGGTATCGCTGGAACGTTGATCACTTATCTCCTTCTAGCTGTTATACTATTCATTTTGAAGGAAAAACTTATAGGAAAGCGTAATTAGTTTACATGCCAATAGTCATCATAAAGGTTATTTCATAATTATAGACCCAGTAGTTTACTTGTTATAACAATTCACGCAAAAAATCGGAAAATTAGCAAGATTTCTTATTGTTTTCTAAACTTAAATTGTTGACAAACGAATGATCGGATTTTGATGAGAGTTCCTTTGGAACATGAACCAACAATCTGAGAAAATAAACAAATAAACTTTCTAGATAGAAAGTGCCCCGAACGAAAATTCATAGCATGCACTAACATGCAGGGTGCAGCGGTTGGACCTCAAAAGCAGCGGTTTTGGCCGTGAAACTACGCACCCTGCATGTTAGTGCATGCTATGAATTTTCGTTCGGGGCACTTTCTATCTAGAAAGTTTATTTGTTTATTTTCTCAGATTGTTGGTTCATGTTCCAAAGGAACTCTCATCAAAATCCGATCATTCGTTTGTCAACAATTTAAGTTTAGAAAACAATAAGAAATCTTGCTAATTTTCCGATTTTTTGCGTGAATTGTTATAACAAGTAAACTACTGGGTCTATAATTATGAAATAACCTTTATGATGACTATTGGCATGTAAACTAATTACGCTTTCCTATAAGTTTTTCCTTCAAAATGAATAGTATAATAGCTAGAACGAGATTAGTACCGCGTGGTTTGGGCGAGAATCCGCAGACAGTTAGAGCGCTAGACCCGTTAGCTTAGGGATAATTTTGTCCGCTAGGGGCGTATCGAAGTTTTGCGATCGCGAATAGTCAAATATTTCCTTTTCTCTTGTTTTCCCAGACCACTAAGAACCACCATGTCTTATCTCTACAAAATCTTGAAAACGGGTGAAATAAAATTTAAAAATAGTTTTCTTGGTGCTATTCATTTAAAGTAGATAAGCAGCGTAAGTTTGTAAACAAAATGCCTGATTTGTAAACCACACCTTTTTTTTAAACTTGTATTTTTACACCGTCTTTAACATCAGTCTACTAACTTCCCCCAATACATTTAGTTCTAGCTATAATTGTATAAATTGTATTATCACACAATTTTCCTTCCAAGTATGCCTATTGCCGCCATATGACAAAATTAATATGGTACACTATTTGTAAATGGCCTGCACTCAAGTCTCCATGACTTTGCAGGCTTCTCCAACTTTCTATAAATAGCCACTTTTTAGTAACATGTATGTATTCTGTGTTGAGAATAAAATTGTCTGAAAATGAAATGAAATGAAAATGAAGGCCTAGCCCACCTACTCATACCAATACTGGGAACTATTCATGGTTAAAATCAACAAGAGAATGTGCCATCGTCAGCTGTGAACAAAGAAATATGGCTGCAGAATACAGGTAAACAATTAAACATTGTCTTTTGTCACGGAGGAAAATACGTGTAGCAAACGATTTTAAAGTTTTATGGATGTCCGGCAATATTTCTTTTTAAGATTCATTTTTAGGTGAAAATGAAGTCATTTTCACAACCTAGGGCATAATAACACAATGCTAAGACTAGGTCTAGGCCAAGTATCAACTGCCAAGCTACGGTACATACTTTATTTACCTCGACCCCCTAGTGCCCGTAACTATCGCACGAGTGCGTAATTGCAACTTTTAATCACGAATAGAACTCCATTATACATGTGAAATACCGTCATCATATCGTTAGGCCTCACACAACAAAGTAAATACTGTACATATATAGACCTACAAAAAATAGAGGTATTGGGGCAGGGTTGGCATGATTTTACCCGACCCGAAAAAACCCGCCGTGTTTTTTTGGGTAAAACCCACCTGAAAAAAACCGTGGGTTTTAGACAAAAAGTTGTTTTTTTCCAAATACTCAACATAGGTGTATAATTGTACAGTTTATAATATTCTAGCCACCTTTATTAACTTTTTTATTGTGTTTGTGGGTATGTAGGTCTACTGCAGTCTCACTCAAAAATATAATCCAGGCCACTGGCACTAGTAGACCCTGATATAGGCTATCTCATATTACGACAGTACAACAGACTGAAGATTTGATTACGATTTGCAAGTAGAGTAGAGAGGGGTAAAAGTCCGCATGGGGCAAGAGTCCTATTAGTCACTAAAAAGTTTCTGATGTTGAGGATGGCAAACCTGACTTGCATGTCAGGAAGCTATCATGGCGACACGTGTTTAGTCAGAGTTTGAGAGCCTTCACGTCAATAACGGCCAAATTATGAGGGAAGATAACATTTATTTATATCTGATGTTATTTCAACAACACGTTACTTAAGGAATAGACTTACAACAATCAACTTCAGACACAAGTAATATTTATTGGAAATATGCCTGGTAAATGAGCAACTACGCCAGCGTATTGAGAAAGTTGGCGCAGTTCATGACAGATGGCACCACCTCGCGGCTTGAAAAGCGCGGGACGGGGCAAGAGTCCGAATATGGTAATGGGGCAAAAACCCGCATGCGTACTCAATGCATACTCATGCGAAAGATGAAGATCAACACAAAAAACAGGAAAAAAGGGCAAGAAAGCTACTATTTGGGGTTTTATCAAAACAGGATAATAAAATCTATAAGCCCAATAAAAGATCAGCACAAGTGACAAAAACTAAAAAAAAAAAAAAGGGGGGGGTTGTGAAGGCATTTGTCCAGGATGTGAGGAAACCTATGATGATCCTCCCGACCAGGATTTGATTCAGTGTCATATATAAGGAATGGCGGCATGAGGTTTGCACATCGTATGAATCTGGGCAATTTACATGTGATTATTGCTAGGCGGACTTTTACCCCACTGCATTCGGATTCTTGCCCCATGGTTGGGGCAAAAGTCCTATTTTACACATGTTCACAAAAAAACATTGCATTCTTTAAAATATGACAAAAGTTAATTTCCGTTAACGATGACTTGAACAATAATGTATACTCTACTGGAATAAAAAAGATTTAAGATAATTGGCAATAAATTACAATTTCTGTGACCTAAATTCCCTTAGCTGCGGACTTTTGCCCCACCTTACTCTAACGCCTATCATTCTGCTCACTAAATTGATTCTCAAGAGGTGTGGGTAAACTGTTTGCCTGAAATTGAAAGGCAGACTGACATGCAATATATTTAACTAACTTGTTCAGTCACCCCTTTTTTGAGGAGATAAAGCCACTTAGGCCTATAAGTTCTGTGACTTGTTTATGATTTGTACACTGCAAAATTAATATCATGATTTTTTTTAATTTTTGGATTATATAAAACCAAATTTGTTCTTCCCGGAACTATATAAAAATAGATGTTTTTGTTCTTAAAGTGAATTAACTAGTATAAGGAAACTGCTAATAAAGTAAATTAAAAGTAATAATAAACTTCACATTTTTTCTCTCTCCAATGCAAGACAAGCTAGAAATTAATCAAATTTCTGGGACATAAAAATGATCTTGTTTTTAAATTTTAACACTTTTCGCAAGCATGGATTTTGAAATGTCTCTAATCAAGGAACCATTCGTCACAGTCATCGAAACTAAACAAAATCACAATGGTTTTCATCTACACATTTACAATTTTCCACATTGGTCAATTGAGAACAAAGGTCATATTTGAATATTTATAAACTCAATAATAATAAATCTCTGTAATAAACTCAAAAAACCCATACCCGCAAACGAGGTCATGGGGTCTGAGAAAGCTAATATTAGGCATAACCATCAATAATGATATATACATTTATATCGGGCAGGGTAGAGAAAAAGTCAATATATTTAAACTTTAAAGAAGTATACAGTATTGTCATTAAATGAAAAGAAAGAGCTTGAAATATTTTTGTTGAATTTTACTATGCTATAGGAATTCCTAATTTTACTACCCCTAATACGTTTGCCCTCATCACACAACAATAAACAAAATACTAAACAATACCGTGAGCTTGTTCATTAGGTTGAGAAAGAAGTAGGAATTTAACCAAATACGGTAATTCATTACAGTATGTATATAACGTAATACGATATAACATGTAACATGGTTGTATAAGGTCAGATTATGGGTTTAGGGTGCTTGAACGGTGAAGATTATTTGCGCAGTAGCCTATATGGTCAAAATATTAATAAATCGTAAAAAGGACAAGCTGAAGGCACAAGAGGGCATGCATACTCATTTAACGTGTTTTTTTCTAGAACCCAAAAAACTCGAAAAAACCCTGATAAAACCCACTGGGCAGGGGTTTTTCGAAAACAAAAAAAAAACGGGTTTTTGTCAACCCTAAATTGGAGGCGTGTGTTAAAATACCTTGCCATCGATTAGTAAACTTATCAAATAATAAGTGTTTGCTTACGGCAATATTTAACTGACCTTTTCGAAGTATTCTGATGGTGTATCGTCAGCAAATGAGACTGGCGTAAGGATTTTTGACTCAGAGAAGAGCATGTTAGGAGAAGTGGATTTTGACTGGTTTAGAATCGGACTGACAGGTTGAGACTTAGGATTAGTGGGTACAGAACTTACGGAACTCGGGACCGAGGTTGGAGTCAATGACTGATTTGTAGCTTGAAGGGAGGGTCTAGGGTAAACTGGTCTCTTAGCAACAATAGGAGCCAAGATCTTCTTCAGTTCTCGAACTGCAATGCCGGCAGGTCGAGGCTGGACATTGGAACAATATGGAGTAGAACTGACAGGTCTCTTGTTCTTGCAATTTGCCACACTAGCGGCAGGTCTAAGAGGGATCAATGTTTCATCTTCTGATTCGTCGTCATCAAAACCAAAACAGTTTTCAAGACCCAATTCTTTTCCAGGATCTGTCAAAGAATCGCGAGGCTCGAAACTACTGACACGTGGAACGTAAGTGTATTTCTTACGCACTGCCACATGATCATCGAAAGCCATATCTATTTTTTGATGAGGTTGCAATGACTCCCTCTGAGAAACTGAAGTGTCATGAAAGAACGTACTTGAGCTACTACTATTGTTCAAGTGATTAAATTGGTAGTTTTTGCGTATTGTCACGAAACTGGGAAAAGACAAGCTCAAATTTCTTGAAGTCTGTGGCACTTGATCCTGAGCAGAGTTTGAAGTGTCATCAAATAACCCACTTGCATCAAGATTAGTCTTTGTGCTGTTGCTGGAAATATTTGGCTCATTTGCATTACTGGTATTGAAGAAGTGTTGCATTGATGATTGTCTAGATCTCTGTTGCCATTTGACAGGTATTAAGTCTCGAATGTTTGGTGGGGTCTTGGGCGACACTTCAGAAGGTTCTTCGTTTTCTGAACAAATTGAATCGTCCAGAACAAACTTATGATGAACATTAGAATTCGGGCGAACGTAAATTGATGAAACGCCTCTGTTTCTCGGACTTTTAAGTTTGAAACCAGGAGTTCCTACATTTGGAGATGCCGAAGTTTGGTCAGTTTTTGTAAATGAAACAGGTGTGTGTTGGGTAGAATTTGCTGTAAGAGCAGAATTGTTAGCAAAGCGAACCATTTTGGGACTGTGAACAGTTTGGCTATTTCCAGCTTTTTCAATAGGAGAATATGCAAAGTTTATTTTTACAGAGGATGGTGTTTCGAAATTGACGTTTTTCTGGACAAGGATCGGCCTATTAGCAACAGTAGCTACACTTGTCAATTTGTTTGACCTTTGTGAATCCAATGGGCCTTCATTATGGTTGCAAACTGACAAGAGCGATGTGGGTATTACATTTTGATCTTTATTGGTATTGCTGGTTGTTAAATGGCGCATTTGTTTCACAACCGACATTATTGGACTTTGTTCACTATCAGAAGTGTACGGCTTCTTAACACGTGGTCGACGCTTTCGTTTCTTCTTAACTCGCTTAGGTTCATTTTCATCCACTTCAAACTCATAAAGAGCAAGTTTTTCTTCAGGCAACATGTCAACTACTGGTTTTAAATTTGCATCAGTATCTTGCGTATTTTTGTAGACACACGTCTTCTGGTGACATGCTGGTTCTGGGCTAGAGTGTGATTTCTTTTCTAGCAACTCATTTATGTTCTCCAACAGCACGTTCTCCTTTTTATATACTGGTGTTTGAGAAACGCCAATGTTTTTCAAAGAATAGCATGTTTTATTCAACTTGTTTGACCTTGGTGAACGAAGGATTTTGGGATCAAATGCCAGATCCCCGGATGTACTCGAGGATGAGGAATCAAGTCCAGAATCATATTTAACATTCTTCCTTGTCCTCAGTTCCCTGAGATTCCTTGCTGCTGGTGATTTATTGGTTGCGTCTCCAAGCACGGTTCTATTAGCCGTTACATCTTTACCTTTCAAACGGCATTCACGATTCTCAGATGATTGAATTGTTTGTAATTTCATTGAACGTTCACAAGTCTTTCTATTATTAATAAACTTGTTGACTGCAGTCTTCTTCCGAGCAGCTAAGTGCTTCTTTCCGTGGCTGCTGACAGCATTTCGAGCTCTTCTGAGCCTAGGACCCATATTGGCTATAAATTGAAGAGAGAACAAAAAATAACGTCAGTGGTAGGCCTCCATGTTTGGTCTGAAAGCCAAATAGACCGAGAACTATACATACAAGAACTACAAAAACTAGAACACATTCCTAGACGTAGGCATACACTGACCCTACATCACGATTTAAGATGAAAACATGTATTGAATCGAACAACTCTTCTCACCCATTCCCCTCCCAGTATGGTTATGGTGTTGATCGTTTTTTCTCATCAACGTACATTGCCAATTGATCCGTAAATTACATTGAAAGCAAAAAATATTAGCATTAGTGCAGGGGAGTGGTCAGAGTCAAGTCGCGTTCATACAAAGTCACAAGGTCGTTATTATTTGTTGAGGGCTTTGTCTCTTTTCTGGTCCGTCATATCGCTGACTTCTGGCTGTGGTCCGGAAATTATTGTGGTAGCCTAGGCCTAGTTGTTTTGACTACAATGTCTTAACTCACGTTGCAAGCACCTCACTGGCATGTTATAAGCAATGTTTCAACTGATGATTATAATATAAACCCAATCCCCTGATTGATCTGTCATTAGGTTTATGGTTTTGCCATAAGATAGTTGAACAAAGGCTATTTCAACTCACATGTCACTAAATTTATTGAATTACAATTTCAGAGAGTGCGAATGTATGAGAGCTAACACGTAAGCTCTATCCTGCAACTCCAGCTGTTATTGCAATAACATTTTTTTTTCCTATGCAGAGAGCACGGCTTCCTCAGCCATTCTTCTTCCTTGCCTAGTAACATAAACCTTGATACTTAATTCGTCTATGAACCCGGCTTAAAACAAGGTCTATCCAGCCCTTTAGCTTGGTAAAAATGACTACGGTACTTTATCCGCATGCCAAGACGCTTTGGCTGCAGACGCTTTCATTCAATCCGGTTGGGAACTGCTCCGTATATCACGTCAATTTGAAGTGCTCTCAGCGAAGTCAGTTTTGGAATGTATTCTTTATATTTTCTTAGTTTGAACTCCCCTGATGTATCTTATTCATCATATCATATTATCATTAGGGATGACGAAACCCGACTTTTTTACAACCCGGGTACCCGATCACAATACCCGCGGGTTACCCGGGTAGTAGGCCTAGTAGGCCTAAAAACACAAAAAATCAAGTGGGGTGTCTAAACAACTGTTAAATATCGCTGTTATTATAATAATGATAAGATATTATAATAATGTAGAAGCATAGATTATGATGGTTCAAGACATTTCATAACAGTTGAATACCACGACAAGAGGTATTTTTTATTTATCGAAGACACAAATGAAGAACTACCGCCTGGGGGGTCGAGAACCCGAGCGGGATGAAAGATAACGCTTTCCCCGGGCACACAGATGAGTCACAGATGCCAGTCTAGTTCAAGGCCACGGGCGGTCTGTTCAACTATCGAGTGGTTGTGCGAGTGTGAGGCGTTGCGTGGTCGGAAGGGTGGGGAGGGGAGTGGATGAGTGCAGTAAATTATCTCGACTTCAAACAGATGACAAATCCATTCCGTCTGCACTTTTCGTAAAATCTTTCCACGCACTACTCTTTTTATTACTTATCTCGAACTATGCTGTCTCCATAACCTTTCACCTGCATGTAAAATCCTCGACTAAAATTAAAAACAAATAGCAGTCGACCCATGCTGAAACAATTGTATGAGGGGAAGGGCAGGCAGGGGGGGGGGGGGGTAAGAAAGTCGCCCACCCTACGTGGCAAGTCGGCGACAAAGGAAGCAATGCTAGTGCATGCAGTGTAGGTACCTATTTCGTGGCGCGGCTCACATATCAAAGGTAAAACAATAACACCGACAAGTACAAAGTAATTCCCTGGGGAAAAAAACCCGCGGGTTTTTTGGGGAATGGAATACGCA
The DNA here is from genome assembly GCA_945910005.1 of Isoperla grammatica. NCBI lineage: Eukaryota > Metazoa > Arthropoda > Insecta > Plecoptera > Perlodidae > Isoperla > Isoperla grammatica. The sequence continues at coordinate 54,815,339 of OX246738.1, forward strand.
CCCATACTCGACGGGTCGGGCGGGAAACGGGTACCCGTCGTCATCCCTAATTATCATACCACATTTATTCATTTCACATTAGGCCTATATCATTTATAATGTTATATTTGTTATCCTGGGCAGTGGTCACATAACTCGGGGGTGGAGCTTCAAACTATGTCACCATAAAATATCTGCACTCTATTTAATTAAAATAAAAGGGTACTGGTACTGGTAGGCCTAATGCCTTTATTAACACATGTAGGCCTACAATTATATTCATACTTGTGCTTTCGAAGGAAATACAGATAGGCCTACCTATGAGAAATACGACAATCCACCGCCGACTATGAATTCATATGACTGTGTTTTTTTCGTAACAAGGCTCACTGTGTGCGCATCCCTGAGCTGCATAAACGATGTATATCACAGAAATCAAAGTGAATTCTATCCGCCAACTCGCTTGCCCAAGCGTTTTGGAACGGAGATGTGTATACTAGGGTCAACCAGCCAATGCCCAAACGGCTTAAGCACTTTCACATGTTCGCACATCTGTCAAAAGTGTAAAATGGCGTCCAGTGAGCTCAAGGTTGTGTTTTTCTAGTAGGTAGCATGCTATTGGTTAATTGTGGCAAGTTTAAGCCAATCTCGCACCTCCTTTCATATCCATAAGTGAATTTCAGTCGAAAAATAAAAGCATCGCAATACCCAAACACCCCTTCAATAGCCGAACACTTACATTTCATTGGACGAACATGCTTATTTCAATGTCAAAACGACGTGTTAAAATTGTTTTAAACTCTTAAATAGTCTATTTAATGGCAAGCTAATGCAATTTGGGTTACAATCAAATGAAAGGAAATACATTTTTCTTTACAGTTACACGAACGAGTTTTTACAGAAGCATGCTTGGAAGCGTACATTTTCGACGAGGTGTTCGACTATTGGAGAGTGTTAGGCTATTGACAGGTTGACCTTCTAGGCCTAAGCCTAGGGCTACACTCTGCAACCGACTGGAACTAAGGCACCTTCATCCAATGCGCATTAAACTTGCATTATACGTAGGGCACAGGCCTAGTCAATAGCCCGCAAATGAGCTTCTCTTTCTCGTTACCGGGCAATGTTAAATTATAGCGAACTTTCTTGTTCCCGGAGCTCCTTCCCGGACGTAGGCCCTAGGCACTATTGTGCACCGAGCGTAACTTTGTGAGTAGGCCTAGGCCTGGTAGCTAGGGGGCCCCAAGCCTAGATCTTCAAATTACTTAGCGGGTAGGCCTAGGCCTAGCTCTTCAACTCACTGTTTGGTGATACTTACAATGTTTTATATTTTTATTCTTCAAACTTGACATGGTCAATACTTTTTAATGCAATGTTTTGTGTACATAGCCTAGTCAAACGACCGCATATGAAATAAACAAATACCAAGGCAAGTCTAGGTAGGCCTAGGCTGTAAATTGTGGATAATTTTGTGATGATAGCTAGGGCCTAGGCTAGGCTAGGCCTAGGCCTAGCGTGTTGCTTTTCTCGCACAACAAAACTAGGCCTAGGCCCTAGGCCTATTAAACTTACCGATTTAAAAATAAGGGCGCTTATGGTTCAAATGTGATCGCCTGTCATAGGTAGAATATCTTTAGCAATACTTATTTTGAGGATGGATTCAACTTTGAAATCAACTTTCAAGTTTTAACTGCCTGTTGTTTCTTTCAAACCTTTTTCTGGCAGCTCGGCGGCGGCTACTTCTCGCTCGCTTTTTCCGATTCTCCGCGTCGTTTAAAACTGCCAATTCTGCCAACATATTATGAAATCATGAAATCCCCACCCACTCCGTTCCAAAGTAGTAGGAACAATTTATTTCTTTAGTTATGCCTATTACCTTGCCTATTTCGTTATAAAACTGACTCACAAAAGAGAAAAGTTTATGTTATTCATACGATCATGTATTATTTTTGTTATCTGATTTCGAAATATGATTTTCTTTTCAAGTGCAATATTGGGATTTGGGTTTTTATTAATTATTAGATTGCCACAGTGATTTGACGTGCGTAGACAACCTCACACTGGTAATGTTCGTGTGTATTGCGATTATTTCGATACTATTTTCACACTGATCAATCTTCATGGCAGCCGTCATTGGCTACGCAAGGTTGTAGTTGGTTGTAGTTTTGGTAATTGTCGTCTATCTGCAACTAGTTCATCTACTAAAAAAGAAATAGTACAATGGCTCACCATTACGTTGTAACGGCACACAAACCAACTGCAGTTTCGGGTGCTCTTTCAGGTAGGGCTAGGCCTAGTATGCCTTAACCTAGGCCTACTGCCCCAGGCCTGCCTAGGCCTATTATTAACCTTTAAAATCAGGACTGGTTGGCCTAGGCCTAGGCTGGCCCTTGGTTTGTAGATCTTTATATCTAAGTATATAAACTAGCCTCTAGGCTTTTCCAGCCAAAGCCTAGTTTGTAGTTGGCTAGCTAAGGCCTAGGCCTAGTCAAGTTTTTGGAGGCTAGCCTAGGCTAGGCCTAGTCCCAAGACCTGGGCTTACCATTTTAGTGCATAGGCCTAGGCCTAGGCCTAATTGGAAAATACATATGCGTTGCCTCTGAGCCCTAGGCCTAGGACATATCAGGATATTATTGGAGATTGTAACTCTTGAGCGGGGTGCACAATTGCTCGGTAACGATAACGAAAAAACGGTAACGGGAAGGCATTCGATGCACAATTGCCCGTTAAGCAGACGCTCGGCTATTTGCTAATACTTTTAACAGGCCGTGGACGCTTGATTCTGATTGGTCCCAGTAACGTACACGGGAACGGTAACGTTAAGTTAAATCTTGGCGAACTTTGCCGTTATCGTTACCGGGCTAGAAGGTCAGACGGGAACGGGAAGGCTATTGTGCGTCACACCATAAAGTCCGATCCACACAAAGTTATAAGGTATTGCAATAGCAATAAGAATAGGGTATAAGAAAGTGGTATAAGGTATAAGCTAAGGACGCCAAAGACTTTCCTGAAAAGATACTACATTCTTGTGTAGACTTCTTTGACTTGCTCTGGCGGCAGGTTGAGTAACTACAGCTGGCTGTCAATCAGCTGACTTTCCGCAGCTGTTATTTACGTTTTAAACCGGCATCGAATCTATTGACAATAATTAAAAACAATAGTTAAAAATAATAATAAAAACAATAATTACTATTATTCATTATTGTTGTGTTGTTAAATCATTAATGACGCCGATGGAAGAAGATATTTTGCACGTAGTCACCGGATGCAAGGTCTATTTGATGTGAACCGGATGTATACGGTGAGTTTTTGTTTTGACTAATAATTTACAATGAAAGCATCTGTTACATTGATTCAAGTTGCTAGCATCCCATTGGCGTGTTATAGGTGACGTTTCAACGCATGATTGGTTCGTCATAAGAAAGTTGAAATATCTGAACTCTCTTATACCAGTCTTATACCAATTGCTATTGCTATTGCAATGACACATCTGTGTGAACCCTTGTACGTTATTCCTATGGCCCAACTCGGCTTGTGACTATACCTATACCTTATAACATTCTTATAACCTTGTGTGAATCGGGCTTAAGCTAGCATTGGGACCAACTTTTATCGTTACCGTTGCCGTTACAGACTTACAGTTACCGTTATTGTTACCGTTGCCGGGCGATTGTGCACCCCGCTTAAGTCTCTCTCTGGGTCTTGATTTTGTTCTCGCTCCAGTTTTCCCAGCAATAACAAAGAGTTTAATAAAGTTACCGTATGCCAACGCAGGATTGCTCTAGCCCCTAAATGGAGGGTCAAGTTATCAAGAAAAAACTTTCAACTCTAGTTCTTATGATGTTTTTGTTCTTAGTTCTCCTACTGCACACATAGGGCATAGGCCTAGGGTATGTTGAGCGCAACTATTCGGATGTTGCTTGTGACGGCACCGACGAGTGATGAGTGATGACCTAAAATTGAGAACGAGTTATGAATCAGGGCTAACATCGTTTTGTTACTATTCGCATACGTCCCTAGCAAAGACTGGAGGCTAGATAGGCCTACTGTATAGTAGATGACTAGATAGATAGAGAAGTAGATTAGATACTGTAGGCTAGATGGACCCTAACCTAGGCCTAATCTACATGGGCAAGAATACCTAGCTAGGCATAGGCTCAGGCCATATCATTTAGAAATGGTCACAGCTTCATAATGCTGATTCTGATCTCGATTGGGGTTGACGCTAGGAAATGTGAAGGAGGGGGTGGGGAGGATTGGAAAAACTTGCGGCAGTCTGTGAGTGTCAAACGACTGATTTATGACTAATAAGAAAAGCCATAACAAACCCCACCTGCAAGGCTTGCGAGTAGGAAATAACATTCAATGATGTAATTGAGGCACTGGGTGGAATAAGAGGCTAAGAGCGCACACCCGTCACAGCGTTTTCCTAGTGAGCCTATGTAGGCTTGTTAAACATTCATTATAGTCCTCCCAACGAAACTATTCTCATGTGTTAGCTGGTATATTCGGGTGGCAGGAGAAGTCAGGATACTCACTTTACGTAATAACGAAACTGGTAGAAGATTGAATTAATATACTTTACTAAAAAGAGACAGGTGAACTACAGGTTAAATTAACTGAAGAGCAGGCGCGAGCTATCGGGTGAGCTCTCGGGTAGCCATCTTCCACACTCCTCTACTTTCATCCCCTTACTAATGGTGTTTTCCAATGGGTGCACTGGACTGCACTGAGTGCGCACCGCTACCCACAATCGTATTCCAATGGACTTTTCGGTGCGCACTCAGTGCAATATTTCGTATTCCAATGGAGGACTGCACTCATCGAGTGCCGCACTGAGTCGCACTCAGTTCAGAGGCAAGTGCAATCAAGTCAGTGCAAAGATGGCGGCATTAGACGCGGGAGATATGTACTTGTTGATGGAATTACTTGTGTCCTCTGACAGCAGCGATGACAAAATGATATTGTTCCAAATGTTGCAACCTAAGGAAGTTAAACCAAAAATGCAGGGCTACATTCTGAGGCCTCGGGCTATTGGATAGGCCTACACAAAGCTAGGGCCCTATTGTAATCTAATTTCAATGCGTCGTTTTCTATTTGTAGGTTATGTAGGCTAAATGCTGGTAGGCCTATCTAGGCATATTATATAACTGTGCAAATAACCAGCAATATTCACATTGCACAACACACCGTCATTAGTTATTATTTCGGCATTATCGGATCCCATAATAATATTTATAATAATAACCACAGTTACGCTTCTTCATTTGGCGCGCTCAAGTTAGAGGCCATTATTGCACTGAGTTTATTTTCGTGTTCCAATGAGCGCTGCACCAGTTGCTCCACTCGTCAAGTGCATTACGTCACTGTGACGTTTCAGTGCGCACTGGTCTCGTTTCGAGTGCAGTCCATTGGAAAACACCATAACGCTAGCCTCGTATTGGCGGGGGATTTAAACACAAAATATGCTACTTTATGTATTAGAATAATAAATTGCTTACACATGCTTTCATCACAAGCCATGTCCAATGGCAACTTAAAGGGGTTCTCACCCGCTACACCAAAAAAATATGTTTAACTAAGGCTGATTAGCTATGAAATAAGCGACTAAATGAAAAGAAATCGGGTTCACCATAACCCGGGAAAAAAATATCAAAGTTAGTGATTTTCGAGCTAGGTCCCATCGGCGAAAATCTCCCATAAGAAATAGCATTGGGACGACCTGTATGCCTTGGGACCTTGGAGGATTCTGCTCCAAAAAAAAATGATGTAATACTTTTCGCTGCGTCTTTCTTTTCTGCGTATTTCGTATATTTAGGTTTTGTAATCGGAGCTTCCGTTCAGGTACAAAATAAAGATGTGTAATCGGGTGCTCCATTTCGTTTTGAGCGTTGCTGTGCGTTGCTGTGCACGTCGAGTCGGCGGGTGTCGACTGTCGAGTTGGTGTCAAGTAAGCCAAGCGAGAGAGAGAGAGAGAGAGTAGTATTGGGAGGGGAAATAGTCAACGCATGCACAATGAACGCGGTCTGCTATGCGGTGTCAAATGGAGTACACCAAGGCCGTCTAGATATATCGCTTCGAGTACACTCGCACCAAAAGCCGGCTGACACCAACAGTCGCCGCGGCAGTTAACCAGAAATTTCATTCATTAATAACAAATCACAGGTTTCAACTTACGATGTTTAATGGTTCATTATCGATTGGTGTGGTGCAGTAGATCATATGGTAAAAAATAAATCTAGCGGGTGAGAACCCCTTTAACTTGTGATTCCTCTGGTGCTTGATAGAAGATTGCGTCGGATTGTTCTCAGTTTGTGAGTTGGCCAACTTGTCCGATGTTGATAAATGGTAATTCTCTCATTTGTGTAAGTTGCTATTAATAATATTACACAATGAATATTTTTAAAAATTAAATACAAATATAAGTTTGTAGTAACAAAACCAATAAGTCATGTTTGAAGAGAAGTGATAATTGAAAATAGATCACGGGAACCCAACCATTCACAGCTTTTGATACCAAGAAATGGCGGAAAGGCCGGTGTTTAAACGACTTTATTTCATAAAACTAAAGTAGGACGGACTATACCTTTACAGTTTAGACCTACCTCTAGAACACAGTGGAATATTAGAATAAATACTTGCTGCAAGTAGTTACTCTATGGATCTACTCAGTAAAGTGTGAATTTGTATACATTTTGACAGGCTTTCAATAAAAACAAAAGACTGCCAATTTTGCTCACAGCTTGCTGGATTTTGATAGTTCCTGTGAACTTCTTCGAATTCTCGAACTCTCATTGGCTACACAACAGATGAGCCTCCGCCAGGCGGAGATCAAGTAGACCTTGTGATCGCAGTGCAGCCATCTTAGTATTCGGCAATAGTGCGCGCATGAACACAGGCAGTAAACCGTCCGCGGAAGTTTACTTCGAGGCCTCAGGGGTTATGACGAAAGCATGATAATAGTTTCGTTGGGAGGACTATAATCAGGTCACTTTTTACAACTTGACATAAAATAATAGTCAAAAAGGTTTCACCTCTGGCAGTTTGGCCTAGCTCAGATCCCTAAATCCTTCCCTGTTAGGCCTACTCTTGTAGGCAAGGAATAAGGATTAAATCTGTCCTAGTGACTTATCTGGTTTCATCTACACTAGATGCAACCCGCAGTTGGACACACAGATATTTTCGAGGTCTGAAAGTTGGATCGTTTGGCCAAACCCTCCGACATCGACCCATCGACCGTAAATACCTTTGATCGGCGAGCTATTCATAATCTTACCTATTAATCCTGATTACCTGTCACAACAAATGTCATATAGAATTTAGACAACACTTTTTTTTTAATTAGGCCTATAAGAATGGCTGAAAAAGCCATCTTTGGCACAAGAAGGAAAAAAAAATATGAATATATTATCTACATTGTACTATAAAGAGCTGGAAATGATATAATCAGTGGTTTTTTATATGTCTTTCTATGATGGATACAATGGTTACAGCAGGTCCTCTGATTGTCTTGTAAGACTACTGTTTCCTCTAATCCACGAAAAAACATTATTTATCCACTAGGCCTAATATTAAAAATGTGTTTTTTTTTTCATAAAACGGCTTCAAATTACATTACCACATTTTTTAAATTGCATTTATATTTTATACGTAACGTAATAACCTAGTACAATACAACTGATCAGTATAATAATAATCAGTATAATATAATTGTTAATTGTCTTGAGTATTGTTTGATATTTGTTACTTTCATACTCTGATTTTCTTTGTGACACTATAATATTATTTGCTAATAGCCTATTGCTACATGAATGTTTGAGTCTGGTTGTTTTTGTCATGGAAAGACAAATAAAAAAAACCTGATAACATAATTTCAAGCTGTTTAACGCTGTTTAACGCGATCATGAAATATACGTATAATTCCTCAAAAAGTGATTTTACCTATAAGATGACTTTTGTTGTGACAGGTCATCATGATTAATAGGTAAGATAATGCAAGGCTCGCCGGTCGCAGGTAATTACGGTCGAGGCGAGAGGGAGGGAGACTCGTACTTTGTCAGAGGTTGGTGCAAACGCTGCCCGAGCCTATGCCCTCGAGCGTGTCCAACAGCGAAATAAACAAACTGTAGGAAATTATATTTAGGATGTTAGCATTCCTCAATAAATAAGTTTTGAAACCAACAAGTATATAGACTGAAAGTAATCAAAGTAGGCCTAGAATTCTTAGGATATATTAACAATATTAATGCTTACAATTTATTTTACAGGTAATTTTACTTCACCGACAGACCTGAATCTCATTTTAGCTAAAAATACTCGGCTAGAGATCTATCTTGTTGGCCCTGAAGGATTACGACCCTTGAAAGAAGTTGGGCTTTATGGAAGAGTTGCTGTGATGAAATTCTTTCGACCAAAGGTGATATTTGATTTTTGTAAGGATGGGACTAGAGGCCTACATCAGCATGTTTTATTTAGTTACAAATATATAAATTTAACCTTACGTTATAATTGGCCATGAGAGTCCCGTTTTTTGGACACGTCTAGTCATCCATTAAATTTAAACACATACATTCTGGATTGTAGACAACAATAATTCATGACTGATTTATATCTGATGTGTTAAGAGTAAGACTGTAGGTAGGCCTACAGGTTAATTAATTTATTATTTGCAAAGTTCATGCAAACTTTTACTGTTCTTACAATCCTATCGTCATTGTTGGCACCACAATGGAAGTGTAAATTACACACCACTATAAAAATACCTAGGCCTACTTAGTTTATGAAAGAGTTGTGGGTGATCAGGAGGAATGATGATCCCAGTCATTCAGATTTTTGTTAGATTCTTAATCATCATCATCATCATCATCATCTGTTGCCACGTCCAACTCTGCGTTGGGTCGGCATTGAAGATAAGCCTCTCCATCTTCTTCTATCCTGCCACCACTCTTCCTCCTCAACTACATTCCAGTCCCCTCCTCACATTTCCACATCCTTTCTCACTTTGTAAGTTGTCATGCCATCTTTGTCGTGGTCTTCCTCTCGTTCTTCTACCTGGAATCTCCAGTTCTAGCATTCTCCTCGGCAATCTTTCTCTTTCCATCCTCGTAAGTAACATAAGTTTAACATATTATTATTTATTTATTATTTATTTATTATTATTTATTAGCCTTCATACAATTCACTTATGCGTCCACACACTGTTGTGGTGAACAAGTATCAGAAGTTGTCAATAATTCATCAGCAAATATAAATCGAGTACCACAAAACAGTCAATAAAACAGACAATAAAATTCAAAGTTACAAATATACAGAATTTTTTAATATACAAACTCAGATAGTAGGATGAGACCAGCGTTCAGCCCTTCCAGCTGTAGAACTCTGCCAACGAGTAAAATTCCTGGGGCGGGCCCTTGACATATAAATGCCTTGACACATAAATGCCGTGACACATAAAAGCAGTATGGGCCGTGACATATAATTATTTTGACAGAGGTATCCGTGACACATAATTGCCTTGAGACCAAAAATTTATGTGTCAAGACCCATACTGTATGGGTCGTGACTCATAACTTTTCAAATTCTGTCTCAAGACCCTTACAGTATGGGCCTTGACACATAATAGTCGTGACAGAAAAAAGCCGTAACACATAAACTACAGCCGAAAATTTTAAAGTGTTACGAGATGGGTCGTGCCTCGTAACACATAAAAGTAAGTTTGTTAAAGTTCTCAAACAGTATGGGCCTTGACACAAAATAGTCGTGAGACATAATAGCCGTGAGACATGATTCTACATAAAAGTAATTTTGTTAGAGTTCTCAAACAGTATGGGTCGTGACACATTATAGCCGTGACCCATAATAGCCGTGACACATAAAAGCAGTATGGGCCGTGACATATGATTATTTTGACAGAGGTATCCGTGACACATACTTGTCTTGACACCGACAATTTATGTGTCAAGACCCATACTGTATGGGTCGTGACACATAACTCTTCAGAAACTCTCCTGAAAATGTATAAGTATTTCCTGATAGTTTGTGGGTATGGGCCATGAGACCGAAATTATACGTCAAGGCCCATACTGCACGGGCTGTGAGACCGAAATTATACGTCAAGGCCCATACTGCACGGGCCGTAAGATCGAAATTATACGTCAAGGCCCATACTGCACGGGCCGTAAGATCGAAATTATATGTCATGGCCCATACTGCACGGGCCGTGAGACCGAAATTATACGTCAAGGCCCATACTGCACGGGCCGTGAGACCGAAATTATACGTCAAGGCCCATACTGCACGGGCCGTAAGATCGAAATTATATGTCATGGCCCATACTGCACGGGCCGTGAGACCGAAATTAACATCAAGGCCCATACTGCACGGGCCGTGAGACCGAAATTATATGTCATGGCCCATACTGCACGGGCCGTGAGACCGAAATTATACGTCAAGGCCCATACTGCACGGGCTGTGAGACCGAAATTATATGTCATGGCCCATACTGCACGGGCCGTGAGACCGAAATTATACGTCAAGGCCCATACTGCACGGGCCGTGAGACCGAAATTATATGTCATGGCCCTTACTGCACGGGCTGTGAGACCGAAATTATATGTCATGGCCCTTACTGCACGGGCCGTGAGACCGAAATTATATGTCATGGCCCTTACTGCACGGGCTGTGAGACCGAAATTATATGTCATGGCCCATACTGCACGGGCCGTGAGACCGAAATTATATGTCATGGCCCTTACTGCACGAGCTGTGAGACCGAAATTATATGTCATGGCCCATACTGCACGGGCCGTGAGACCGAAATTATATGTCATGGCCCTTACTGCACGGGCTGTGAGACCGAAATTATATGTCATGGCCCATACTGCACGGGCCGTGAGACCGAAATTATATGTCATGGCCCTTACTGCACGGGCCGTAAGATCGAAATTATACGTCATGGCCCTTACTGCACGGGCCGTGAGACCGAAATTATATGTCATGGCCCTTACTGCACGGGCTGTGAGACCGAAATTATACGTCAAGGCCCATACTGCACGGGCCGTAAGATCGAAATTATACGTCAAGGCCCATACTGCACGGGCCGTGAGACCGAAATTATATGTCATGGCCCTTACTGCACGGGCTGTGAGACCGAAATTATATGTCATGGCCCTTACTGCACGGGCTGTGAGACCGAAATTATATGTCATGGCCCATACTGCACGGGCTGTGAGACCGAAATTATATGTCATGGCCCTTACTGCACGGGCCGTGAGACCGAAATTATATGTCATGGCCCTTACTGCACGGGCTGTGAGACCGAAATTATATGTCATGGCCCATACTGCACGGGCCGTGAGACCGAAATTATATGTCATGGCCCTTACTGCACGGGCTGTGAGACCGAAATTATACGTCAAGGCCCTTACTGCACGGGCTGTGAGACCGAAATTATATGTCATGGCCCTTACTGCACGGGCCGTGAGACCGAAATTATATGTCATGGCCCTTACTGCACGGGCTGTGAGACCGAAATTATATGTCATGGCCCATACTGCACGGGCCGTGAGACCGAAATTATATGTCATGGCCCTTACTGCACGGGCTGTGAGACCGAAATTATATGTCATGGCCCATACTGCACGGGCCGTGAGACCGAAATTATATGTCATGGCCCATACTGCACGGGCCGTGAGACCGAAATTATATGTCATGGCCCATACTGCACGGGCCGTGAGGCCGAAATTATGACATTGTGTTGACCGGGCCTTGAAATATAATTTCGGTCTCACGGCCCGTGCAGTATGGGCCATGAAATATAATTTCGGTCTCACGGCCCATGCAGTATGGGCCTTGACATATAATTTCTATCTTACGGCCCGTGCAGTATGGGCCTTGACATATTATAGTTTCGGTCTCACGGCCCGTGCAGTATGGGCCTTGAAATATAATTTCGGTCTCACGGCCCGTGCAGTATGGGCCATGACATATAATTTCGGTCTCACGGCCCGTGCAGTATGGGCCATGACATATAATTTCGGTCTCACGGCCCGTGCAGTATGGGCCTTGACATATAATTTCTATCTTACGGCCCGTGCAGTATGGGCCTTGACATATTATAGTTTCGGTCGCACGGCCCGTGCAGTATGGGCCTTGAAATATAATTTCGGTCTCACGGCCCGTGTGTATGGGCCTTGAAATATAATTTCGGTCTCACGGCCCGTGCAGTATGGGCCTTGACATATAATTTCGGTCTCACGGCCCGTGCAGTGTGGGCCTTGACATATAGTTTCGGTCTCACGGCCCGTGCAGTATGGGCCATGACATATAATTTCGGTCTTACGGCCCGTGCAGTATGGGCCTTGACATAAAATTTCGGTCTCACGGCCCGTGCAGTATGGGCCTTGACACTAGTTTCGGTCTCACGGCCCGTGCAGTATGGGCCATGACATATAATTTCGGTCTTACGGCCCGTGCAGTATGGGCCTTGACATATAATTTCGGTCTCACGGCTATTGTGTGTCAAGGCCCATACTGTTTGAGAACTTTAACAAAATTACTTTTATGTATCATGACCCATCTAGTAACACTTCAGAAATTGCCGGCTGCAGTTTATGTGTTACGGCTTTTATCTGTCACGACTATTATGGGTCAAGGCCCATACTGTTAGGGTCTTGCGACAGAATTTGAAAAGTATGTGTCACAACCCATACAGTATGGGTCTGGACATATACATTTTCGGTCTCAAGGCAATTATGTGTCACGGATACCTCTGTCAAAATAATTATATGTCACGGCCCATACTGCTTTTATGTGTCACGGCATTTATGTGTCACTGCTATTATGTGTCAAGACCCATACTGTAAGGGTCTTGACGCATAATTTGAAAAGTATGTGTCACGACCCATACAGTGTGGGTCGTGACACATAAATTTTCGGTCTCATGGCAATTATGTGTCACGGATACCTCTGTCAAAATAATTATATGTCACGGCGCATACTGCTTTTATGTGTCACGGCTATTATGTGTCACGGCTATTATGTATCAAGACCCGTTCTGTTTGAGAACTTCAACAAATTTATTTTTATGTGTCACGACCCATCCGGAAACACTTATAAAATTGGTGGCACGATTTTATGTGTCACGGCTATTATGTTTCACGGCATTTTTGTGTCAAGGCCCCGACTCAAAATTCCTTATCCAGCAACCATTCCTTTACCTCCCTTTTAAAGGAGCTTCTCCCAATAATGGATTTGATTTTGATGCCCTCAGGCAGATGATTATACACCTTTATACCTGCTTGTACTTGCTCTTTGTCTTGTGTTATATTCATGAAAGCTTCCATTTCTATGGAAGTAATGAGGATTTTCACTCAAAAAATTTGCAATATCAAGAATATAGAGGCATGCTACTGTCAGTATTCCCTGTGACCTGAACGTGTGTCTACATGATGCTCTGTGATGAAGGTGGGCAATAATTCTCACGGCTCTCTTCTGGAGTCGAAAAATTGATGTTATACTAGTTGCATTACCCCAAAACATAATACCATATTGGATAATCGATTGGCAGAATGCGAAATACACCATTTTGGTCACATGAGGGTTACAGCGTTTTATCACATTACTAACACAAAGCAAGAAGTGCTCAACCTGCCACCTATCTTCTTCACATGTTCCGCCCATTTCAGTTTAAAATCCACCATTAGTCCAAGAAAAGCTGCATGCTCTACTGGTGTTAAAATTTCCCCCTCATAGTTAAAAGGCTCCTGCAAAAGATCCCCCCTAGTTTGAAAGGATAAAATCTGCGTTTTATTACAGTTGAGTTTTAGTTTATTGGACTCAAACTAGGTATTCAGACAGTGCTTGAAGAATTTCTAGGAATTTAGTTTCCAGGCCCATGTTACTTAAAGGCATATTGTCATCTAGCGTTGTAGTTAAAGTATGTCAGACCTTGAATTATTTAAAGAATTTAGGAACAAAAATGAAAGAAATCGGTCCGTATTTAAACAAGTTATGAGCAATTTTAATCAAGAATGTTCATTGGGTGACGTCACACGGGTGACGTAGTTGGATGCGAGCTGTGCTGCGCTCACTCATCTTCGCTGCTGGCCATCCATGGCGCGCCCCACCGCCACCGACCTCTATCGGAGAGTTGAAGGGTTTATGTTCGAGATGCAGTATGTTTGGCTTGGAGGAACTTGTATTGTCATCGTATTGAATTGATTGTCATCGGTGTGATCACTCTCACTATCATTGACAGATTCACATTCGTCAAAATCTTCTGTTTCAAACGATTCGTCGTGGTCGTTTATTTCATCGGTTTCACTTTCCGAACTTGCACAAAATGTCATCCCCTCCGCAAACTGGTTGGCTCTTATTAGTGTTTCAATATCAAGCTCAAACTTTATTTCTATGTCTTTAGGTTTATTCTGAAATGTTTCGTGATTTAGTGAGTCGTCATTACATAAACATTAATCGGAGCGTAGTACAGCGTGATGTGGAGATGTACTTTGGGCACTTTGGGTTTGAATGTTTTCAATAAGACGATGCTTGTTTCGAGCGGCAAGGTAACATGAACTTCGCTCTGTTTTTAAAGGGGTATCAATGCTACCTCTCAATTTTACAGACGGTACTGCTCATTTTTTTAACACACGTTTCGATTTTTTTTTCATTAGATTCATTTTCCATTTTCAAACTGTTGGTAATTTCATAGTCGTCTTTAATGAAATGTTCGGAACATACACGAGTGTATTTGCTTGGTAGGCCTACAGAGTTCTTACTATTAATGTTCGATAGCCAGTTTTTATGTTGCACTGGCTAAAAACCCAAAGGCACTGGAGATTTGTCCCTGTTTGGAAAACGGTGAAACCACATGTCGATCGGGCTTACAAGACTGTTATTGCATCCGTACGCACAACAATTTAATACCATGATTACTGATTAATATAGCTGGTGCGATACGTACACTATAGTCTAAAATCTAAATGGCCATTTACAATAATAACTTAAAAGCTTTGACACTTATAATGTCCGTTATGCTTAATGCCTCCACGACAAACATAATGAAACTACAACTACAAATAAATCAACTAGAACCTTAAGACGTACTCTACACAATCCACTTGTCCGTGCACTCTCTTAATAAACTGCTGGATATTAGCACTCACATTAGTTATTAATAAAACTATTCTTTGTACATCTCTTGAAGCAAATCTAAGAAACAACCATCCATACAGACTGTCAAGTATCAACCCCTTACTGCACCACGCAACGGGTGTTCCTACCCGAGTCGCGCCTCGCCCAGCCGCTCGGCCCGCATCCAACAACGTCACATGCCCCGAGGTGCGCGTCAAAACAAATCATTGTAGGGGGAGTAGGCTTCGTCCAAAGTTGCCATAAACTGCGGTTTTCTTATTTTTTTAATGTCTGATAACAAAATATACTTACTTGTATGTGAAAATAGGCCTTTAAAGCTCTAATTATCACACTCGTGTCATCTGCAAAGAGAATCACACAACCATAAGGGACATTACCTGGGAGATCGTTAACATAGATAATAAAGAGCACCGGTCCAAGAATCGACCCCTGTGGTACCCCATGTCTTACTACTCTCCAGGCCGAGAGAGCTGCAGAGATGCCTGTGCCTATAGAAACCCTCTGCTTCCTATCCAATACGTAAGATGAAATCCAGGCAAGGCCCGACCCTCGCAGCCCAATATGTTCAAGTTTACTAATTAATAAGCTATGGTGGTCAATCATGTCAAAGGCTTTGGAGAGGTCCCACATCACCGAACCTACTGCCTCCCTCTCCTCCAGAGCTAATTGTACAGCATGTGTTAGTTGGAAGATAGCCGATTCAGTAGAGTGCCCCTCTCTGAAACCATGTGGACAATCTGATAGAAAAAATTCATTTAACTTTTCAGTCCTTCTCCCCCCACGAGATTATACTTGACTGCATATCCCTTAAAAACACATCAGTCAATTTATGTTGAAGTTCCAATACAGTACTCTATATGGAGCTCGTAATTTTCCATAATTTAGCAAGTTACCTGTAATCTGGGCTTCTGCGATTTACCTCACAGATTAAACATTTCTGCTGACAGGTAGGTCTAGATATTGTTTGCACATGCTGTTAACTACTTTGCCAGGATCTTTTAAAATGTATTCAAATCCTTCAAGGCTGAGAAATGTTAAAGTTTTAATTTCGTGTGGCATAATATGTGTGTTTATGATCTTCTTTCAGCATGAAAAGAAAGACCTTCTCTTTATCGTTACTGCCCGTTACAACGCCATGATCTTGGAGTGTGTCAGCGATGGCGGAGAGGATCTAGAGATAATCACCAGGGCTCACGGCAATGTGTCGGATCGAATTGGAAAGCCATCCGAGACGGGTATAATTGCAGTCATAGACCCCGAGGCCCGAGTCATAGGACTTCGTCTTTATGACGGCCTCTTCAAGATAATTCCGCTCGACAAAGACAACAGCGAGTTGAAAGCGACCAGCATCCGAATGGAAGAGCTGCAAGTTCAAGACCTGGAGTTTCTACATGGGTGTCAAAACCCTACTATAATTCTCATTCACCAAGATCTAATGGGACGGCATGTCAAGACTCATGAGATCTCGCTGCGTGATAAGGAGTTTGTAAAAGTACGAATCCAAATTATCACAATTAATGCATATAGGCCTACATGATTTATCTTATTGGTAGCATAGGGGTAATGAGAAATACTGACAAGTGACAACAAAATTCACAAAAATTTGTAAATGTAAATTTTATTGGCTAACCTGGAAACTTTATATTTTTTAATACTTTAATCATTCGGATGCAATGTTTTGGTGAAATCATATCTTTTGACTAAGCATTACAGTTATTATTTTAAGATAGTCTTTTATTGGGTCTAACACCCAGGGTATTTCTCGTATTTCACTAAGTGAAAGGGTTTTATTAAAGTTGCGAGCACCAAATTCAAATGCAGCTCAAACTGAAAACCAGCTGATGACTTGTGAAAGCTACTAATAAGAACTCAACTCGAATTAATTGTACGACTTTATGTGAACCCGACATGAATGATGAGTATTTCCTAAATTTACTAAAATTATTTTTTTTTGCAGGTACCTTGGCGACAAGATAATGTTGAAACGGAAGCATCCATGGTCATTCCAGTTCCAGAGCCACTGTGTGGTGCCATTATCATTGGTCAGGAGTCAATTCTTTATCATGATGGCACAACTTATGTGGCTGTTGCACCTCCTGTTATTAAGGTAGGTCTATTCATGACAGGGACTGCTTGACACTTGGGCGTACTTAATATTTGCCGACAACAGCAAAAATTCAAATTAGTTAAGACTTTGCATGATGCGATGCTATAGGTAGCTTTCAATAGACGTCACGTGGCGGCCATTATGTGGTACACATTGCTTGTTTACATTTGTTATGTCAATAGAAGACACATAGGTTATCTAGGAAATATCACAGTTTCAAGCCGTATAGATTGATGTGTGCAGGTAAAAGTTCAAGAAAATGATAACACATGAAAATAATTGTCTTCAAACAGAGTTTACGGGTATGTGTCACTGTCAGTCAAAGGACATCTGCAATATTGCAACAATGCAGTGTCGAAAGAACGTAAACAAATGTTCACAGAGTACCTCAGTATGGCTACCATGCGATACGGGAAATGACGTTATTGCAAGCTCCCTATTGTCTTAGAAGTGATGTGCCATTGATGGAGTTAATTATTGGTGTAACATTTGGCAATTAAACAACAGCTAAACCTGTCCTACTTCCTGAAAAGCTCAACCGAAGATTTTGGATTGGATCTGCTTTTTGTCAATGTAATGGTAGTGGTGTTTTTATGCCAATTTTGTCTATTGTTGTGTTAATATTTTTCCCTTTAGGCCTACTACACTTTCATTTGTAGGCATTCTTCCCTAGAAAACATCAAGGTTCTAAATCTACTTTATAATATCTGTGCAGAGTTAAGATTTACTTTTATTGCATAAGATGAAAATTGAAAACTGTTTGCAACTTGTTCACAGCAAAGCACAATTGTGTGCTATGCCCAGGTGGATGCCAATGGGTCTCGCTATCTCCTGGGCGACATGGCTGGACACTTATTTCTCCTCATCTTGGAGCGAGAAGAAAAAATGGATGGGTCACTTACTGTCAAGGATCTTAAGGTATGCAGTTTTCATTTCCTGTCAATGATGTTGGGAAATGTAGACTGATATAGGCCTAGCCAATAAACTGAAATAGATTGGAGTTTTGAGACAAACTTGTTGAAAACACTTGTGTAACTGCTAAATAGGTAGGTAGATGTTTTTATGTTTTGTATGTTTTTTGCCCATGGCCACAATTCACATTTATTTATGCATTCTCAGTTTTTCTGAAATTTAAAATTTAAAATAAAATTAGTGCTGATAAGTCTAAGAGAAACCAGGTCGATCCAGGCGGCAAGAGAACGGGTTAATTCTGGGGGCAGGGAAGGAACTGATAAACTGAAGTTACCTTGACCTCCAGCGTCCTCCTGCAGGGAGGTGCGTAGTGTTGGACGGTGAGGACTGAGGACGTTGTTGTAAGGCAATGTAGGTGCACGAGGATGATGAAATGATGATAAACATAGATGACATTCACAAAATATAACAACAAAAACACGTACAGTAAATTAAGTTAGATAATCACACCAAGCAATAGCACATCTTTAACGGAGTGGCTACAAGACGTATGTACTCCCGTTGGATAAGAGATACAACAGAGAAGAAGATCACGAGAGAGCTGTTGACTTAATGAGCAAAGTCTGCGTAGGTTGGGTCTCGAGGTGTGACCGCTCTGTCTCGATGACCATTAGTCAGTGAATGGGGAGAAAGTAGCAGAGGACAATGAAGTAACAGGTTTGAATAACTGGTGCAAACATTGGTTGTTAAATTATAATAGGTGGTGAGAAAGAGCATCCACTTAGACAATATCTTGTTTAATGATGTTAGGCTTATTATTTTCCCAGAGTACTTTTCTAGCAACAGTTGTGAGCCTTCTTGTATGTATGCAACATGTCGGCATTGAAGCAAAACGATCATTGCCTCGGATCAACTGATATTTGTCTGCCTTGGCTCTTACCCCCTACTCTCTCCCATGACTATGACTGCTTTGGCACTGACTCTTGGCAGCTAGGTATAAGATCCAGCACACATATATACCCACATATATATACACCTATGTATATTTTTTCTTGTGAGTTATAGTAAACGTACCCAAAGCTTCATAACGAAAGTGGACGAGAATAACGACTGAATATGTCATGACTGCCATTGCCACACATAGAATGCAACTTCTTGAAGTGCGGCTAAATCGGTAACTCTGTTCACTTCTTTAATTCATTTCATGTACCTGTCCTAGCGTTAATAATTTGTGTTTTACTTCAGGTTGAACTGCTGGGTGAAATCAGCATACCCGAGTGTATGACCTATCTGGACAACGGTGTCGTCTTCATCGGCTCCAGGCTGGGCGATTCACAGCTCGTCAAACTGAACGTAACTGGAACGGAAACCGGCTCGTTCGTCACGACCATGGAAACGTTTACCAATTTGGCTCCGATAGTCGACATGGTGGTCGTTGACCTAGAGAGACAGGGTCAGGGTCAACTGGTTACGTGCTCTGGTAAGAATCTATTTTTTATGTCATGTGCGGTGAATAGGCTACTTGATTCACAGACAGGAATAAGGAGCAGATAGTCCAAATAAGGTGGCGCTTGAAACGGTTATATATATTCATTATTAAAAAATGTGGCCCTTCCTGTTTGTACCCAATATGTTTGTGCTTTCATACCTTTTGGGGCTTAATATCTCATTTTTGTATCTAGGGTTATCTTTACAATGAATGGTGTGTGAACATTAGTCGTAGTGCATAGTTAAAATGGAAGTGTTATAATTCGGTACTTAATAATGCACTGATGTTTCTTATTAAAGGATCGTATAAAGAAGGCTCACTGCGGATAATCCGTAACGGGATTGGAATCCAAGAACACGCCACCATTGATCTGACTGGTATTAAAGGAATGTGGGCACTCCGAGTTACTACGTTGGGCAAGTTCGACAACACTCTGGTCCTCTCTTTTGTTGGACAAACAAGGTACAGTGTGTCCATTATCTATAGAGACAACGTTTATTTAAAGTATCATTTGATAACCCTCCATTGACATGTAAAAATGTAAAATTTGTGCATGTCAAGATTAAAAATAAAAATTATATTCCCCCCCCCCCCCCCCCCCCCCCTTTTGGTAGTTATTGATGAAATGCCCATGGATAGAAAGGAGCAGGAAGCATATCTACTGGGCAGCTAAACCCATGATGACACTAATTCTGACTGCAAACACATGAAAGCAATAATAGTCAAATCAAATTTCAAATCATTTCACATAGGCCTATGTCTAAAGCTCTTTTTTATGTATCATTAGTCTATTATGATCTGTGTAAGATTTTAAATAACTTGTGTACTACGGTGTGTAGATGCACTGATCAATGTGCAGTATAGAACGTTGAACATATATCATGATTGCTTATTTCAGGGTGCTTACTTTGAATGGCGAAGAAGTTGAAGAAACTGAAATTGCAGGCTTTATGTCTGACCAACAATCCTTCTATTGCGGTAATGTGGCTTTCGACCAAATCCTTCAAGTAACACCAGTCTCGGCACGTCTCATCACAGTTGACACAAAGCTGCTCATCCAGTAAGCATTGACATTTATTCAGTAATCTCCTGTACTTCGAGCTAAAGCGCTCGTTACACGGGGAAGTGAAAAGAGTGAGAAGTAAAAAGTGGAAAGTAAAAAGACTTTTCGAAGTTGTCACACGGGACACTTCTCGAGGAAAAGAAACAGTGTGCGTGTGGCGCCATCTCTCGACCTACGTGCAACACTATCGGGCGCTGTGCGGCAAGAGTGGTAACTAACTAGGTATGGCGATTGATTTCTCCCGTCTTGTACGTACGTGTAAAACCACCGCCTTGTTTACACACATCTCTGGGAAAGTTAACAGGACATCCTAAATGACTGTCGACTTATTCCCGAAGTTGTAGTCCATGGCAACATTACCAGCCAATCACGACCAACTGTTCAAGGTTATTTCGCTTTTCGCTTTTCAGTTGTTGAACCGAGCTCGACTAGTGCGGAAAGTTTTTACTTTTTGCTTTTCGACTTCCCCGTGTGACAGCGACCGGAAAGTCCCATAAGGAACATGCTATCTCTACTTTAGAAAAGTGATTTTTTCTTTTCACTTTTTCTTTTCACTTCCCCGTGTAATGAGCGCTTAAGGATGCTCGTGGAAAAGAGTGCTTTTTCAGATCAGGTTATAGACCTATTGAATTTAGTTTCTCCATTTGGCCTATAAGACAAAACAACTGTGTATTTATTACTTAAATAAGGTTACGGTTTCAGATGCCACGGGATATTTTCCACCCTCCCATGCAAGAACTATGATTCATTAAGGATCTTAGTTTTGTAAATGAGGCGTTCACATAATTTTGGCATTCGATTGTTGATTTTTCCATGTTCTGAAAAATAATTTCTAGTGCAACTCTATAGGCAGGCATTAGGCTGGGCATTTACGATTTTCGGTTTTCTATAATACTTCCTGTTTGCCCTTCCTGCAGCACTCCCTTTCATCTCGACTCTTTACAGCATTCTCAGTCAAGAGTAAAAATATTATTTGTTTTGTTTTGTGGATATCTGATTTTTTGAGGCAGGCCTTTTTGCATGTACATGCTATGCAGTGCATTTTTGTTATGCTAAACTACGTGGAAAATATCAAATATTCCAGTATAAGCAGAAATTCCATTAAAATAAGACATTAGTGTATTTAATATTTTGCATCAATATGCCAGTGGTGTAGTGGTGCGTATACGGGCGTATATGCCGTATACACACTGCTCCGGCTAAAAAACTTTCGTATACACACTGGTTTTGGTTATGATACGAGTGATACGCAATGATACGGTCGTAACATGCCTCGAATGACGGACACATTATTCACGATTATCAG
Source organism: Isoperla grammatica (assembly GCA_945910005.1). Classification (NCBI taxonomy): domain Eukaryota; kingdom Metazoa; phylum Arthropoda; class Insecta; order Plecoptera; family Perlodidae; genus Isoperla; species Isoperla grammatica. The sequence goes on from OX246738.1 coordinate 54,837,345, forward strand.
CTTTTCTCCATTGGTCAAATTGTGCTCTCTGGCACTGGCATTTAATTGGCACAAGGCCTCAATTCCTCTACGACCACCCCTGGATCTAAGAGTCCCGATATTCAATTTTAAGTCCTGCGTCCCGCCAATACACCAAGTGGGATACATTTGTCTCGCTTGGTAAAAATATTGCGGTGTCAATTATCAACAGCCTAGTATCAACAGATATACCTATATACGGGCCACGGGCGGCGTGTGTGTCGCAAAACCACTTCCCAAGCCCCAAAACGTATTCCTGAACAATCCTCGTCAGTGTTCCAATTATTTTTGGTGATTTTCTGGTTTTGCACTACAAAAACGGCAGTATTTCGGGATTGCATTCAGTCCGGTATGGGTATCTAAAACGCTCAAAACACACTCTAAAAAGCCTGTTTTTTTCTAAATCGCCTGCGGCGCCATTGTTGGGAGGCTCTGCCCCCCAAACCCCCCATCTTCTTTTGTCTGGAAAAATGTGTCTCTCCAGCTTCCCACTGAAGCATATACGTACTGGTAAATTTGGCACTACACCACTGCAATAGGCCTATATTGAATTTGTGAAATTTACAGAAATAAAACGGTTGACGTTTTTGTAATCGTAACCCCAAAAAATATCCAGAAAAGTTTAGAGTTTACTTTTTTTTTAAACGTTACGTTGATATTTTTTTGCAAAATTTCCCTTTATCTATCATTTATTGCATGTGTGTATTTGTTAACTTATACTGCTTGGTGCTAGATTATGTACACTGTTGTTGGCAGCATTTTATTTCCTGAATATTTTAAAGTTCCCACCACACACTTGCAATAATGCCAATGGAGCAGTGGAATACATGTGTACTGACTGATGTATGGTGATTAAAACCTATATTTTTCATTAATGAAAATGTACCTGTAGTATTAAACATAAATGTGTGTTTTGTTTCAGTACATGGAAACCACCATCGGACAAGTCTATCAGTATTGTGGCCTGCAATGGATCCCAAGTTCTCTGTGCTACTGGTAGTGACCTTTACTACATTGAGATCTGCGACAGGGAACTTGTTCAAAAGAGGTAAAGAGGTTATGTTGTGTTGTTGTACGATCACACCGTTCCATACCTGCCAAGTTCAAGAATTTTACATAAAATGTATAGGCCTAAAGTGTAGTAAGGTCCATCCATTGACTTCAGTCATTCTCACCTCAGAGGCCTATATTGAAATCTAAGGCTTGTTACCTTTTGTGAACCCCCGCTGAGTCATCGGCTTGCAAATTGCAAAACGCAAAATAGAAGGCAGTGTGACTTGAATTAGTTTATTTTCTTGTTATTTTAATGTGAGCTATTGTGGATCGGGCTCTAATCCCTGTGTTGAAATATGTATCCCCCTAGAATTTAGTTAAATGCTTTATTTGAGTGCCCTGTATATAGGCCTAGCACAGCAATCCCTCTTCAATTCAAATTTCAAGGGACCGTACAAACTTGAATTTGAACTACAAAACTTTGAATTTAAAGAACATTGACACTAAAGTATGTACCTAAACTTTCTGCAGGAGGCAGAGACCATATTTGTTTGAGTTATAGTACATAAATCGGAATTAACTGAGTTTGACCTAACGAGGGACTACTGTACCTGTATTATTCTAAAAGTAATTTGTTTTCCATTTCCAGTGTTGCCACATTGCAACACGAGGTTGCATGTATGGACATCACACCGCTTCAAGAGGGTGCCACACATGCAGACATTGTTGCTGTCGGACTGTGGACAGACATCTCGGCTCGTATTCTCAAATTACCGGGCCTGGAGGAGTTGAATAAGGAATTCCTTGGAGGAGGTAAATACAGTCAAACTTCGTTAGGACGTTTCTGAAGGGCCAGGAAAAAATAAACGTCGTAAACGTGAAAACGTCATATATATATATATATATCAAACACCCTTATCCAACATTCGTCGGGTCGGGGGGTGACAAGTCACCAGTTTCTCGGGCTATCTTCTAGTGCTTGCTAGCCAGGCTCAGCACCTCATCTTCTTCATTTTCTTCTATAACTGCCGTTTCTAATAATTCTCTCCACTTCTTTCTGTCTTCCCAGCGTCTTTCTTCATTAATCCTATCCCATGATTCCCCTCTTTCTTCGATGCTTTGCTTTATTTGGTCCCTCCATCTATCTCTTGGCCGGCCTACTCTTCGTACTCCCCCACACGTACGTTCAAATTCTCTTCTTGGGATTCTGTCTTCCTTCATTCTTTTCATATGTCCATACCACCTAAGTCTTTCTCTTCCTATTTTGTCTTGTAGAGTTTCCACTCCTAATTTGTGTCTTATTGTTTTGCTTCGTACCTTGTCCAGTTTCGTTACGCCCACTGCACTTCTTAGGAATTTCATCTCTGCTGCTTGTCATAACAAAAATAAATAAAAACATGTCAGAATTGAATGTTCTTTAATTTGAAATACATCGATGTTTTAGCTAGTATAAAAAAAAATGAAAAATACTTCAATATCAAAAGTTATTAATATTTTACAGGCCTATATTGTGAAGCTGGCTATTGTAAATAATAATGTACATACTAATTTACTAATTAAATAAAAATATTGAAATCACTCGTCGCGCGCTTCTGAATAACAACGAAAGCGCGTTGCCGTCAGTCAGTCTGGCTGTACTCAACTACACCAGACAGTCACCCACCCGCTCCCCTCTACACTGACCGTGGACTGACAAACCTCAAGCGGGTTATATCTCAATGGCCTGTGTCACGGCCTTGCTACGCTCACTGTGGATGGCCGGCAGGGGGGGGGGGAGGGGTTAGGGGAAGGACCTTGAAATGAGAGCGAGAGTGCCCGCGCGCCCACAGAAAAGAGAAGGAGATAATTTTGACAAGATTTACACGTGAAAATAACTTACCACTTTAGCCAGGTTTGAAGGCATAACGCTTTCTTGTTGGTTCCGCGGCACTCTCTTGAATCTTTACTCTATTTTTCAAATGGTGTTTAGTGTTAACGCGGGAATCTATAATGTTTTTGACAATTCGGTTCACGTCTTATTGAGGTTGCGATCAACAATGTCAATAATTTCCAGTTTTCTTTTCAAAGAAAACTGAGTGGGATTTCGTTTAGCCATAATGATGGTCGACAATAATGAACCTGCTTGTAATATAATACCCACATTACACGGTTCAATACTTTCGTCAAACTTATTGAATTCAAGGACAAAAAAGCATCAATTAGTAGAAGCTACATTGTTGCAGTTTTTTTACCAAACTGTTTTTGATTCGCTTTTATTCTTGAATTCAATAAGTTTGACGAAAGTATTGAGTCGTGTAATGTCGGCATAACACAAAGAACATTGACGGCTGTCGGAACAAAACTCGGACCAGACTGCACGTGCAAAGATCAGGTAGCGGGAGGGTTGGGGTGGGTCAGCATACAGTAGTCTATTTATAGCGAGCACAGTAGACCGCCGCGGGCCGTTGTATTGTTGTTATGTCGGCGCCAGGAGGGGTTGGGGGGGGGATATCTTCAGGGTTTATGCTGCCACTGACGTTGGGCGGTCGCCGTCGAGGGGAAAAGGGTCTAAGCTAGACCTCGTAGATAACGAGCTGTCATTTTGTAAAGACCACGGCTCCTCGAAAACGTGGTAAACGCAAATAAAGTCGGCATGGGACAAAGAAATTATTGCGTCCTAACCGTGAAAACGTCCTAACGGTAAACGTCATAACGAAGTTTGACTAGTTTTGACTTTTAATATCGGCCTTCTTGTGTGGGATATTGCGATTTGAAAATCCATTGTGCACAGGCTTTCTTAAGCTAACAATTTTATTCTTGAATTCAATAACATTGATGGCTGTCGGAACAAAACTCGGGCCAGACTGCACGTGCAAAGATCAGGTAGCGGGAGGGTTGGGGTGGGTCAGCATACAGTAGTCTGTTTATAGCGAGCACAGTAGACCGCCGCGGGCCGTTCGATTGTTGTTATGTCGGCGCCTGGAGGGGTTGGGGGGGGGGGGGGGGATATCTTCAGGGTTTATGCTGCCACTGACGTTGGGCGGTCGCCGTCGAGGGGAACAGGGTCTAAGGTAGATCTCGTAGATAACGAGCTGTCATTTTGTAAAGACCACGGCTCCTCGAAAACGTGGTAAACGCAAATAAAGCCGGCATGGGACAAAGAAATTATTGCGTCCTAAGCGTGAAAACGTGCTATCGGAGAACGTCACAACAAATAAAAATAACATTAGTCTTATGCAACTTGAGCGTGACAACTCATAATTCGACGTTTTAACCGTGAAAACGTCCTAACGGTAAACGTCATAACGAAGTTTGACTAGTTTTGACTTTTAAAATTGGCCTTCTTGTGTGGGATATTGCGATTTGAAAATCCATTGTGCACAGGCTTTCTTAAGCTAACAATTTATGTATGGAAGAGTTCTGCAGACCCACAGGAAATGCTATTTAATGCAACCCCCCAAAAAGGACAGCTCTAGCAGGGAAAATAAAACTGTTATGAGTAAGTGCTTCTTTTTTCAGTTGTTGGATCCGAAGCTTAAACACCGGCGACCGTAAAGTTATTTGAGTTGTCAAATATGTACGTCCTTGCTAAAACTGTTTACTGACACAAGTTTGCATTTTTCTGTTCATAGAGATAATTCCACGCTCAATCCTGATGACTTGTTTCGAAGGCCTTAACTACTTATTGTGTGCGCTTGGCGATGGATCCATGTTCTACTTCCAGCTCCAAAAACTCAACGGACAACTGACTGACAAAAAGAAAGTAGGTGACCAGTGACCAGTACTATCATTGCACTGTGCAGTAGGCTATAGTGTAGTTATTTTACAAAAACAGCTAGGAGAAGAACAACATTGCAATGTGTTGGACTTTTTCAAATACTTACTTTGAGTTTTCGAATAGTAGGCCTATTAGCCTATTCGAGCTTAATTTTCTAAACCACGTATTTGTCTTGCTCGAATATTCGACCATACTTACCTCGATTTTGCTTTACAGGTAACTTTAGGTACACAACCCACCGTGCTCCGCACATTCCGATCTCTCTCAACAACAAACGTGTTTGCCTGTTCTGATCGACCGACTGTCATCTACTCGTCCAATCACAAGTTGGTCTTCTCAAATGTAAATCTCAAAGAAGTCAACCACATGTGCTCGTTGAATGCCGAGGCTTACCCAGACAGGTACACATATATCCATCTTTTTGTTTAGATGTTTTATTTTCGTTGCCTGAGGTTGCAACATTTTATTTTTTATCTTGAGTGACATTTAGTATGGAACTAAGCTAACTATGATATTTTATCACTCAGATCAATGTAGAATAATACATAATATAGAAAAGTGGCCGTTTATTGCAGCGAAGTCCATATGACAACAATTGACCCAAAAAGGAATGCCAAGAACAGAATTTGTAAGACCCTGAGACAGATGGTGAACCTGATAAAAGTGTTGAAAAAAGAGGTACTGCATAGAATGCAGGGAAGCATGCTTCTCCCCCCCAACCGAATGTGAAATTTTGGCCAAATTGTACTATGTAATGTAGGTATGTTCTTAACTAGTATGTTTGTTCCTTTTTTCAGTTTGGCATTGGCTACCGATACCTGTGTTACTATTGGAACAATAGACGAAATACAAAAGCTTCACATTCGAACAGTTCCGTTAGGAGAATCACCTCGGAGGATAGCTTATCAAGAAACCTCACAGGTACACGAAACAATTGATCAAAATGTTTGTTCTATTGAGAGTAGTAGGTAAAATGTACCATTCCAGAGTAGATTAAGTTGGAAAGAACAAGTCTTCTTCTTCTTCTTTTTCTTTTTATGCCAACAATTGACCTATTTGGTCATCATGTGTTTTTGCATTTTCTAGTGGAGATAAGATTCTTTTTCTGCTTTCGTCATATCTCTTGGCATTGGCTAAATCTACTTGTCGACCAGTTACATCTTTAGATAGGAAATGACCAGCGGCCTAATTCCTGTACATTCACCTTAACTTTCACTAACCCGACAACTGGTTGGGTTATAATACAATATAAACAAATAAAGCACAAACCAACTTATCGATCCACCCTCCCCCCAATTAATCAAACTAATAATGAACGTAAATTGGCCCAGTATCCCCTCATCAACGAGCCTTGATGATAAGCCTAGCAATAAATAATTAAATGTCATCTACATGCTATAATTAGCTCTTACCAAGGCTCTCTCGGGATACACTTCTATAGCACGATCTCCTAGGGAAGCATCTCCACCGAATAGGGGTGTTGGAGACAGTACCTGCAAGCTGTGTGGGAATGGGGAGCAGGATAGGAGCCACCAGTTTACATGTTCAAAACTGGCAGGTGAACGTGATGCAATGCGGAGCGGGATAAAGAGGGAGGGAAATAAGTGTGTCTCTACTGGTTGACCAGATCCAGCATGATAGCATAACAGCCAAATGTGGGCATTTAAGAAGAAGACATAACAGTCAGTATTAACGTAGATTTGAACGCCTCTAATTCGACCAACGGGTTGCAGACGTTCGGCGTGCTGACGATGCGCATCGACATCCAGGACCCCACCGGACTGATCCCCGCCCGGCCGAGCGCGAGCACTCAGACCCAGAGCACCACCTGCTCGGCGTCCTCGTCTCTGTCATTGCTCAAGCCGAGCGCCACGGGCGCTGCCAATGTGGCGACGGAGTACGGCCAGGAAGTGGAGGTGCACAATCTGCTGGTCGTGGACCAACACACCTTTGAAGGTAATGCTCAAATTTTGATGCGTTGAGGAGAGGCCAAAACACTGGACTTGTGGTGTGAGTAAGGGATGGACTTTCAATTTTAAATTCTTCTTGCTACCTACAATCGAGTAAATACGGTAGCCTCTATCAAATTAATTCTTAAAAGTGAAGCTGAGGCTTTGAATATGTATAGAGGACTCAAAACTTACATAGATAGCGCTGCTAAGCAACCTCCTTTCAGCGCCATTGATGAATAATAACAATAAAACAACAATGAAAAATGACAGCTAAACCACTCCTAATAGAAGTTTATTTTCTTGCCACCAGAATGCATCTAGTCTATTTTGAGTGCTCTTCCGTATTTACCTGAATCTAAGACTGTAAATTATTTCCATTTTGTATAGTTAAACATCGGGAGTCATCTTAAATTCGCATATTAAGACTATGAGTATGAACATGGTTTTTTCCAGTTTAAAATTCTTGAAAATAAGAGGTCGTCTTAAATTTGAGGTCTTCTTCTATTCGGATAAATACGGTACTATTTTAATTTTTAACCTGTTTGTACTTGTTTCAGTGTTACATGCTCACCAGTTCATGCAATCTGAGTATGCATTGAGCCTAGTCTCTACGAAGCTCGGCGAGGATCCCAATACTTACTTCATTGTTGGAACAGCCCAAGTGAACCCTGAGGAGAGCGAACCTAAGCAGGGTCGCATCATCATCTCTCATTTTGTAGACGGCAAACTTACCCAGGTCCACGAGAAAGAGATCAAGGGGGCGTGCTACTCCCTTGTGGAGTTCAATGGCCGACTTCTAGCCAGCATTAACAGCACGGTATGACTATTGACTACTCACACTCTATAACTCACACTCTCTATACAAGCTACTCTCACATGTTGACACTTGGGTATAGGCATAACTTGAGGTCCAAGAACCTCAAACTGGTTCCCAAAGTAAACAACATGAACTATTTGGTATTTCATAAAATAATATCCATTCTGCTATCCTTTTTGAACTCTTTCAGTGAAATCAGCAGATCAAAACAACATTGAGACTAAAGGGAAATTTTGAGGCATGTCTAATGCACAATACTTCCTGATATAATATGCAAGTAGGGGGTAAGAATATAGGGAACCCAACAGCTTACCTGGTTGGTGACTGCAGGGGCCTCGTAGATAAAATTAGAGTTTCCCTCTGCACTCGTCAAGTGAACAAGGCCCTGTTTGGCGGAAACAGTTTCGACGTTTCTGTCTGAATTCTTTTATATGTAAACTCTTTATCTATGAGACCCCTGCAGTCACCAACCAGGTAAGCTGTTGGGTTCCCTATATTCTTACCCCCTACTTGCATATATGTAGCCGTTTGGCCCCTCCTACCACACTTCCTGATTTAAGAAATAATCATTGTTAGTTAATTACAACTTACCATTATCAGTGGTATCTACAGATATGTCTTGTCTTATTTCCCATCAGGTTCGTCTCTTCGAGTGGACAGCAGAAAAAGAATTACGACTCGAGTGTAGTCACTTCAACAACATAATTGCTCTGTACCTGAAGACAAAGGGTGACTTTATTCTCGTCGGGGACTTGATGAGGTCTATGACTCTTCTGCAGTACAGGACCATGGAAGGCAGCTTTGAAGAGATGGCTCGCGACTTCAATCCTAATTGGATGACAGCAGTTGAAATTTTGGATGACGATACATTCCTCGGAGCAGAGAACTCGTCCAACTTATTTGTGTGTCAAAAAGATAGGTGAATATGCAAGAATATGCAAGAATATAGGGAACCCAACAGCTTACCTGGTTGGTAACTGCAGGGGTCTCGTAGATAAAATTAGAGTTTACTTATAAAAGAATTCAGACAGAAAATGTCGAAACTGTTTCGGCCAAACAGGGCCTTGTTCACTCGACGAGTGCAGAGGGATGACTAACCTAGGTATGTACAGATATTAACAAGCTGAGCATCATGCCAATAGAGCTGTTGGGTGTGGGTGGAGGGGAGGAGAGCTAGAAAGGGAGCGTTGGGGAACGTGTAGTGGACAGGCGCGACCCTAACGAATGTTGAGGTTAGGGGGGAGCCTGGAGTTATGGTGTATTCGATTGGCTGCACTTTTATGCACTCAGTGCGACTCACGTATTCGATTGGGAAAGTCGGTGCGCACTCAGTGCGACTTTTCGTATTCGATTGGGAGTGTGCACTAGAAAAGTGTTGCACTACAGTGCACTGTTAGTGATCCACTGGTGTGCCAGTTCCCATCTTCTAAGCTTATGTTCGTTGCAGCTAGCAGGTAGTGATCTAACAACACTGACATGAAAACATTCATTGAATGTCAGGTTGTGGGTGGCTGCATGCAGGGCAAGCGGCTTGTCGGTGTTGCCTGCTGTGATGTCATGTCTATGACCGTTCATCCTAGGGATGTCATAGGGTAGGAAAATTCGGATCCGGTTCCAGACCTTCCAAGAACCGGGTTACCCGAATCCTGAAAGCCTAAATTATGTCATCTTATCTTGGTTACCCCCCCCCCCCCCCCCCCCGAAACCACGCGGTTGAAGGTTGGTCTCTGCCCGTGTCAGCTGCCAGCTGCTGTGTGGGTTGGGCTCTGTGCGGCCGCTGCGCGCGGGAAGGGCGAGGGGAGTGTATATGGCCTCACAGAACTCGCCCGCAGTAATGACAGCGCGTACTATCCAGAGACCAGCTGGCCACGCCCACAAGCAGGACTTCACTGTAGCTTCAAGGAAAGTAGTCGCAAAAATATTGTCGCGTTTTTTTTTTTTTTTTTTTTTTACAAATAATACTACCCGATAAGGATCCAAATCCTAAAAATGGATTCGGGTAATTTCTGGATCCGGGTAACCCGGGTACCCTATGACATCCCTACATCGTGATGTTGATTGCATTGGTAGTAAAGCCTATGTATTCAGCTGGGCATCTGCTGTACCTCAACTGGTAGATAACATTGTTGGTCTTGCATGTGTGGTGTCTGTGAATGGAGTAGGTTTTGTTTGGAGGCTCTCAGTGGGGAGATTGATATAAGATAGGTGAGTTCAAGTGCCAAGGTAATTTTCTTTTTGAGTAGGAGTAAGCTTTTGTAAATTGATACAATATTACCTCTCTCATCATATTTGAAGGGATTCTAAAAAAAAAAAACTATCGTCAGTGTAAAACTATCAGAGAAATGCAATTTTTAGCCATTTTTGAATGACCATTAATATGGAATATTTTAAGTCCTGTGTTATTGAGAAACGAATACACTTTTAGGCCTACTGCAGCATACGAAGTCTTGATACCCAAATATGGCTGTAGTTATGAATTAGTTAAACAGGATAGATGCCCTTTTGCACTCTGGATAACAATAGTAGTCTTACTTGCACATTATAGATATTTCTTTTGGATTCCAGTGCTGCTACTACAGATGAAGAAAGGCAGCAGATGCAGGAGGTAGGCCAGTTTCACTTGGGTGATATGGTCAACGTCTTCCGCCACGGATCTCTGGTTATGCAACACGTCGGAGAAAACAACACACCTACACAAGGCTGTGTGCTCTACGGGGCTGTTAGCGGAGCTATCGGTAGGTCACCTAAGCCTCCTATAGCTATTGTTTTGTGTTATTTGTAGTGTAGGGATGGATTATGCACATTACGTACAATGTATACAATATACATGGTACATATTGAGTAAGGTCGCCAACTGAACAGAAATGGCATTGCAACACATCATAACACATTCAGCTAGCACAGTTTGGCTAGCTTAGTTAGCTACAACACATTCACAGCTAATGGCAGCTGTGAATGCATCTTGCATTAATTGTTCTCTGTTCAAGCATTTAGTGTTGGAACAATTGTTTAGGGCTCTGCTCTGGTGATCTTGCTATTCATTATTCTTTCTTTATCTTTTATGGGTGGTTTGTTTTTAAATTTTTCTAAGTAGGATATGCCCTACTTAGGTTTGTGTGAGTAGGCTTGAAGGGGACGGTCACAGGCTACATAGTTGGAGTGTGTTTTTATCTTAAAATTGTAAATAAGAACCTAGGAGTTAGGATATATATTTCTTCTTTATTTTAGGATTAGTCACACAGATTCCAACAGAATTTTATGAGTTCCTTCACGAGCTGGAAGATAAGTTGAAACACACAATTAAGTCTGTTGGCAAGATCGACCACAGTTTCTGGCGAAGCTTCAACATGGACAGCCGGACGGAACCTTGCGAGGGATTCATTGATGGTGACTTGATAGAAAGCTTCCTTGACCTGTCCCTAGAGAAAATGAAAGAAGTGTCGATGGGACTACAGGTAAGACAGTGCACACTCAGTTTCCATTGCTAGTTTTAACTAACTGTTCAAGCGGGAACACTAGAATAAAGCCAATGTTACTTAGGATTGCCACTTGATATCAGTGTAGATAATCAAAATATCAATTAAAAAATAACACCTGGCTGTTATATATTTTGCCATTAGAAATAGTGTTCGACAGGTTTGCTGCCAAAAGTAGCCCATTTTCAAATCGGCATTGAGGAAGGTGAAATATCTACAAATATCTGTTAATCAATTAGACTAGTCAAAATATCGAAAAATTTCGATTACGAATCGATAGTCGAAATATCAACTATTTTCAATGCACATAAGCCCAGGCAGATTCAAAGTACTGAAAAATAGCAGAGAAGTGAACATAACAAAATATCCGGGCAAAACTAGAAAAATCCGTTTATTGTATGTACAGTACAACCTTGTTATTACGTCCTCGTCTGATACAACCTTGTTCCCATTATCATGTCTTTTTAATAAAGTCCTGGCGAAACCCCATAAGACACTTGTAATGTTGTTGCCTGATATAACATGGAATGCAATAGTACATCCCTAAATTAATGTCCCTCCCTACATTAGTAAAAGGTTTGATATACCATCGTTTCAGATAAAATTCCTATTTTTACGATAGCATTTACCTGTCAGATTACCCCCCCCCCCCCCCCCGCCGCCGCCGCCGCCGCCGACCCTACGCATGGCAAAACCAGTGCTTTGTTGCCATTGTTGCCCTTTATCTGTGTCTAATACATTAGCTATGTTTACATGGCGTATTGAGTATTGGATTGGGATTGGATTGGATTCAGATCGATGCGTTTACATGACCCGAATTTATCACGCACTCAGTTCGTTTTCAATACCAAGCGATTGCAATCTAGCGGTGTTTTTATGAACTTCTTATCTACTGCCATCTTTAATCTAGCTATCAGAAAGTGGATGCATTAGTTGGTGTAACACAGGCGGTTGTACCATAACCTTAATTTTGTTTTGTTTTTTGTCATGTTACCTCTTCACACGACCACACGTTTCGTTTAGACATTACTGCTCGTTTTCTTTTTAAGTAAACACGCACAGTCCGACGTCTGAGTTTGCGGTATGACGCTTTAAACCGCGTGCTGATTGCCGTCAACTGTCACAATACACACGTACAACAACAACAACCTTGGTAAATTCGATACGATACTAGAAAGTCGTTTACATGCACAGATTCAATACAATCTCTCAATACGATCCCAGCTTTTAGGGGATTGGATTCAACCGATCCAATCCGAGTTTAAAGTGTTTACATGGAGGATTGAACAGCCGGATCGTACTCAATACCGTATTGAATCCTCCATGTAAACATGGCTATTGTCTTGACAAAGACCCAAAATGATAGAAATAAACCAGTTTATCACTCGTGAGATAGGCATAACTACTTTTTAAGACATAACAACTTTAAAAGCACTGGATGGTCATGTTATCTCCTCCTTGATAAGAGGGGTGACAGCTGACTGCAATAGTGCTGGTCAAATTAAAAGTGTGTAGGCCTATACCTAAGATAGTGAGCCATACAAAGGTCTACCCCCCCCCCCCCCCCCCCCCCCCATAATGTGTAATTTCTCTATGTGTTATCTTTTCTTTAATGTTAATGTTACTATAGGATACTGCAGGTCATACCTTGCAACAAATCAAGTCCGTCACTATTTCAGTCCCCTTGTTATTGATGTTGCCCCAAAGAGTACATTTACTTCAAAATAGCCATAAATCAGTTTTTTTAAAGTTAATTTGATACAATGTCTGGCTTGATATAAGGTCGAAAATCAATAGTCCCTTCAGCGACATTATATCAAGGTTGTATGGTATCTGTTTTTCACCCTATATACCCGTGAAAACAACTCTGGTCTACGTGATATACTGCAAGCTACAACTAGGTCCACTGTTGGTGTGAGTATTCATAATTGAGGGGGAGCAGGGTGATATGATACAGGGATTGGATGAGCAGAGAGACAGATCTAGTTCCATGGTATATTTATGGTATTTTTTTATTTCAGATGGACAATGGCAGTGGAATGAAGCAAGAAGCAACCGTTGATGAGTTAGTTAAAACTGTTGAGGATCTCACAAGAATACATTAGATTAATAGATTCCTTGTGACATGTCATACTGACATAAAGTGAACTATTAGACAACTGACGGCTATTTGGCCGATGCACAGCTGTTAATAATATATGGTTAGTGCCATTTCTTTGTACAATATTTTTGAATGCAAGACACACTGGAGCCATTATTCTCAAGTTACTGATTAGGAAGTCTTACCTTGAATTAGAATGTGGTTGGTGTTGTATATTTCCATATTTTTAAAGGAATCGTAACATTTTGTTTGCCAGGGTTATACCGTTTGTTATAATCTAAATAAAGTATGGCCAATGAGTTGACTACTGTTATGTACTTTTAGTGCTAGCTATGGAATTATGTGTATCTTTTCAGTACATCTTGCAGTCATTCGAAAGCAGCATACACCATATATGAGCATGTGCATTGTGTTAGTTTATAATTTTTTAAATACACATAATTTATATGATATTTAGTAACAAAATATTTCAAATTAAACTTATTACAACCCTTCAAATTTCTACTTGCAAGTTGTGAGTCAACTTTCTGAAAGCATAATTTTGCTCATCACCCGACTTGGGAGTTCGACTAGCCTCCGCTAGGCGAAGATCAAGTGGACCGTAGGCTAGTCTAGCTATGTTTGTAGGGGCAGTTTTTTTGCTCCTGACATCGACTTTCGATATTAGCCATGTTTACATGGAGTATTGAGTATTGGATTGGGATTGGATTGAGATCTATGTGTTAACATGACCCGAATTTATCACGCACTTCAGTTCGTTTTCAATACTAAGCGAGTGCAACCTAGTGGTAGTTTTATGAACTTCTTATCCACTGCCATCGAAAGTGGATGCATTAGGGGGTGTAACGCAGGCGGTCGTACCCTTGTTTTGTTTTATTGTCATGTTATCTCTTCACACGACCACACGTTTCGTTTAGACATTACTGCTCGTTTTTTTAAGTAAACACGCACAGTCCGACGTCTGTGTTCCCGGTATGACGCTTTAAACCGCGGGCTGATCGCCGTCACCTGTCACAATACACACGTACAACAACAACAACCTTGGTGAATTCGATTACATGCACAGATTCAACACAATCTCTCAATACGATTCCAGCTTTTAGGGGATTGGATTCAACCGATCCAATCCGTGTTTAAAGTGGTTACATGGAGGATTGAACAGGCGGATCGTACTCAATACCGTATTGAATCCTCCATGTAAACATGGCTATTGTGATACCCAGTTGGAATTGAAACACAATTAAAATTTTCCCCAACAACAATACGATAACAATGACTGTGGGTACGTAGATTTAAGAAGGGATTAATTGAGGAGGAATGAAACAAGGTGTTTGACAAAACTCCCAGTCTTGTGGATCCGGACGCTGGTGTTTAGTTTATGGTAATGTGTTGGTGACATATTAAAATCTTTTTCCAATATCAGTCTCTTGATACAAACAACTATCGCTCACTTCCATAACTAGGCATACAGTACTTCTCTAATGCTGGTTATTAAGCGAGCGTCTCCAATTGACTCTTATATGGCACTTCATTCTGTATTTTGTTATTGTTTTTTTTTTTTTTTTTTGTCTGTCAATAGCGGTCGAACGGAAAGTCCGATCAACTTGAAATTTGGACCATCCACAAGCCTCGATGTGGATTGAAGGTGTATAGTTTTGAGGCAAAATCGTTCGACAAGTTACAAAGTTACACCTTAGTTACTGCAAAATATTTTTCTAAAACAAAATGGCGGCAAAATGTGAGATAGCCATATTTTTCTAAAGCTTTTTTCGGTCACGAATATGTTCATTTTATGGCGATACGATAAATATTGGCAAAGTTACTCAAAAGTTACTCGAAAATATTTTTCTGAAACACAGTAACAGAAAAATGTGAGGTAGCTATCTTAAAGTAAATTTTTGTCCGGTCACGAATATACTAATTTAAACGCGATCAGATACGTATTCGAGGTAGAAATTACATTTCTATTGCTGTCAATAACTGTTAGTAACGGTGGCGGACCGCGGCGAAAACAAGACACCGAAAATTGTTAGCAACGCACACTGCACGACGTCCAACAATGTCGGGAAGTATAATAGCTATGGAAATTAGAAAATTTTTTGCAATGCGCATTCTTGAATTGTTGTTAATTGTTGTTTTTATTATCTTTGAGATCTTTTCGACAGAATGTTCGTAGATATGGACGCGCTCGCTTATCAACGCGTCAAACAGAGCGTTTTCCTAGTGTACGACATGTTGTTACATCAATACACAACCCAATCAATGTTATTACTATTTTTCACTAGTACATGAATTAGCTGTATATCTACAATAGGAAAACGCTGTGTTTGACACGTTGATAAGCGAGCGCGTCCATATCTACGAACGTTCTGTCGAAAAGATCTCAAAGCTAATAAAAACAACAATTAACAACAATTCAAGCATGCGTATTACAAACATTTTTCTAATTTCCATAGCTATTATACTTCCCGATATTGTTGAATGCAGTGCAATGTACGTTGCTAAGAATTTTCGTTGTCATTCTGTCTAGTGTTTTCGCCGCGGTCCGCCACCGCTACTAACAGTTATTGACAGCAATAGAAATGTAATTTCTGCCTCTAATACCTTTAGGATCGCGTTTAGATTAGTATATTCGTAACCGGACAAAAATTTACTATAAGATAGCCACCTCACATTTTGCCGTTACTGTGTTTCAGAAATATATTTTCGAGTAACTTTTGTGTAACTTTGCCAATACTCATTAGATCGCCATTAGATTAACATATTCGTGACCGGACAAATCTGTAGAAAAATCTGGCTATCTCACATTTTGCCGCCATTTTGTTTCAGAAAGAATTTTGCAGTAACTATGGTGTAACTTTGTAACTTTTCGAACGATTTTGCCTCAAAACTATACACCTTCAATCCACATCGAGGCTTGTGGATGGTCCAAATTTCAAGTTGATCGGACTTTCCGTTCAACCGCTATCGACAGACATAAAAACAAAACAAAAACAGAAAAAAACAGAACGAAGTGCCATAAGAGTCTAGTGGAGACGCTCGCTCGCTTAATTATCCACAACATGTTTTATACTTCCTGCCCAGGGACTGCTACCTTATCGTGGTGGGCAGGTTTGTGTGCTTTGGTGATTCCTGGAGCTATGCCGGCGGAAGCGTATGCTTCTGGTAGGGCCACCCTAGCCGGATAGGTCGAGGAGGAGAAGTCAGACGAAATGTAGTCCACATCGTCCCCACTCCCTTTTCCTCCCCGCACTCCTATTTGCCCCTTTCCTCCAAACAGTCCCCTATTTCATTTTCATATTTCATCCAATCATCGTTTCGATTAGCCTCGTTGCAAAAAATATGAGACATTAAGCTAGGGTTCCCAACTCTGGAAAATAACATTCCAGGACAAATAGCGCAGGAAAAGAGAATGGCCCACGTGATACTGCCGAAGCTGAAATTTTTTTTGACTTTTTTCATGATTTACGTTCCAAAAATATGTTTTTACTGCTTGACGAGAAATATGTTAACTTAAAGCTGACCAGAATTCCAAAGAGTTCAACGCATTCCTTTTCAACAAAAATCTTTCACTTGCATTTAAAGGTTGGGCAGAGAACTAGAAATTAGGAGTCTACGTGCCTGTTTGAGATTTTTTAGTTTAATCATTATTGTGTGATGATAAAAATATTAACAGGGTATACCTATAGTTACTGAAACCTACGAAATGATTAAGAAAACATCGTGCATTTGAAAAAGTTAACTTTGGAAACCATGCTGTCATTCTTTTATTATCAGTTCTCACTGCTCGTTTCGAGCTCACGTTTCGGGCGGCACGGGGTCGCGGGCAGAAGTAAGGCACTTTCATGTAATTCCGGGACATTTGTTGTCCCGGAATCAGTTTAATTTCAACCAGGACAAGATCTTCAATTCCTGGTCAGTCCCGGTCAAACCGGGACGGTTGGGGACCCTACGTTAGGCCCAAATATCAATCCCTCTCTCTGTTTTTTACTTACAGTTTTACTAGGTATAGATAAAATATTGGTTATCTTTAAAACTTGTGCACACATGGGGTGGATAAACTTGCAGTTCAATGTTTTAATAACTGTTATAAATTTATACAAAATAATATCACAACATAATCACAAGAAATTGAATATGAATGAAAAACTTCCATAATGTCGTAACTTCTATTTAAAATAAGTAGGTCCACTTCACTTATCCCAGATGATCTTCAAAGCTAACAGTTGGGTATATGTAATAAACCCTTCCAACTTTTCCTGGTCTATGACATTATGTTTACTTGCCATTGTGCTATCTTTTGTAGAAGTATTTATATACAGCTTTCAGAAAAACCATATTCATTGAAAGTCGTTATTTTGACTGGTGATGACTTAAATATACTTCCAGGCTAGGATGCAGAGGAAGAGTATAACAAGGTCGAAGAGGCATCGGGCTTGTCTTGTCAATGAAGACGTCAGCCCGAGTAAATGGGAGTATCACACTTTACCCCAACCCGATGTAAAATTGAGTACCGTATGTGGCGCCAAGATATACAGTAGTAGGTATAGAATTGTATGACTGGTGATTAAGAATAGAAGTGTGGTATAGGCTGAATCAGGCCTGTTCATGGCACATTTTAAGCCCTGTGGATGACAGGTAATAATGGTTCGGGGAAGGTAGTTCGACAGATTTATTAAAACAGAGTATAGACAATAGTGATGACATCGGTTAGTAAAATTACTAACCGGATAACCGAATTCAAAACCGGTTTAAAACCGGTTTTCAAAAAAAAAAAAAAAAAAAGAACGCTCTCCAAAAGTAAACATATTTACGTAACGTTGTATCAGCGAGGGAGGTGAATAACCTCAGTGCCGGCAGCCGAGATCGTAGATAAAACGACCTTTTCAGAGACCCCCCCCCTCTCACGCGGAACGAGATGCAGCTGGTCAAGGTCGAGTCACTCACTGGCTGCTGGGTTGCATTGTGTTGAGCAATGGAAGGGGGTGGAGGGCGCTCGCAGAACTGGGATGAATGACTAACGTGGTCGCGCTTGAACAATAACGACTTGGAATTGGGCTCACTGGCTGGCCGTAAAAACCGATTATGAGAACACATAAAACGTACTATTGGATCAATTAGTCCACACAATCAAGGAAATCCCAGGAAAGAAGACGAAATCTGAGTAGTCGACAGGTGGTTCCTTGTTACTACGGGACACACGTCGTTAGGCAATCCACAACCCGCCCGCCCGCCCGTCAAGAGGCGTGGCTCTTAGCGAGGGTGAAGCACACGCCGCGCAAAAAAGCAAAACCGAATCTAAAAATCGAAACCGGTTTTTATCAAAACCGGTTTTTTCGGTTAATCGATGTTATCACTAATAGACAACATATTTTATTTGTGTCTATTTGGTTTTATCCTTGACATTTGTTTTATCTTTTGGATTTCCTCTTAACCACTTGATAATTTCTTCAGTTCCTTCACCAGAAATGGCACTAGTTTCAACAACAGTTATGTCTTGTGGTATTTCCTTCTTGAGGCGGGCTAGTTGCAGCATCAGCAGTGCCTCGTTTCTCATCTGCCTGTATGAGGCATCCATCTTGGACAGGGCTAAAAGAATCTGCAAAGATGGCAAGTTAATACTAGACTTCACAACATAGCCCATTCACTCAAGAGACTGGTTCTGTCTAGTAGCGTTAAGTTTTTAACTTGCTTGTGGATTTCATACCTTGCAGTCATATAACGAAGTGTATAAATGACACTGACACAGAGGGGAAAGAAATTAAATTAGAGTTAAGTTAATTAATTAAATTAAAGTTAGAATTAAAGTTAACAAGTTAAGTACAGCTGTAAAGTCTCATTTTAATGCGAGCAAATACTTCCTGGACCAATCAGAAGGCTGGGATTCACAAGAACAGGAGAATGAAGCGAACTGTCAAAATTTAACTTTGATTGTTTACTCCTTGCGTTTACTTGACACAGTTTGTTTATACACAAACTAATTTAATGACTGATGCTTAATGCAATCTTTAACCATGTAATAGATTCGGTACTACTACTCACTTTGGTTTTGTGTAGTCGTGGATCTGTTAAAATCGTGTACAATAGCACTCCAGCCGCAGCAATTTGACAAAGGTTACTTGCATCTACCACATAAATAATTTTGTTAATTCCATTGTAATAATTTTTCCACATTGGAGCCATAGCACCACCAACTTCACGAATAGTTATTTCCTTGTGCTTTTCAAATATTATTTTTGACAGATTTGTCCCTACAGTTGGAACAGTATTTGAAGTTGAGTCTATTGTTTCTTTATTTTGCAGTTTTTTCAGTAATAGTGTTTTACCTGCACCAGTTGGACCAAGACAAAGACATGTACTTGCCATAATGTTCTTATAAACTTTTAACTGTGATGCTAACTGCCTAATTAGTTATCATAAAATCAATACACAAAAATTGGCTTTTAACACATTTTAAAATGGCAAAATTTTATATATTTTTAAATTTTGCCACGTCAATAATATGTTACACCCATACAAGAGGCAACGTCGTAATCATAGTCGTAATCACCATAGAGAAATAATCCGTAATAACTACCTAGAAACGACATAAACACTTCAATGTTGTCATGGCAACTAGGGGAAACACTGCTCACATGAATCACATTCACTCTCATTGACGCAGTCACAGTGGTCGCAGGTATTATTTTAAAGTCCGATTGATAACATTGCTCTTTTATTTTTTTATAATATTTTTTTTGCGATTTTTACATAGAAACACCATGGTTTCCTGTTTTGGGAACCAAATCTTTTAAACACGCGCGTGTCAATGGAATGCGACATTTTCAGTGTCCGCTCACTTTGTGCGCAAGCTGCTTCCGGACACCACAGTGTATTGCACCGCCTTCCAATAATCTGTCATACTCATGTTCGATTCCAATCCAAACAAACATGGCTTCAAATAATGTTACAAGTGTGAGTGGCGAATCTACAATTGTGCAGAAAGAAGCCGAAGAGCTTGTGCCATCAGAGTTAGGAACTCAGGAGTAGTAAGTAATTTAGTGGTAGGTTTGCAGAGACACAATTTGGAACCTGATCAGGTGTCACAACTAAACAGTCGAATGTTTAACACATGTTTTAGAGGTTAGGGTTTCACACATGGGCATGTCATACCCCCCTAGGCATTGGGTTTGATATTTCAAACCCAATGCCCTAGGCTAGACGAGGCCTATCGTAATTGATGTAGGCCTAGCCTAGACCTAGGCAAGATGCCATACAATAAGAATCCGACATCTGTAACAGCCTGGGTTTGCTAAAACCTCACTCAAAATAAGAGTTTTGGCCTAACCCAAATGGGTAGGCCTAGGTCTACGCCTGTGTGTCATTTTATTGAAATGGTGCTTACCGATCTAGTTCAGATAGCCTAGGCCTAGTAGGAGCATTCAAAGATCACAGTAGGGTCTACCCCTGCAAATACAGACAGTAGCATACAAAACTATAAGTCGGCCTACCCAACTGTATAAAACTACAGCAGTAAATAAAACTTTGTTTCCTGCTAGCCTAACGTAATTGTCATTGCCTGGGTTTAACATGGTTGTTCATCAAGGCTGACCTTGCCATTCTTGTTAAGTGTTCAGTTAGATTGTCGGTGGATATTATACCTGCTGGAACCAATCGGAGTTCAGATTCGTCCTGCTTGCTTAGTAATATCTATGAGTTATCAGTTTGATATCGGGAATAGGCTAGACGTATGGAATATTATAATATCTTTGGGCTAGACTATTTTATTGTGCACCTCAGCACTTACAGTGATCATTAACTTACAGTTGCTAGGCTAGTGTACACTGCGTTCTGAATTTGGAAATCTTGAGTAGATCTGAGGCTAGTGACAACAGTTTTCAAGAAACTGACCTCTTCCATTTGCCACAAATGGGGTTACAACAAAAATGTAATGCAATCTTGATTCGTGTGCCCAATGCATGTACTAGTGTAACTCCTCTGCCTCCTTTTTTTATTTTTAGTTTTCCTCGTTTTTAAGTGAAGTAGGCCCTACGTAGCCTACATTTTGTTTGCTGAATAGAAAAATTTTACCAGATACTTAGAGAATATCACTGGTAGGTAATATTTAATTTTATTGCACTAGCCTATCAGCAAGTGCAAAATACGATTACTGACTTAGCAATTCATTCTCTACTAGACCTCTAAAAAGGCTTTATGAATGTTATAAAATTTGTTCACCCTACATACATGATTAAACCTGGGATTTTGGTGGGCTACCCTCCCCCCCCCCCCCCCTCTATATGCCACTGGAGTAGGTTAACATTTGTCCCAGTAATACTATAGTAGAATTAAGTAAGTAGTAAGCCTACGTGCATATGCGTGTGCACGGCCCAGGCTGGACCTAATGTGTCAACTTGGAGGTCGGGCCGCGCTGGACTCCAATTCCTTTAGACCTGGCCTGGGCCGAGAGCAGTTTAACTTTAAACTTAACTTTAAATTAGTCTTTAAATTAAAATGCACTGTTAGTAGCGCGTTTTTAGTTTTCACGTAAAGGCACACTTCACCCGGGGCTGCGCAAATAATTTCTAATTTATTTAAATGAAACGAAACATAGCTCTATAGGGGCCACAAGATCCTATAGCAGCGGAAAGTTGGGTTTAAAGCCGTAATAGTTAGTGCATCACCCGAACAAATTTTCACCTACGGCGAAATTGCGTCTGGCGGCTGGGGCGGCCCAGCTGTACCACGCCACCTTGTGCCGGGTCTAATGTTAAACGCTGCGCACGCCTATGCCTACGTGTGTTACACTAGTGATGTAAATTATTGTCCTCAAAACTAGTTCGTCAAGTAGCCTAGGCCTAGATGTAGATGTAGGCATTCCAGTACACATAAAGTGTTATTTTCTTTTTAAGATCTAGATTTATATACGTAGGCCTACATTTATCTTGAGTAATTTTCCACTGAAGTTATGTATGTTTGCAGTTGGGATAATACATACTTGGTGGAGTTGAAGAATTATAAATCACACAATGATGTTGGGGAAGTATGGTTTGGAGAGGAGAGTGCTCTTCGAATGATAAGGTATGTGAGGAATACTATTTTCTTTTAAGGAAATATTCATAGGCCTAGGTGTGTACAATGTACATACAGATGCACTGCAAGCTGCAACCAATAGAAAGACAAATTATTCTTTGAAAGTTTTGAAACAAGCCAGTAAGTCTGCCTTGCCTTGGCTTAACTGCCTTGCCAACCCTCCATTATAGAGCTTGGGCCGTACAGGTATAGTTCGTCCAACGAGACTTGATGGATTTCGTTTTCCTCAAAGGGACAAAAGACCAGATTTCTTCACACATTTTGAAAGGAGTATCTTTCTCTGTTCCAAAAGCCGCTTGGCCTGTGTTGCCAAGGCGCAACATAAGCTCTGGGAAAGCTTTAATGCTTTCTGGGAAATAGTCGTTGAAGTCGATGACAAGAAGAGATTAGTCGAAGTAGTGGAAACATTCCCCATTGTTACTCTCAACTCTTCGGCGCCACGAGCACAGGAGATCAAAACACAATATGGGTTGACAAAAGCGAAGGTAAGGCGGCAAGCCCAGGTAAAATCACTAACACAATGTCACCATATTAAATTATTTCGCTTCATTTGGTTTGGAAAGAGGTTTGCAAAGAAACGACAGCCTGGCAACACTGACGGCAGTCGACGAGGACGGTATTTTAAAATACAAAGCTTCATGATTGGTGACAGGCAGCTTACAAGTTCCCGCTGAGTCGGCGAATCTGCCGAAATCCATCAAGTCTCGTTGGACGAACTATACCTATAAACCCACTCCCCATCCTGGTGTGGAGGGTCTGAAAGTGGTTTCAAAATGTGGATCAACTATTTATTAACAGTTCTGGTTGTTTTTATTTTACAAGTTGTCAAATTGTTACCTATCCCATCTGGACATACCGGTAATGCTTTCTTTCAGATGGCTGTGCTCTTCCGAGTCTGTAACACAACACGACAAAGTCATTGACTTAGGTTGTGGCAATGGGATGCTATTAATTGAGTTGGCTCGTGAAGGATTTAGTGATTTAACTGGCATAGATTATTCACAAAATGCCATTGATTTGGCAACTGCGGTTGCTGTGAGCCAAGACTTGCCAATTAATTACCACGTTGATAATATCCTGGTGTCAAACAGCCTGAGAAGTGATTTTAGTGTAGCGCTTGATAAAGGTACATATGATGCGATTAGCTTACATCCAGACAATTCAAAAGAAAAACGAGAGAAATACATAAATAATGTTTGGGACCTATTGAAACCATGTGGAATACTTGTAATCACATCTTGCAACTGGACCGAGCAAGAACTCGTTTCACATTTTACCCCAAGTAAGTAGCTGCATACATTCAATTGTTTTATAAATTGTCTACGTTGTAAAGTGTCTACTACAGTCTACACTATTACTTCCTTGCTTCTATGTTAGGTCACACAAGTAACCAATTATATCTACAATAAAATAAAGTGTAATAAGAAGTGTGTATTTTGTATGATAGAGCACTTTATTTTAGGCATATAGACTTACATCATGCAGTATTTGAAGGACATCACAACACTGAGATTTGCTGGTATTCTAAAACGTGTTAGTACATATTTCCTTGTTCTAAGTGATTTATCGCAAAAACTAGGACCTGCTCTTCATGACGTAGATTGCCTGCTCGTCATGTCTTCACAGACACCAAAATAGTGTTAAACTATCATAAAGAACTCTCACTCTGAAGATAGTGTTCACACAAAAACAATTACAGTAGTATGTATTCGTGTTCTGTGATCTTTTTTTCAACAATCTCGGTGTTCGTGTTGTGAATGTAACTTTGATTTAGTTCTCCGCTCGAGACCATATTTATGGCATACCACATTTTTGTACCAAAGCCTGGAGAAAATGTTATTCCTTCACAGGTAATGGGTAATTTCGATTATTTCTTAGGATTTTTTAAGTACAGTCGAGAGCCTATTGCCATAGGCTTAGGATTTTAACAAATATTGGTGGCAATGTGCGACTAGTATTTTTTTCCTGCATGCATAGGGCTTAAGAAAATATATTTACATTTTGTCAATCTTATTGGTTTTCATGTCTTGAAAAATATGCCAAAAAATGACATATTTTAGTGCAATTTTAAAGTTAAGCAAAACTGTAGACAATAGGCCTACCAATTCCCATACAAGAAGAATGGTTATTTGTACTACAATCCCCTGAAGAGAAAAATCACAGAACACCATGCTATCCTTTTTTGTGTGTGAATTTTGAATTCCCCGCCCCTTCACGAAAAGAGGGATGTGGATTGACTGTATTTGTATTACATATTTGGTATTTAACGACGCACTTAGCCTTAGTCTCATTTTGTATTTGATGCTAAAATCACTTTTGATCTTTTCTTTTAGAATTTTTGCTGCTCAACGTTATTCCAACGCCCACATTTCAATTTGGAGGCAAATGTGGCAACCTTATCACTTCATTAGTGTTTCAAAAGAAATGAAGAAATAAATACATTATGGTTTCTTTACAGCTTGACATTGTTCACAAAGTGACGGAGCAAAGCTCAGCCATTCTGCTCGATGTATGTCAATCAGCTGATGCGTAATATAAAATACAGTAATACATATGCGGAATTAGATGGATTTTATTTACCACTAACTCCTAAAATACTAGCAAGTTGAAAATCGCATTTGGAATCGAGGAAACGAATTGTGTTTTGAGCTTTAATACAAAAACAAAGAGGATCCACTGCAATGTTTTACAAACTACATAGAAGTGGGATTCAATAAGCTGTAATGGGAGGAGGCAACTTGACTTTCTTGTCCCAAAGGGGGAAAAGATTAACAACGCGAGGCTTTGCACTATCATGCCAAACTCGGTCCCGATTGGTCATTCCTCCTTCGCTTTGCGAGCAATGCTAGGATTTGATGTTACCTATATGGTGAGTTTAACACATTACCATCATTAATTAAAAAGGTGCATTCATACAAGTGTTTGCTGTTGGATTAAGTTGTTAGCAAAAAAATAAAGATACGAAAATAACTGAATTAATTCTTGAACAATTACTGTAATACTATTTAGATCCTACTTTGATTTGAAAATTTCTCTAATAGTGAAATGTGTACACATTTGTGCAAAGTATTTTAGTACATCAGTACTGCATAGAGTATTATATTTTTGCCATCTTTGAACTTCCAGCTGCCATTGCAACCATTCTTGAGTACACAGTCTTCTCGAATATAGTTTGTAATTTCAATCCAATTGCCGGGTTACATTGAAGTACAGCCTTCTAGTTCAATCTGAGGTTCTATTGTGAATTGACCCGTTGAGAAGGCTGTGCATTGAGAAAGTTGAATGATCGTATTAGCGGACGTCCAAGATGTCAGCGCCCATTTTTGGTATTAAGCGTTAGCACTTAGCACTGATAGTTGTTCAAGTTCTAAAGCAATCTTTCTGGTGCTTTCTGAGTTTCATCATAGACGAGTAATATGCGGCCAACCAGTGCCCTCAAATATCAAAATACCAATTCCTGGTTGGTGGCACCTCGGTGAACTAGAATGCCAGTATCGGCAAGGTTGCTTCTTATCAAAGGCACTTAAGTGTACTGTAATGTAACTATAATGAATACCCAATGGTAATATGGTGGTGTTTATACTGGGAACATTATGATTTTTGTTTTGTTCTAAAAGTAGAAATATTTTATTTTCATGTTAAAACAAATTTTTAATCTATTGACCTACCTATTTAGGTAACCTGAGAATTTAATACACCATTGGAGGAAAAACAGGGTATGTTGTATCAACCTATTATTATCACTACCTAATAGAGGAAGTGGAAAATTCAAGTTTTGGTTTGTTGAGTAAAGAAAAGTAAAACAATTCTTTCATAATATCATATCCATGAACAGATTGTCATTTTACTGAGTACGCATCTTTATTGGCATGCGTGCACGCACGTACATCCAACATACGAATATCATTGTAACAACTAACAATAATACATCTCTGGTAATTAAGGTTTTATATAAATATACTATTATCTTAACAGTGCTACTGTAATGCATTTGAAGAGTTTCCTAGAATGGGATGAGCCTTCAGTAGTGCAAAACAAATATATAAAGATGTGGACTTCAATTTTGGTGCAAGATCTAATCTTCAAAGAATACTGATTTTACCAAAGAGCAGCACTGACACGCGCGTTAACTCCTCAGAAAATTAATTAATCGCAAATTTCAATAGAGAACCACAGACCTTTCCTGCATTGCAAAATCTATACAACGATGACACCATACGCCGGGAGCCGATCGAGAATGTATGAACGACCGCTACTGCACTGAATGTATAGAAACCTGGCAACCCTGTAGCGCGCAGGTGGATAATATGAGGGGTGTCTACTCGCCGGACCCCACTTATTCTGCCTCAGAGGAGAGCGGCATATCCCGCCTTGCACCTAAATTGAAGTCTCCGGCTTTAACTGTTGACATTACTTCCATTCTACTTGAACTTAATTACAACATTATAATAAACATAGCAAGTCTTACTTATCATAACATGGTGATGAGGTATTTATGAGTAGAGTACTCTGTATTAGTTAAAGATTTGATCATAGAACTTTAAGTTAACAAAAATTGACTTTCGTGCACTTCGAGACATCATTTATCTTTGAACTGTCTTTTAAATGATATTTACATAATTTACACTACACAAAAGCTACCATAGTGCTATTACATTATTTACATGAAGTTCTTCAAGTGTAACAGTTCATTCATAGTATGGTACATGACATTAATATCTAAGGAATGTAGTCTTCGGACTGTGACTTGACGAGAATTATCGATGAAATTTCATCGACTTTCAACGTGAGCAAAATCTTGTATCATTACAATATCACTATATTTGAGTCAGCCCCAAGGAAACCAGTAGCTAGCTACCCCAGCAAGTACATTGTTTGTCACTATGTTCCGGTGTAACCTTAGGTTGCCCAAATAAGCTACAAGTTCATTGATGCGTCTAGAACAAGGAGCAAGTCGGAGAGCAGCAAGCTGACAACTAACCGACAGTGACGCACTGATTCTAAGACAAAGACTGAGCAAGGGCTCCTTTGTTCAAGTGTTACTGGAAGAGTTGATGCTGCTTGAAGCATGTCGAAGATTTTCACACAGATACGACTTCAAGTTGTGTGGGCTGCAAAACACTAGAGGGTTTAACAAACCCTCACCTGAAAAAAAAAATACATAGTTTCCATTACATATTGTCATTACTCATTTCAGTTAGGGCTGTGCGAGTACTCGAAAAGTCGAGTTCGGTCGAGTAGTTACTACTCGACTCAAGGTGATCGAGTTTTTCATGAAAAACGAGTCGAGTTCGAGTAGTTTTGATCGACTGAGCCGCCGTACTCAGCTGGTTAAAAATACCGCCAATAGGTAGCGCTAGTATCCAAAAATAGCTTAAGTATCGATTTTATAATCGACTTTGAAGAAAAAGTGACCTATCGATCATTATCGAGCAGATCCATACACGCAGACCGCGCAGACGACGCTTATTTGGCCTATACTTCTGCAAATTCGCAAAAAGTGTCTGCGTTTTTTGTGAACTAAGTGTGGATGATGTAGAAGTGGCAGCCAAACAAATGGAAGGGAATCTTCGAGAACCTAGGCCTACGAGATCGCTGACGCATAGGCCTACTATGTTCAAAGAGCCTAGGCCTAGACCCTGGTAGTAGGCCTAGGCCTGGACCTAAAAGTACCTAATCATCAAAGATATTATATTCCCTACTGATCATCATGTATTGGGAATCATTTTTAAAACATTCCATACAAGTACAACTTAAGTTCAAAATGTAATCTTTGCATTATTAACCTCAAAATGGGGAAACACTTGCCAACGGTCTCAATAAAAACAAAAGTGGCCATCTGACAACCCATCTGCAAAACAGATTACACTGTAGTTCTATTGTTTCTCTTTAAGTCTTTCTCCTGTGCCAGGTCCCCGTGTACAGTGTAGGCCTAGTCCTAGGCCTAGCATTTGGCCATGCTTCGAGCATAGCCCTAGCCTATCCCAAGACCTAGGCCAAGCCTTAGTACTATCCTTGTCTAGATCACGTAGGCCTAGACCCAGTTGGCAGAATTTAGCATCGTTTGAGCCTTAGGCCTAGGGAGACAATAATATTGAACAAATTACAGTAAATGGTTTTAGGCCTGGCCCCAGGGACAGCTTTTAGGCCAAGGCCTAGCCTAGGTGAACTCGGCGGTAGCTTAGATGGGGTCCTAGGACTAGTCTGCCTAGTCCTCTACCGGTAGTTATTCCTTTCCTGTATCTTTTTATTATATTCAGGCACTACTCGAAACTCGCGAGTTATTTACAACTCGAACTCGACTCGATTTGGAAAAGTGCTACTCGCACACCCCTAATTTCAGTCATTTGTCATCACATTAATAATAATAATGATTATTGTTAATTTTTTTTTATATCTGCTCCCTGTGTCCAACAATGAAGTCGGGTAGGGGATAGGAAATTAATCCCATCATATTCTGGCCCCAGGTACATCGAAGCCGGCTGGCCATGCCTGACGCTTCCCTCATGTTAACTTCTTCTGGCTCCTCCTCTTCACTTTCTTCTTCCTCTGCTCTTTCTACAAATTCTGTCCATACTTTTCTATCTTCCCACCATCGTTCCTGATTGACCTCTTCCCAAGTTGCATTTCTTCTTTCCACGTCCATGTTGCTATCACTTCTTCCCACCTCAGTCTTGGTCTTAATAATTATTAATAATAATAATTATTAATAATGATTCGGCCAATATGTCTTCCACTTGGCAAGACGTATTTTAGCCTACTATATTGTATAGTACGTGGAAGAAGAAAGTGTGGTAGCCAGGCCCAAAGAATATATTTATGGATCTGGTTTTATGAAGTTAATTTATGACGATATAGATTGTGCATTTTGTTATAGAGGACACAGAAATTTTTCCAGGCGGGGGAAGATAAACTATACGAAAATACTACAATATTATTTGTAGGCCTACTATTTTTCTACTGCTAATTTTTTGCTAATTTTTTCAGATGTAGTAAACTTAAAACAGAACGTGACGCATTGCCTAACGGCATGAAGAGAGAAGAAAAGGAGGCCTGTCTCTACTGGTTGACCAGATCTTACATGATGGCCTGATTAAGCCAAATGTGGGCATATGATAAAAAAAAAAAAAAAAAAATTTTCCTAAATTATTTTCATTTTAGAGACAAACATTACATACCGTAACTGGTTGTCAAGATATATATGCCTAGCTTCAGATGTAGGCTTCTTATACAGTTCGAAGGCAGACCCCCTTTGGTCACGGTTAGCAAGGTCAAGTCCAGTGCTATTGCGTTGCTGCGGTGGCACATTGTAGTAGTACTGCCCTCGGGCACGGTCTAGGCTGCTACCGTGACCAGAGTCATCCCCGTTGCCGGCAGAAGAGTAGGACTTCGCGTGGTGATACTTGTCCCACGTTTCGGTGGCAGGTGGTCGATAGTTCTTGGGCTTTGGCGGCGGAACAGGTTTGTACGAGTTTGTCTTGGGAGGGGGTAAGGGCTTGTAGTCATTGGGTCTGTTAAAACAAAAACAAACTTTTAGAGGAATAGAATTAACATTTCTGAAAGAGTAATAAAAGTAAATTATAGCATGGTAATCCACTATCAAATTGGAATAATACCCCTCAGAGATGCAACATTACACAGAAATTAAGACATAAAAAATAAGGTCCATGGGTGTAATTGGATTAAGATTGTTACTGCTGATACATAGTGTGGACCACCTAGTTATAATTTTGCTTGACATAAACTCTCAAGGCAAGTGTACTGACCCAAGATAGGGACTGATAATGTAGCTGTGCACACCAAATTAATAAACTGTTACTCAGTTACTGTAATGAGTTTGCAAGCCTTTGCATGAGCAGAATAATCTAGAGAGTAATTAATGTAATAGCTGGTTAGATGTATTTAGATTTTTTTTTAGATTTATTTATTTAGATTTATTTGTCCAGTCTGACAAATTTTACTTGATGCTCTACTCAATTTGCAGGAGACAGTAACAATTTTGCCTGTTCTACAGTTCTTCAAACCCAAATATAGCTTAGCCTCAGATGCTGCTATAATCAAACAACCAAATACAAATTAAAGAATGGTTGTTTTTACAGTTAAGGTTGAATGATAACATCAATGTAGAAGAAAGAGCATGGTTGTGTTCTTGAAGAAAGGTTATTGAGTGGTCCAGCAGGTTTGTTCAAAATGCCAGTCAAATACACTCACCTATATTTGGTATAATCTGGTGGAGGCGGTTTTGCTTGACTTCGACCAACGGGTTGAGCAGTTGAACGAGTAAACCGATACGGATCATGGTTACGAGGTGTGCCGTTACTTCCACACTTGAGGTCATCATGAGCATTGGGGCCCAGTCGATTGTTGTATGAGTCGTAAGAAGAAACACTATCGTAGCTACTCTGCTAAATAGAGAAACAAACACTATTATACTGTTTGTATATATATGTTTGTGTAGGTCCTACAAAAATGTGGATAGAACTAATTGAAAACTAACATGAATGGTGCTTATAAACCTTATAGGCAACCCAAAATTACCTTACATATGCTTTTGTCACAGGCGAGGCACTCGTAGCCAGCCAGCGAACCGCCCGAGACAAGCGCGCGCCGATAACGATCACTGATTGGCTACGAACCCCTTGCCTGTGACGAAAGCATGTGTATGGTTGTCTTGGGGTTGCCTATACATTGGATTCTTGCTTACAAAACACAAATGAATAACTAACATTTTTTGCATGACAAGCAGTGTTGTAAACGCTACTTGTTCAAAGTAGCATGCTAACGCTACCGCTACTTCCACTTAAAAAGTAGCGCGCTACCGTTCACGCTACTTTTTTTTAAAAGTAGCGCGCTACTTTTCGCGCTACTTTTGGCGCTACTTTTCGAAAACAGCAAGTATGACATATCACGCAAAACTACAAACAAAATAAACATCGTGGTTTCAAGTTTCTGGGAGTATCACACTATTCTAAAAATTATTGTATGCCACAAAGTTTATGTTCAAAATGCTCGTAAGCAGGCCATGGAAGCTTTAGATTCTCACTTTCGCACTCACTTTTTTCTGCTGATGAAGGAGTAGACGTCATTGTAGACCTACGAACTCGAGCTCCAAGCAACGAATGGTCATAGTATTTTTTTGAATCGCCGATCACATAATAAAAATCAGGGGTAAAAGTGACCAAAGGAAGTGTGACATTGCGATTTTGAGGGGTGGGTCTTGTAAACTTTTGTGCGAGAGAAAGTTTGGGGCAGGAAGCGGTCCGGGACCATCCGCCCGACCGTAGCCGGCCGTCCGGAGTACTCAATACTCATTAAATCAACCACTGACCCTCGAAGATATTTACGACCATGTCAAGTTGGGGTTGGTGTGTGTCATAAGTGTTAGTGGCGGTTAGTTACATATTGAAAAAAATGAACCAAGGAAGGAAAATAAAGTAGCGGAAATTTCCGCTCACGCTACTTAAAAAATGTAGCATGCTACTCGCTACGCTACCACGTTTTTTAAAGTAGCGCGCTACCATCCCGCTACTGAACAAAAGTAGCATGCTACCGGTAGCGCGCTACTTTCAGCGCGCTACTTTCCAACACTGATGACAAGAGAGTATGGTCATGAGAATGAATGTATCAAAGGGGAATGGAAGGAAGTAGACGAAGGGGAAGGTCGAGCAAGAGATGGAAAGAAACCACAGCAAGAGATCTGCAGACAAGAGGAGAGTGGAAGTGTGGGACAATAGCAAGAAGTGGAAACATTTTGTTGCAACTCACAAACTGACTCTTCCAGTAGCAGGAAATGGCAATGCATGATGATGATGATAAGTGTTTTTCACATGCATTTACATAGGCTAACATATTAAGAATCCAAATGA
Organism: Isoperla grammatica; assembly: GCA_945910005.1. NCBI lineage: Eukaryota > Metazoa > Arthropoda > Insecta > Plecoptera > Perlodidae > Isoperla > Isoperla grammatica. The sequence goes on from OX246738.1 coordinate 54,869,397, forward strand.
AATATTTTAAACTCAAAATTGAAATTGTAAATTAAATAATATAGTAATTAGGGTTTAATTTATATAGTATGACTGATATTACCAGTATTTTAGGAAAACACCTGAGCCATTTGGTTTAGGTGTTTAGTAGTATTTGCAAATTGTGTGGGGTGGAAGAACAGGATAAATATCATATGTTTAGTTGTAATAATAAACTTAAAATAGAACGTGAAGCATTGCCCATTGGCATGAAGAGATACGAATGTTTACATAGAAAACACATGTAGTGAACAGATCTAGCATGATGGCCTGACAGACAAAATGTGGGCATATGAAGAAGGTTGAAGCTTGCAAACTGACCGTCTTGAGGTTGTGTCTGTCGAGCGACGAGCTGTGAGCGTTGGAGACGTGCGGACGGAGATGAGGCGTTGCGTTGATGTAGTTGGGAGGGTCGGCCGTATCCAGACGCTCTGCCGCGGACCGGCCGGGAGGTTTGTTGGAGCGGTCAATCCGTGGCGGCAGCTCGGGGGGATTCTGTCCGTGCAACGGAGGCGAATGGGCCAGAGGTGATCGACTCAAACCTTGCTGTAAATATCAAGTCAGTTATGTGATGTGAGTATTGATTAGATGCATAGGAAGCTAATGCATTCGTTAAAATACGTACAAAGTTACTAGTTTTTTTTTGTACAATTAAAATGTAGCCATCATTTTGTTAGATCTTTGCTGAAACATATTTCCAAAGAGATTGGCTACTTAAAAGATTATAGGTTGATTCCAGTTATAAAACTAGATTTTATCATGTTACGTATTACTAGATTTTTGTAAATACATTAAGTTCGTTTTTGTTGTCACTTCATTGTCATAAGTAGGGACACCGAAATTTCGCGAACGATTTTTAAGCGAAATTTTCCCAAATGTAGAAAAACACATTTTTGTGGACAAGACAACCCCTTGGGACCCTAAAAACGTCAAAAAATATTCGCGAAATGGAGCGAAATAAGACTGTTTTGACATTTAACACTTTGGGTGCTGGACGTTTTAGGCAGGTCCTTCCCCTGGTGCTGGGGGTTTTTGCCACTTTTCTCGATATTGTACCGAAGGAAGTATCGAAGTTATGTATGTGGGAGTTATACCTAAAAAAAGCTTGACTCTTGATCTTCAAAACAATTTTTTTTTTTTTTTCTTTTTCCTATGAATAAGGAATAAGGCATAATTTTGTAAAAAGTGACTATTTTGGAATTTTGAAAAATTAAAAAAAAAATTAAAAAATGTTTTTTTTTAACTTTTTTTTATTGATTTATTTTGAAGCTAGAACATTTTCACTCTGTACCGATAACAATAATAAAATAATAACGATAAAATAATAAAACGCCTACTAGAAGCCATTCGCACTGTTCACGCAAACATCTAGAAATTTTGGCGCCAACAGAAAATAAAAGCGGCTGCCTATGCCATCTAACGGTAAACAACAGTACCAATGTTCCTGCAAAATCCGAGCGGCGTAGAAAAACGTCGGCAGTCACTACAAGGTTTGATATATGCCCGACGTAATATTACGCCGCCCGCCAACCTGGCACGACATCGCGCACCGTAATATTACGCCGGCCGCACGCTAAGTGTTAATAGCGAAATACAAGCATTAATGTAGCATTCCACTAAATTTGAGCGAAATCGGCAAGTTTTCCCGTTTTTCCGTGTCATTTTATGTGTCTCGTGCAAAAATGCGTAATTTGACAGCTCGGCTAGAATTTTGTTTTTTTCCGAAGTTGGTACACCGCCGAAAATCGAAAGTTCCCGACGACTAATCGAACTTTTGTCTGTTGGTCACACTGCTGCACTAATTCTTTTCGACCTAATCGAACGCATTTTCGCTTCGACTTTCGACTTCCGTTCATGATCGATCGTCGATCAACTATCGTTCCGTGTTATCTTTAAGAATTTCGTCATGCCATAGGTGGTTGACAGTCAGCGTGAGTTTGAAAGTGAAGGTTTTTACGTTTTTGATTAAAAAATTCAAACAATGATGTCCAAGTTTTGCAACGCGCGAAAATTCGAAACTGGCCTTGGCCTAGGTAGGCCTATGTTACTTAAAATACAGGCCTAGGCCTCACTATTTCACTGTGAAGTATGTGCATGCAAGGTTATGCCTTGCAAACTATTATTGTTTTTACCATGATAGTATAGCAGTAGGTAGTATTTAAAATGACTTCGGCTACACCTTGTAAATTAATGGCATTTTTTGCCATATAAAAATTTCTTACGGCTTTGCTGTGTTAAAATAGCTGGTTTTTTATATAGCGAAATGGAGCCATTTTTTAAATTTTATATGGTGAAATTAAAGATTTTTTATAACGAAATGAAGACTTTTTATTTGCTAAATTTTGGTGTCCCTAGTCATAAGTAAATACAAGGTAGGCCTAGTGTGAATGTTGAAATAATAGTATTATAAAACAAGTTTTCCCCGACTGAGGCTCAAATCCGGATCCTGGCTTGATATCTACCAGTGACCTTGCCACTTTAAGGGGTAGTTGGCCACACACAACTGCTGCGTAATTACTCGTAGTATTAGTAAAGGAGCATGCATGACTGATGCAAGCTGACAGATCACTGAATTTGAATTTTATTTATAACATGAAATATGTAAGAACACCCTGAGCTCTCAAGTAACCCTTATAGTACAGTTAGCAGTGGAGCATGCTGTTGTATTTTATTCCAATAGTCCAGGTTAGTGCATATTTTGGTGGGAAAGACCAATATTTGATCATATAAACACACAAGATAAACGTCAAACAATTAATCAAACCAACATCAATTACAATCAGTTAGCCTACCTTAATTCAGTATGGTTGGTACTTTATATGTAGTTTTTTTTTTCTATTGGAACTCATTTGGTGAGTACTGAAAATTGAAAAATAACTTTTTTTTTTCTTCTTATGCCAAGATGGCTTTTCTTCAGCCATTTTTTGTCCAACTATCCAATATAAAATGCCTTCCTTTTATTAGTAAGTATAGTGACTAGTGTAGTACTCGTAACAAAACTTTAACTTGATAAGAGTGACAATACATATGATCAACATGAAGTCACAAATGCGCTCAACGTACCGGTAGATGAAAAATATCAAAATACCGTTAAAGATAATTAAATTAAGTGAAAACACTTCATCTCCTAGACCATAGTATTTTTACCACAATAAAAATTGTTTAAGAGTATTTTGGGGATACATATGTAGCAGGGTGGTAAGGTCAAGAACCAATATTGAAGGTACCGGTCGTTAACAAAATTAAGAAAAAATATTATTGGTACTTTCACAGCCCAAGGTTTCAATTTCTAAGTTAAAAATGTGTATGGTGTGTGCATTATAGAAAACTGAAAACCAAGACTGCACAGCTTTAAGTGTTATATGTTAAGTTCCTGCTCTAGTTTTCCCTCATTAGCAGTTGTTCAGCAGTAGTATGGTGAAAAGGGATAATACAGATGAAAAGAGAGTAAGTAAAGGAGGTACTGTATTTACAAAGATTCTCAAATATTATTTTTTTTAAATGGGGAAATGCATTTAAAGAATTTCAGTTTTTGTCTTCCGGACAACATAATATGTTTTGTTGGCGCTGTTGCATTACCTAATCTCCCTTGGGCCTATTCTTATGTGAATAGAAAAATACAAAAGAATAATGCCTTAGAACGTAACTTTTTCCCAAATAAAATCTACGACTGTATTGCTATACTGGAATGTAATTACCCCGTTGGTTAAGCCATGATGATGGTGGTGATGGTGGTGGTGATGAGCATAATTAGAATTGTGGTGAGACTCATCTCCTCCTGGTGGTGAGAACCCATACTTGCTGTCGCCCCCCTGAGATCGCCGCTTAGTTGGGGGCTCGGCTACACTCTGAAAACAATTACGCAACTTTCAAGTTTTGTGCAGAGTAGAAGCCACAAACTATGTACGCAATATGTTTTTATACTTTTATTAAACTTCTTCAAGTAACTGTATCTTCAAGTAACTTTGCTCAGAATAGAAATCATAAACTATACTATAGGCTAATTAAACTTCTTTGAGTAATTGAATAACCCTAACCCACAAATTCTACTTCCTCCCATACAAAAAAAAAAAATGTTAAAGACATTGCATAACAAATCAAATGTGTTAGTGTGCATTTTACATTAACCTACCAAACTAGGGATGGTGTGGTATGCTAAAATTAGGATGAACTTTTACTATTCAAAACAAAGCAATTCCTTAGGTTTTTCGTTTAACTGAATTGAGAGCCTTAATTAATTGTTAATGATTATCAATGAAGAGAGCTTACCATGCCCTGTGGCTGGGATCAAACATTGTCGTTTAGGTAAAAAATGACAACGGATGTCAATGAACAATGTTGTGAGGAATTTATCAATACTACACTGGGCCTACCCGCCTACTTGTTTAATTTTTCATTCATATTACCCATCAAACTAATCACCTTGGCTGCCAAGAAAGTATTAGTTATGATTAGGGATGGGTAAAATTATCGTTATTATTGATCGATATTCAGTACCGGAAATAATACGAATATGTTAAAGCGTGAGAGTGGTAATCTCACCTGATTGCATGGTGGCATACACTAGTGGTATCTCACGTAGTTGTACGGTGGCACAGAGAGTGGTATATGCCACAGTGGTATCTCCCCTGGTGGTATGGTGGTGCAGAGAGTGGTATCTCATTTGGCTGTACGGTGGCACAGAGCGTGGTATATACCACAGTGGTATCTCACCTGGTGGTATGGTGGTGCAGATAGTGGTATCTCACCTAATTGTACGGTGGCACAGAGTGGTATCTCACCTGGTGGTATGGTGCTGTTGAGTGGCGTATACCAGCGTGGTATCTCACCTGGTTGTACGGTGGCACAGAGAGTGGTATCTCACCTGGTGGTATGGTGGTGCAGAGTGGCGTATACCAGAGTGGTATCTCACCTGGTTGTAGGGTGGCACAGAGAGTGGTATATACCACAGTGGTATCTCACCTGGTGGTATGGTGGTGCAGATAGTGGTATCTCACCTGGTTGTACGGTGGCACAGAGAGTGGTATCTCACCTGGTGGTATGGTGCTGTTGAGTGGCGTATACCAGAGTGGTATCTCACCTGGTTGTAGGGTGGCGCGTAGGGTGGCGGGGCCGCGTACGCCGGAGTGGTATATACCACAGTGGTATCTCACCTGGTGGTATGGTGGTGCAGAGTGGCACATGGAGGGGTATCTCACCTGGTTGTAGGGTGGCACAGAGAGTGGTATTTCACCTGGTTGTAGGGTGGTGCAGAGTGGCACATGGAGTGGTATCTCACCTGGTTGTAGGGTGGCGCGTAGGGTGGCGGGGCCGCGTACGCCGGAGTGGTATCGTCCTGAGTGGCAACTGAAGGGTCGGAGCTGCTCTTGACCAGTCGTGGCGCGCCGGGAGGCGGCAGGTCGAGATCCGACTCGGGCGACGAGGCATAGGAGAGGCGGGACGTCATCGGGAACAGGAAGTCGTCCGACAGACAAGCGTCAGGCTGCACACCACAACAATGTCACACATGCGGGAGGCATTCCAAAACGGCACAAAACAAACTCTCAACGTAAAATAGTACAATAATAGTCCAGTTTCAAAGGTACGCTACATTCCAAAACCTGTTGAAAATGCTTTGGTTTCTTTTTAAGCAATTTCCAGCACGCCACAGCATAGTCAAGCGCCCTGTAGGGGACGACTATGATTGTTACACAGAAATAACTAAATGGTTAGGCCTACATTATGTACCGGTAATCAAAACATTAAGACACAAAAAGGAAGGTATTAAATTTTACTATATATTTTATAAACAGCCTCCTTGTCACCCACTGAATATCAGCTTGAGATTAGAGTTTTGGACTGCTAGGCATATCATTTTCAACAGGTTTCAGACGACCCTAGCCATACCAAAAACTTGTGTTTTCTTCAACCAGTTTAGGACATACTAATAACCTAGTGTTTTATCACACTTTTGTCTTGTAGTGTAATCTACGAAAATCGATTGCGGAGACAGTAGTCAAAACAACAATTGAATGTAATAACTATATATATAGCCTATTGCACTAGCTTTGAAATAGCCAGTAATGGACATGTTTATTGTCTTTAAATGTACTAATCTACAGATATTTTAAAAGTGCATATATGTGCGACTATGCTTTACAGGTGCATGCAAAACATACATTATTACAAATAGGTCATATTAAACAGTATATATAACAGAGCAGTACGTACATACAAAGATTTCAGTTGAGCTAACCTCCCGTAACCGTAGATTATGGGTCATGACACTACAAATCAGAGTGCAATATACCATGTACATACTACAATAAGTGTAACATTTGTATATTGTATGCTACAGTAAGTAAGTAGTAGGCCTATACTTATTGTCTTTATCGCCTGTGATGGAAGATCTATTAGCCTCTGGTAAGGTGTTGAATTCTACCCGTAGGCCTATTGTCTTATCAGACCTAATATTTTCACATTGTCTCAAAAAAAAAAGTATTGCCCCACAAATTGGGGCCCAATTTATTATCTTGAGCACTGACATTTTGACAAATTAGGGGCGTCTTAAGTTACAGTGATGTTTACGAGGCTGTATCAATAAATACTAGAGGCATAGGAATTAAAGGAAAGGCAACATTTAACACATAAATCCAGCTTGAAGTCATGCAATACTGCGACAGGTTATATAAAGCCATAAAACTCTTCAGTAATGACAGGAAGGTAGCAATTGTTATTATCAAAAAGATGGGCTGGTTCAACCAGTATCTCATAGGGGTGAGGGTGGAAGGATGGAGGTGGGTTTGGGAGGATTGGTGTGAGATACATGTCCGACAAGAACTCGACCGGCTGTTGACAAAACCAATGAAAACATGAAGAAGATAAGCTACAAGCATCCACCACAAAGTAGCTACTACTACATAGTACATAGCTCATAGCACACATGTATTCATTTTATATTATACTATATCAACCTAGGACCTAAATACATATAATGAACAAAACATTAATAACAATTTATCAAATTGTTAAATCTCTTCTATAATGTAATATAATTCAAGTTGCAAGGGTGATTACTGATTATACAGAAAAAACCTTAACATGAATTCCAAAATTTTGAATACATTCTACGTAGTAGGCCTACTACTATACAGCATTGTATTGTATGTAGAAAGTAAAACGTACACCGTTATCGCGATATCGAATTTTTCATGGTAATAATTAGGGATGTCAACGATTACGATTAAATCGATTCGATTAATCGATTATTAAAAAAAAAATCGATTTTAAATTTTCGCGCTTTTTTAAATTTAGTTCTTAAGATCCGCCGCCTATTCGAGCGCGAGCATCGCTATTGCGCTAAGAAGAAGAATGTGGTACAGTTTCATTTACAGTAGGCCTAGGAACAGCAACAGCATAACTTTGCGTCATAATTTGAGCCGAATTTCCAGTCATATTTTGAATAGCTAGGTCTAGTCGCCTACCCTAGACCCAGAATTCGACGCCTAAAATCTATAAAAATACGAGTTGTTATGTTTGTTCACAAATTACAAGAGAAGTAAGGTTAGAAAAGTCGCTATGATTTTTAGTTCACATCACGTAAATTTTAATTACGCTGCACATGAAAATAATAATATTGCGACGCATATTCAGCATACTTAATTACTTATTGGTTAAAAAAAAACGGGAAGTGAATAACTATAGCCCTTCAGGCCTAACTAGGACAGAAATTATCGTCATTATCGTCGAAATCGTGGACAGAACATAACAAAAATACTCCGTGACGTAAAATATATCGATAGTCGAAAAGAAGTCGAATTGCGAACCCGTGGCTTGCGCGGGCAATTCAAACTAACCGAAACCAGACGGAAGTTTGAAAGAAACTTGCTACTATACCGACATTTTACAAAACGATTAAAATCGATTAATAATCGATTATGGAGGTGAAAGTGAATTCGATTATCGATTATAATAATTTAATCGTTTGACATCCCTAGTAATAATGAAATGATAAAACACATAAATAGTAAATATGTTTACCAGTAACAATGTGCAAGACAGTTAAGCGGAGCAATCACTTGAGGATGGTTGCGAGCAACTGGTTGCTCACGTAGTACCTAGTTATTTATACTTTGACGATGACTGTAAGATCTTTTCTTACAAGTCATTGACAAAATGATTTTTGATTTTACATTTACGTTCGATTACTTTATTAATAGATTGATTAATGAATTTAGGACGATATTTGCAATACGCATTTCCATTATGGTGAACACACCATATCAATATCGAAATTAACCTCCAATTTACTCACGTTAGGCCTACAGTTATCAATATCATATTGAATAATCAATATATCGGTACACATCACTTATTAATAATTATTTAAAAAAAGTACATAAGTACTTTATCTACCAGCATACCAACATACTTTTTTTTTCAGTAAAGTGTGTACTACCGAGCTGAAATATAGAAGAAATATATCCACAAGAGCACAGAAGAATTCCCAGTAAATAGCAGCAAAATATTACCTTGGTCTCGGACATCCAGAGCGGAGCAGCTTGGTTCTTATCGACAAGCTCTCTGACTTTGCGATACCACACCGCCCCATCGGAGGAACTAAGGGCCACGGAACAGCTAAATGTGTGGCCCCAGATTTTGTCTAGTTTCTGGCACTGTTCAAATAATTTCTTACTGCTCTTGTGGGCTGCCCTATTAACATGATAAAGACAAATTATTGTTTTTAAGTTCATTAAATACTAATAAATTATGTTACATTGGGGACTGCTAAAGGAACTCAAAACCCCCAAAGAAGTGTTGATATCTTTACTAGGATATGTTCATTACTTGATTTATATGTTGGCAATTGTACATACATAAAAAGAAACTGTACTAACTGCACGCATGCAATTACAACACATAGGGCGTACATCATTTAAAGTTAAACCAAATTTCAAAGACACTTACTTTGCAAGGCCTGCCCTTAGCTCCTTTATTATGTGCTTGTTATCAGCACGCAGGAAGATTACGATTGGGTAAAATTGAGCATAGTTCAGTCGATCAACTGCATTTGGTGTTATATCCAGGAGAGCATGTTTTCCACACTCCATAATTTCTCTAATTGCACTTAAACGAATAATTCCTGAGGTTTTTTGACTTTTGGACATTTCTTCTAAGTGGTTATCTAGTTCTGAAATCAAACAAATCAGGCCTATAATAGTACTAGTCTTAATTAGGCAAAGCAAAAGTAAATAATTTTCTATTGGAACACTGTTTCTATGTAATGAATGCATATATCTAGGAGCTAGGACAAATCACATAATAATTCATTATTTTCATTTTGTCTGTGCTTGTACTTTCTTGTTTTGTTTGCATCACATTAAAATTTAAAATTACATAAAATGGTGTACTTACGTGGCGACGTGAATTTGTCGGGGAAGTCTTTGAGCATTTTGTCTCGAGCAAGGTCTGCAACAGGTCCGAACAGAACAACAGGTCGGACAAATCCGGGGTGACGTAGGACAACGCGTTCGTAAGCGGGGAACTTACTCACACTGTCAGAGAACACCACATCGTCCCAGTGTTCCTGTAACGTAGACGTACATCAAGCTGGTCAATTGAGCACTTTTTCATGGCAACTAATTATGTTACATATTCTTTCAAAATAGTTCATGAAACATTAATAAGTAAATTACCGATTTAAATCGAAAATGCATTTTGTTGTCGTGTAAATATATAAACTTTTAGTAGGCTATATTTAATTATTTATCATTCATCAGGGCTCATCATTATTTTATGTTTTGCTTTTACTACTATGTAGGCCTACCTATTTGCATAGGCCTACACTGAAGTTTATTGAAAGTGAAAAAAAAAAACATACTAGACAAACATAACCCAGTCGGCAACATGTCCATCAAGCAGTAGATTTTGCAACCAATGTTGCCATTCAACTGTTACCCTGATAAAGTAAATTATCAAGTTTGTTTGTATGTACCTTCATTGTACCTAAATAGTACCTAAATAGTTAATACTATAGGCCTATGTACTTAGTGATATTAATGATGACAATGCAATTTATTTTTACTAAAAAACCATGTGTTAACAAGTTCCGTGGTCATGACGAGATATTCCGTCACGCCGGTTATATCCCAGTAGCGCCTTGGACGTAATATCTCGTCATAAGTATTTTGAAATCGCTCCCACAGTGGCCGTGACGAGTCTCCCTTTAAAATTTAGCGCGCTCTCTGCAAAGAAGTTAGTTCAATCTTTTTCCGCTAGATAGAACTACATGTAGGCCTATTGAAATGCTGTCAGCAACACGTGTTTGTAGAGAAGGAGGTCTTACGACCGACCGCGCGCAAGTAGCGTGGGGAAATAAGTCGCCACTACGCGCACGGCAAGCGCGATGGAAAGTTGCCACTGAACTGGTTAAGAGTGAATGTAGGCCTATCTATAGGTTAATGAAATGGTTTTTTCCTGTTGTTGAAACTGATACATCCATGCAAAATGAAAATGCCACCTGACAATAGAATTACGAATAGCAGAAGGATGGTACCTTTCCAAGAGATTTGGATCTCCGATGGCTACCTCTACGCCGCCTGAAGAAACTACCCCGACTTTCTGATGCTGTCAACTCCTTTTTTGTAGCGTTAAACTGTGCGGTTGCCAGTTCTTCGGCACGAGACTTATTTGGAATGATGCCTTTTTGAACCTCCTGGTTGTTACGTCCTATTAAACATAATACATAACTACATTAACTGATGCATTAGCCAAATTACATTGTGGTATACCGATGTGAATATTGTCAATAAATAGTTAGGTTTTGAATGTAACTAACCAATTCGGAAAACCTGCCAGGAACCAACTACGCCATTATGCAGTGTATCCACTACGTGAAAGACATCTCCCTTACGGAAGCTCATTTCTCCTTTGTTGGGCTGGTCGTAGTTGAAATGGGCCCTGGAAAAGAAAATGGTTCAATAGGCCTATTTATCTTATTAGTTATTCTCACATATGCAGTATGCACATATACGTAAGTGCAGTCTTAAGTGCTCTGTTTCTACCATTTTGCTCCCAGTAAAGTTCGAGACGAGCATGTACAAATCAGACGTTATCAGAGCTCCTAACTCTGTTCACTTGAGGCTGTGTGTGGGACATGGGGTCTACTCTGCTCAAAACCAGAGTTCAGACAAGGAAGGAAAATATTCTACTCTGCTCAAAACCAGAGTTCAGACAGGAAGGAAAAATATTTTACACTTAAGAACTTACTAAGAAGTAAGAATGCAGCTTTAATGCCCAAGTCACTCTTGTTAACGTAGTCTCCCTCACTTGCACTCTCTCCCAATTCACAATTGCCTCGTTTGTCGTTTTGACTCATAAGCACAAACATACCTGTCGGCCAGTCTGGATCTAAGTATAGCTTACCGTATGTCAATTTTACAAACAAGAAGACCCCTAATCAGTGTTCTTAATTTTGTGATACTATTGAGTATTGACCAACAAGAACTCTACTAAGAAGGAGGTAGTCAACATACAAACAAATTAGAAAATACTTTCACTTTATTGTTTAATTGGAAAGATACCAACTGTAATGGTAGACAGAAATTGAAGCACACACGATTATCAGCTTCTTTAGTGAGTAAAATGAGTTAAGTTCCTGAAGTGAGTGAAAGTTCCGCCTGGCTCAAAATCAAGCATTTTCAGTCTAGATTTGGCTTAAAAATGTGTGGCACGCATACCCCGGAGATGTCAACAGTTTTTCTCTCCTATATTTTTATTATTCTCTAGAAAACACTCACTTGGCAATGAATACAAAATAACAAACCATCACGTAATTATGTAGCTGTGGGACTTACTTGATATGGAAGGAATCTCCTCTCTGTGACGCTACAATTTGATCATACTCGTCTCGCCGCAGTTGTACAATAAGATCTATCTGGTCTTGCAGGGAGAGAAGAAAGAGAACGGCCTCCTCTCTCGTCACTCCTTTCATGTCCATGTCGTTCACCTGCAGACAAACAAAACAACCAATCAAAACCTGGGTTCAGTTGGGAGTATCATGGCATCAAGGCATGGATTTTGGTCAATCTTTTACTGGCCGTTTCAAGCATAAATTTATTAATAATAGAAATCGTAAAACCAAGGCCACTTCTCCCTTTGGGCATTTGGCCATGTTACACTTACCCATCTTTAGGCAAATAGTTATAGCTTACCTTGAGGATCTTGTCACCCGGTTGAAGCCCCTGGAGTGATGCAGGACTGCCCGGCTGCACAGCCGTCACAAAGATGCCCACTTCGTTGCCCCCGGTCAATCGGATGCCTACAGAGCCCTCTTTCTGGAAAGTGATGAACCGTGGGTCGGGCATCGCTTGCTTTGATCGTTGCAACAGAGGGTCATCCTCGTACAGTTGCCGCCGACTACTGTAATAATCTGTAACGGGTAACAACAATCAGAGATGAACAACAGGTTAAAGGTACAAGGTTACAACACAAGCATCTTTTTCCAACCTGCAAATTTCTAAATATCCAAATCGGACATGAGTATTACCGTATTTATTTACATAGGCCGCAAGCATATATTGTATTTTATAAGAAAGAAAATGCGGTTGCGTCTATTACGGGTACACATTTTTTTTACTAAAACTATGTTTGAAAGCCAAATCAAGTAGTTTAACGGTGGAAAAAGTGAAATTCAACCTGTATAAAATAGACTTATAGATTCATGATAACATCGAAATTGTTAAATCCATAAACGATATTCAACGAATCATAACACCATTTATAAACACCTCAAGTTATTAGGTTTAAATAAGTACCTAAGTGTTTAAGTTGCTCACTCCCGTACAAAAAAACATAACAAAGGTTTCACTACAATATTTTTTTGCAATTTTGCAAACTTAGCTACTAATCATTCTCCTTCTCCCTCTTGCAACCATCCTTCCAAAATAATTAAGGTGTTTAATTCTATAGGAAACCCGTTCCATTGTCCTTTTAAGTAGGTACAATAAGTTTATCGAGAGAAAAGTCTTTTGTACAAACATTACACGTACGCACCCACTGTGAATGTGCAATGCTCACCTTCGGGCCGGGGAGGTGGAGGCCTAGGTGGCCCCAGAGGATCCAACTGTTCTTCCAGTCCGCTGCGACTGCGCGAGTGCGTGTGGTTATGAACAGGTGTCGCCGGCCGGTCGAGCTGACTCAGCGACACGTCTAAAAGAGGACCCCGTGACCGACCGCGTGGCACCAAGTTACTCTTGTCCTCCACTAGGCTGTGGTGGTGCTGGTGGCGACTCGGTGGCTGCACGTAGAGATTCTGAGACGAGTAGTTGGGCGAGCAGAGCGAATCTAAGTAGCTACCTTGACTTTCTGTAACCATTAACCAACAATAAAATACTCAATGTACTGCAACACAGAAAGAACACGTCAAATACCTGTCGAGATACTTAGAAAACTTGTAGTAAAACAATTTGACAAATTACCTCAGAAAAAAAATAAAGAAGTAAAATAAGACAAATGTTGCATTTTGTGGTAGTAGGAACAGTAGTACATATAACTAAACTTGCACTTATGTCAATATTATGTTGGCAATCAGTTATTTTCTTCCTGAATTAACCACTGTATTTATGACAATGAACAATAGAGCAATTTGTATAATTCTCTCCCACTTGTAGGCCTATTCATAATATAATTATTTGCATTGTTTGTGTTCACCTCTGTTTCTCCCCAACTTTCATTTTTTTTTTTTATTATTCCGTTGATATGAATTATACATATATGGACATCGTTGTAGCTTTACCTCATAGTTATTACTGATCAAATTCAAAACATACTAGGTACTGGTAACTAGTCTAGTTAGATTATAATACCTTTTGGTGTAGTTGTGTGCTCCAGATTATTGTTCTGGGGCTTGTTCTCTCGCCGCACGACTAGATTTAGCTTGTCCTTGCTAGACTCTATTAGTTTACGCGCTTCCTTCAGTGTCATACCATCAGTGGTGTGGTTGTTGATCTTAAGAAGAATATCACCGTCTTGGATTGTGTTGCCATCCTTGTCCGAGACACACTTATTGGCTACTTCTCGAACGAAGATCTTGCAGCCCAATACAATGCCAAAGTCTGAGAAACCATCCACAGGAATTAAATTAGGTGTTACAACAGGTATGAGGTCAGTGCATGTATTTCTATGAATAGGCATTGATCTTAAGCTACCTATAGAATATCTTTCAATCAATGCAGTCAAGTTTACTTTGGGTATGAGATTTTACAAAGTTGTTTAGCAGCGGTTTATTCTCTGGTTCATTGAGCAAGTAGATAAAACCACCTTCAAGTTGATTTGACAAATACTTTGAACTGCACTATTCAACAAGTGACCAGTCTAGTAGGCCTACATAGTACTAATAACAGTGCATTGCTCTGCTGTAACATAGGTCCAATAGACATGATTATCGATTTTAATTTTTAAACTGTAACATACGTCTAACATACGTCTAACAGACTTACAATTATCAATTTTAATTTTTAAACCGTACCACATTCCCTACTATATATATACTACTTCTATCATTGAACCGTTGCCAACAATGCTTACATTGCATTGCCTAGTCACTAATCAATTGATCAGTCATCTGGCCAACTCCAATCGCTACTTCTTAACTGTGACACGTTCTGTCAACATTGACCGGAACATTGGCAGTATTTTTTCTGTCGCCTGTTGGTAGTACTACTCTTTCTCCCGCTGGGCATTACAGACAACAATCTTGCTATGTCGATCTAATTTTGATAAATATATTCTAATGCTTAGTGCGATGCGACAACATACCATCCTTCTTGCTGGTTTTTGTAAGGCTGAGCTTGACTGTATGTGGCTCCGCATGTGTTGGTAAGACCACTCGCCTCCTCACGACCAGCAACACAGTGTTGCCAGAGTCTCGGAGTACCTGAACGGCCGTTGCATATTCGACGTTCTCCAAAGATATGCCGTTTGCAGATATGATACGATCATTCACCCTGAAAGAAGTAGAATACATGTGACGTAAGACAATGTGAGTGACTAGGTGCCCACAAAATGGAGTGAAAAGCTGCATTTATCCAATTTTCAAGTGTAGGCCTGTAGACCCAGGTAAAAGCTGGATTTGTACATTTTTAAGAGACAATGCATGCAAGCAATTTAAAAAATTAAATTATAGGTTGTCACATTTATTTTTTAGGTATTATTTTGTCAACTGAATCATCTTGCTTGTGAGTCTCCCAAGGTTTCAAGATGTAGAACTAACACAACAAAGTACAAAATTAATTGATCTTAGATGGCATACACACTCCTATTTTCTTTAAATTTGCCATTTTGGCACATCTGCTCAGGAACATAGAATTAACATAGATATTTTTAATTTTACCATCCTATCTATTACAGATCTGGAGTTACGGGCTGCTCAAAAGCTAAAAATTGAACATGCCACCCTGCGCTTTGGACTGTTCAAACATGTTTATTTTCTGTACCGTTCAACTTAGAAAGCTCATTTATAAAAACTTAAAGTCTTATTGTTTTGAATGTTTTCTTATCTAAATGCATTATTTCCTAAACTTTCAAACATATGGAAGCAAGCAAAAGCATTTCTAAAACGGGATTCCCCAACGGCATATTTAAAACAAATGTTAACATAGAATGGTCCTACCTACAAGTTCTCTGCTGACCCAAAGAGTTTCGTTATGGGATGGCAATGGGTTTAGAAATTATGAAAGAGTTATAGCACCAATGTGCATTAGGCCTATAGTAGGCTATAGTAATTTCTTAGCCTGAAGAAAATGGACCAATTGCAATTAGGCTAGACTGTGAAATCTAGGCACTCTAATAGGCCTACATCCTACAGCCTTCAGCTACATTTATAATGCATGTTAAAGCAAGATTAAAAGCAAATATCAATTGAGCCTCACAGTAACTTCCCCTCAGCAGGTCCAGCTTTAAGGACGTCTGATATTGCGATCGCCGGATCACCATTCGTGAAGTGCGGGTTGTCCCGGCCTCCCGAAACTGCGATTCCAAACCCGTAACCAGGCACTCGTGTTAAGGACACATGATGGTACTCCCAAGCCACTCGCTCTCCACCCTGAAACATAAATGTAAAACAATGTAAGCTAATTAAAATATGCGTCTTTAGTCTCATTCTGTTAGGGTTGCCATTTATCCGGTTAAAACCGGACATGTCCTCTTTTTCGTATGCTCTTCATGCGTCCGGGCGGCTTTTTAATAAAAGCATAAAATGTCCTGGTTTTTGGTTTCACTTCGGCCGGATCGCGTCTTTTAAAAAAATGCAGGTGTCATGTTCACCATTCGATTAGTGGCATTTAGGCCTCAGGTCCCTAACAACACTGCTTTAAGTATAAATGGTATCATTATTTTCAGTGGCATACCGAAGGGAATTTTGGGGCTTAACCGCCCCCCCCAAGGCCAAGGCCTACCTACAAAAACGATTCTTATAATTTTAAAACATATATATAGAAGCACAGATAACGGATTGTAGGATCAACCGTATCTACACCAGGCTTTACACCTATTATGGGTTTCACTGCGAGCTGGGATCACCTCAGTCTACGAAAACACATTTCTCTCACTAGCCCACTACAAGCTTATATCTAGGCCTACATCAGGCTTTGCACCTATTATGGGTTTCACTGCGAGCTGCGATCACCTCAGGCTACGAAAACACATTTCTCTCACTAACCCACTACAAGCTTATCTACACCTATTATGGGTTTCACTGCGAGCTGCGATCACCTCAGGCTATGAAAACACATTTCTCTCATTAGCCCACTACAAGCTTATCTACACCAGGCTTTACACCTATTATGGGTTTCACTGCGAGCTGCGATCACCTCAGGCTACGAAAACACATTTCTCTCACTAGCCCACTACAAGCTTATATCTACATCAGGCTTTACACCTATTATGGGTTTCACTGCGAGCTGGGATCACCTCAGTCTACGAAAACACATTTCTCTCACTAGCCCACTACAAGCTTATATCTACATCAGGCTTTACACCTATTATGGGTTTCACTGCGAGCTGCGATCACCTCAGGCTACGAAAACACATTTCTCTCACTAACCCACTACAAGCTTATCTACACCTATTATGGGTTTCACTGCGAGCTGCGATCACCTCAGGCTATGAAAACACATTTCTCTCATTAGCCCACTACAAGCTTATCTACACCAGGCTTTACACCTATTATGAGTTTCACTGCGAGCTGCGATCACCTCAGTCTACGAAAACACATTTCTCTCACTAGCCCACTACAAGCTTATATCTACATCAGGCTTTACACCTATTATGGGTTTCACTGCGAGCTGCGATCACCTCAGGCTACGAAAACACATTTCTCTCACTAACCCACTACAAGCATATCTACACCTATTATGGGTTTCACTGCGAGCTGGGATCACCTCAGGCTACGAAAACACATTTCTCTCACTAGCCCACTACAAGCTTATCTAGGCCGATATTATGGGTTTCACCCCTACCTGACCCACTGTATGCATCAATCCTTGAGTATACCACTTTATTAAAATGTCCCCTTTTTACCACCACGACTTATGGCAATCCTACATTCTGTTAAATACACATATTGACTAAAATATACAAGCCTAATGGCCTTCAAAGACAGTTTTTTATTTGATTTAAAATTTCCAAGATGCTTGTTATAGGCCTATATTGTTTAAACAGAATTTGAACATAAAAATAGAATTATGAGAGTGGCATGGTGTTTCTCTCTTCTATGTTGTTTTGCTGCCTCGCCTTTATTTATGCACGCGAATGAAAACTGCACATTAGCCTAGCCTACTGGTACATACTTTAGAAACACCCCTGTAGGCCTACATTGATAAATATACAAACAAATTACCTTCAGAGTGCACTCTCAATTTTTATCTTTTTCTCGTAGGTCTAGGCTTATACCATAATGGGCATGGAGAAATAGATAATGGGAGTCCTTGGATGCCCAGCATTGAGGAGGGAGGAACCATTGATGGTGATACACAAGTGGGGTTATGAGGCCCAGACCAATTGCCGGAATTTCCGTCACAAGAGTTTGTAATACATCTACACTCTTCAGAATAGTGATACATTTTTATAAACAGTCAATAGACGCAATAAATCGATTTCTGTGGAACTTCCTCTGGCATTCTGCGGGTAAAAACCCTCGGAAATGAAAGCGGCAAAGAACGTTATTACAAAAAGTCAAACTTCTAATGGTATGGTCAAAACAAAACACGGGAGATAAATGAACCATAAACATCGAAAGTCGAAAAGAAGGCACCAGCCATCCCAACGCAGACATGAAAAAATCCCTAGAGTACAAAACTAAAAGCACTAGTC
Organism: Isoperla grammatica; assembly: GCA_945910005.1. Classification (NCBI taxonomy): domain Eukaryota; kingdom Metazoa; phylum Arthropoda; class Insecta; order Plecoptera; family Perlodidae; genus Isoperla; species Isoperla grammatica. The sequence goes on from OX246738.1 coordinate 54,887,763, forward strand.
CATCAAAAATGAAAAGTAGTTAACAGTCGAACTACAACAATGGAATAAATTAATTGAACTAGTGGACACACGCCAGTTAAAATTTATGTTCAGTATTGGACAGCAACTATCTGAAAGTTTGTAAACGTTCTGAACGTTTGTTTTTTCCAACTTCAGAACTTCATATTTTTTTTTGACAGCTTGTTTGTCCATCGGTTCAATTCATTTGTTTCATTGTTGTGTTTTGGTGTTGTGCGTACCCTATTAAAAAATTGATGATCTTGCAGGATACAAGCCACCTTTGATCAAAGATTTCAAACTAATTTGTTATCTTTGCTTTGATGAGTTGCACGCAATCCTCTCTCTTTCAGAAAACATTTCGCTTTATCACTCATAAAATTAATCATAGTCTGTTCAAATATGTGTATTGTTTATTGTTAGCCATTGAATGTTTTAAGATGCTGACGTCATACATGAGTGAGGCATTTGCCAACCAAATATCAATATTTGAAAAAGCCACCCGCTGGTTGGCTCCTCATAGAGGACCTCCCTTATTTCGGTTAGATTCAGATATTCCTTAAAAATTAAGCGATCTTTCATCTTTTTTGTGCCCTGGACCTTCTGCATTAGAAGCTGGAATAAACTCACTAGATATCAACGTAAAGAATTCAATAATTAACTCAAAATACAGAGCTTCGTCCTACTTTCTACAGGCTACAAATGCAATTGTTTCAAACGATGGTATTTATCATCATACAGATTAATGTCAAGTACCAAAGTTAAGAAACCGAGCTCGAACTGGGTTCTGAACTGGACCTTCTGCATTAGAAGCTGGAATATAGATCAACGTAAAGAATTCAATAATGAACTCAAAATACAGAGCTTCCGTCATACTTTCTATAGGCTATAAATGTAATTGTTCCAAAACATGATATTTAACTTTGCATGCCCTAGATTCAGAGTTACGTCGTCTTAGTTCAGTAATTAGTAATTACACGTGGTGCGTTCATGAAGATTATTATTGCAAGTGATTGTAGATACTCTTTCACCGAGACCAAAGATATTATTATATTCCCTCCGTGACCGAGACATTCCACCCGTGCTGTCACGTGTGATGAACGCTGGCACAGTGCGAGCCACCTGTGACGTTACGTGGGGGTAGATTTAGACACAAGACGTACAATACATATTACTTCCGGCCCCCGCCCCTGTAGCAACTCTCCGTCAAGGTCAAGTTACACCTTCGGGTTCCCACACCTGTCCAAGGCCGTCTAGCGCAGCTCAACAAAGACGAATATCAACCAACCGTATCTCGTTACTTGAAGGCGCGCAGAGCCTTCGATCCTAGACCGGCCATTTTAGTTACACCTGGTCTCGTTTTACGCCTACGGTCGTCTTTTTTATTGGCAACATTGCTTTTCGGGCACAACATGTAGGCCTAACAAAAACAAAGCGATTATAAATTTATAATTCTTGGAATTGATACAAAAATAGGGATAACGGTACAAATTTTGATTTATGCAAAGATATTAGTAGGTTATTCTAAGCGCTTCGTCGAGTCCTTGCGAGGAAGGGATAAATACGAGGTAAACGTACACTCGGTGATAATCGTGTCATATCAATGTAAATACCTACACAAATAACTGTATTGTAATGGAATGTGTGCCGATTACGCTTAGGCTCTAAATCCGGCGTCGAGAAATCGAAATATGATATCGATCACAACATTCCACCATTCTACCGACTAATCGTTAGTTATTTTATTTGTGTACGATCGTACAACACAATGGTCACTGTGCAAGGGCAATCAACATTGGCAATATAGAAAATTAAATGTCTAAAGTGCTTCTATAAATTTTTGTTTTTTGCGGGGTTCGGGGGCTCAGGTCACTTCCGTGAGGATAACCCATTCCTAAGCTATTTTTTACTTTTTTTTTTTAGCTATTCTTATACTTATAGTTTACAGATCCACCGAATTTAGTAAAGCCTGTCCGCTCATAGTGGAAACGAAACGTTTAGCGTTTGTTTAAATGACCAATGTTTGTCTAATAGACCATGAAACAGGGTTTAAAGGGCCAACAGGTAGCACGCTGTTGTCATTTCCTTGCAATTCTTATTCTTTCAAAGGGTGACATTCTTTCGACTTCCGTTATTATAAAATTGGCAACCGCGTTTTTCTAGTAAATCTTGGTTTACAAGCCGATTATAAAGGTTCAATACACAAACATGGCCCATTAGCTCTAAACGTTTCGTTTCTACTATGAGCGGACAGGCAGTGAAGTCCATGAAGACGATTGTGAAATAAAATAAATAGCTACATTAGCGTATGTGTTAGAAGTACCCCTCCCCTCCCCCCCCCCCCTCCTCTCTCACAAGGTCACGTGGAAAGTTCATCCCGTCTTGTAAAACAGAACACACCGTGTAGGCTATCAACGATTCAACGGCGAATTTGGAGCCAAGATGTTTACAGGCAAAATGCAAAAGATAATGCTTGCAATCTTGTTTTGATTATTGAACTTATTGTCACATTTATATCAATTTATGATTTGTACTCATGCACTGGTACAAATGATTTTCAGTGAGGGACATCAAAACATTTATGTTCGTCGTTTCTATGACGGATCCTAAAGTCATTAAGTCACCGTTTACTTGCCTTCACCAGATGAACAGCCAAAGATTTAATTCCTTAGTTAAAAAAAAAATTTAGTCGGGAATCGAACACAGATCTTCTGCATTGGAAGCAGGAATAGACCCACAAACCACTGAACCACATTCATTCACAACCCCATGGCGCCATTCGGCCCTTTACCGGCGAAAAACCGCGACTAGGAAAAATCATTGCGGTTATAGGCCCAAAGTTAATTGTGACTGTCGAAAAGGCGTATGCACATAATATACAAGCATAAAGGCAACACCAGATTGGTTGATATTACAGCATAATAAGCGAGATAATAAGCAATGTCAGTTTATATAATCGAGCCGATAGTTACTTTGAAAGGCAATTAGATAAAACAGTTTGACGATACATGACAAGAAAAGAAAAAGTTTTACATTACAAATTTCAACAGTCGTAAAATACTAAACAAGTGACATGTGATCGACGTGAGTATACTACGCACTCAAACTTTTGAGACCCACATATTATGCAATTTGATTAACATCATTGTTTCGTTGGGTTCACTCCAGCAACACCTGCAGGCTGCATTAGTTTCCACAAATGAAAATAATTATGTTGCTACTTGCTGTCAATTGTGTCCGATTCAGCTCTTCCTTGCGAAAAGCAGGTGTCGATACGTTCCGCAGTGGTGTACCCAATAGCGCGGGGCAGTGTTGGGGAGGGGGGGATACCTAGTCCTAGTGAAGTTATAGCGCGCCCGTAGACAAAAAAGTAATTATTATAATTTTCAGAAAAACACAAATCGTCGAGAACATACGCCTACTGTAAACAAAACGAAGTACAGATCTGCACTTCTTTCCAGTTTGAAGTGCATACGAAATTTAGTTTTATAGAACCGGCGACTTGCAGACCCATGCCCTGGCTACTTTACTGAAACTGTAATTAAAAGATGGGATGTTGTTCATTTTTCAAGATTTATGTATATTTGTTTTTACAACTGCTACTGTTTATATGCATACAATCCTGACCGGTGGATGCCGGCTTTGCCCTACGCAACTGACAACGGAAACAAAACTCCCGAGGTTATAAACTCGAAGCCCAAGGTATTCAGTCGCGCCAACAGAAAACATTCGTTCGACATGAGCTTCTGGAATGTCAGCTGCGACATTCAAACATTTCAAAACAGTATCCTTGACAACGATCGAAGAGGTCCCCCTCCCCCCAACCCCCCGAGAAGGAGTGCCCTTACCTGTTCTGTCACCGATGCTTCGACCATGCGGGAATCACGTTCCATCACGTTCACAATTCACGCACCTTAATCACAATAGCATCCTCCAGCACAATTAACCTCACGTCATCTATGTGAGGCGCCCATCACAGGATATTTATAAAACACTAATAACACACTCGTTTTAGGCAAATGAATCAAGATGGTGCTAAAGACACAGCAACAGAAACCACTTGTACGCCAGCTTTCACAGAAGCCCACTGCAAGCGTTGATGTCGTAGCGGTCCATTCTCTTCTCACATTCTTCGAGATTTAACACTGGAAGAATCTTTGAATTTGCGCACTTTATGAACGTTAACACTCGCGCAAATACTAGAGGTATCGTTATCACCACAAGAAGGTCTGGTAGGTCCCAACAACACAGAGTAAAGACACTTAAATGTAGAGATTTATTCTCGGCCGCTGGGTTTTCACACCCGCATCAAACAGTTCCACCTGTTGTTAGCTGACTGAGAAGGCGAGCCACCGAGGTAAGAAGACAGGCCTAGATTCTTGTGCGGTGCTCTGGAGGGGGAAACACGTTGCCAAGTCAACATCCGCCACAACACATCGAGGAAAGACGCGATGCATTCCTCAATGTCCATGTGAATGCGGCGTTGGGCAACACTGCACAACGAGAGCTACTGACTTTTACTAAATATTCCTGAATGAACACATCGCATATTTAAATAATTGATTTTCAAGATCGCGGTCGTGGCGTGGAGTGGGTCTCATGGGACCTGACCGTAGCACACGGATGACTTTGGGGGCCACGTATCCCCCCCCCCCCCTCCCCCTGCGCAAACCGAGTCATACCACAGGGCTTCGCTTTCTGTGAAAATTAATTATTAAATTGCTGTGTTAGCGATTGTACCCGTTTTCTGACAACTGTGACTATAGATATAGATCTTTATCCTTGCTACATTATGGAGGGGAGAGAGATGTACGCGGACGCCCCCTCCCTACATTACATCATCATCACCTTACTCAACAAATTACAAATTATGGTAATAAGCGACAATTATTTTTGATCACATTTATAGGAGCGACATCACTGTACACATATCGATTACTTGAGGTAGACAAGTTCGCGATGTGCGCTAAGCAGAGACATGTTAATAAATAGAAAAATTCTAGTGAGTAATTTAAAATTGACATCATAGTTATGGAAAACTATTTATATAGCATTTACCGATAAAACCGGTAATCTGGTATCTGTTTTCAATTTTCATCGACGTTGTTCAGACTTCAGACTGGGTTGAATTATAAATGAAATTGTGTTTTTTTCCCAGTTCAAATTGGTTGATGTACTATACCGATTTCCTTCAATTTAATCAACATATTATTACTTATGTTATTTTTCAATTTTCCAACATTAACATTAAGTCTAAAAACAGAGAAAATGGAAAAAACAGAGTTCCAAACTTGCTTAAAAAAATGATAACTGACAGATTGGTTGCAAAAGCTACTATACAGCTCTATATAGTACTCGGTACTGCTGATATAGACATTATATTACTCTGTCTGTACTTTCAACATAAAACATAAAAACAAGCTCGTATAGTGTAGTGGAATGAAATTGAAACAAGTAGAAGATAGACGAATAGTTGAAGTCGAGGTATGTGACTTTATCTTGACAAAACAACCAACGCGTCTCGTAGACCTTTCAGCTTTTGTCTCTCGTTTCAGAGCACTTAGAAGCTAAAACATGGTTTAATTTTTACTACCGTTAGCAAAGTCCCAGCCTACGGCTTCTCGGCAGTCGGCACTACCGTAATATTTGGCACTACTCATGTGCGTCATTCCATTGCTCGCTGTCGACCGGTCACAAGTCGATCAGGTTGGTCCAATTTCCACATGTCTTTAGTCGGAGTTAATTACGTCTCCCCACGTCATAGGAACACTACACTACTTTTTTGTCATACAAACAATATGATGACTTGACTGTGCAGTGGTCGGATTGGGGGGGGGGGGGGGGGGGAAGAAAAATAAGTCTTTGTGACCACCCCACCCCATCCCGTCAAGAGAAAAACCTTGCTTCTGCCTTCCCATACAATAATTACATACTTTTGTTTAACATGTTGGCCTCAGGGCTATATACCCATGTCCCACGTGGTCCAATCGTAACAGAAACGGTGATGTTGCATGTATTCACCACATGGGTAAATAATAAAGCTTCGTCTGCGTTACACTCGTGCATTCCGACTCGTAAATCGTAAATGCGTACAAAACAAAATAACCCTACTTTAGGAAGATGGTTGGGGGGGAGGGAAAGAATACCTATTTTAAACACCCAAAGAGTGTTCATCACAGCAGTTCAGGACATAGTCAACATGTTCAGGGACAGCTAGATAAGAGTGTTCATCACAGCAGTTCAGGACATGTTCAACATGTTCAGGGACAGCTAGATAAGAGTGTTCATCAACAGCAGTTCAGGACATGTTCAGCATGTTCAGGGACAGCTAGATAAGAGTGATAATTTAACTTGTTTTGTACATATCTTTAAAATACATAATCCAAGTGTTTGAATTATTTTGGGTTTGTATGAACACAATAATATGTAGACGCAAACCAGGCATAATATATCAATTGATACCACTCCTCTTCATCACAGCAGTTCAGGACATGTTCAACATGTTCAGGGACAGCTAGATAAGAGTGTTCATCAACAGCAGTTCAGGACATGTTCAGCATGTTCAGGGACAGCTAGATAAGAGTGATAATTTAACTTGTTTTGTACATATCTTTAAAATACATAATCCAAGTGTTTGAATTATTTTGGGTTTGTTGAACACAATACACAATAGTATGTAGACGCAAACCAGGCATAATATATCAATTGATACCACTTCTCTTCTCTTTCATTTGATCTATAGCCATGTGGCTGAAGCCATGGTGGTTATTAATGTATTAAATTATTTCATTATTGAGACAGTCAACAGTTCACACCCTCACCACTCACAAGCTTCAACGCCACTTTATTGGATTTTAAGTGATTTAATTCATTATTCCGGTTGACAAGTCATTCCCCCCTTCACTGCGGTAACCGGTGCCCGCATAGAAGGTATACCAAGCAATCCTGCACCAGATAATGAGCGTTGGATCAAGTTGAAGAAACAATATTTGATTTCAGAAAATGTGTTTTTATTGGGAGGCTTCAGTCTGAAATCCCCTCCCCTACCCCCATCCCCTTTTGGGTACGCCACTGATTCTTACATCATATGTAATTATTGTTTCGGTGGCCAATCCACGTTGGTCATCTGCAAGATTGGTTTGATGCGTTGTTTGCAATTGCAATTGTAAGTATAAGCATAGCGAAGCTCATACTTCTATGAAAAGTTATTTAATACTTTTTCTCAAAATAATATCAATGAAGATTGTTCCGAAAGAAACAAAATTTGCCGAGGATGGGTATATCGCCATCACAGACCGCTACCTAACATAATAGACGTGAATCATTGTAGACGATTACTAAATGTTTCTAAGCAAGGACAGCTGTCACTGTCAATCTGCCATTATCTTTTCACTCGTGTTCGCGGTCAGTCGAGCGATCCTTGCACGTGAGGGAAAACATGTAATTTCACAAGTCTGAAAAAAACAGGAATCTCAGAGTAAGAAAATGCACATGTTTTTTTTTGTCGATTTCTTTAATAATTAGGATATTTCAATATTGTGCCAAGTTAATGTCGCACAAACTCCAATGCATGTTTCTCTGTTTAAAATTCACAACAGCGGCCGCCAAGTATATAATATGCTATACATACGATACATAGGATGGGCTAGCCGATAAAATCACGCTTGCTTGTCACATAATAATATGCCTACATAGACACAACTGGGGCAACGACCAAAATTATTTTTATTTCTGGCACAGTTCGCTTCGGGATAATTATTTCGGTTTGGTTAGAGTTCGATTTCACCATGGAATAAAAATAAAAGGTAGACTCGAACCGCAGTTTAAATTAATTCGGGCTCACAGAGCAAAAACGATGGCCACGGTTGCACACGGAAGAAGTATACCTAGACTTTAAATGAAGGTCCCGAATATACGAATTCTTAATTGTAGTTTCGGTTACTCTCAACTTGGTCAATACTCACTCCATTAATTTCAAATAATGGATTTGAAGAATGGACGAGACAGATAATAATTATACAGTTTTTACTCTTTATAATTATATAGGACATTCGCGTCGCGTGTTTTGCAAAATTACGAGCAAGTCTATCTACAGAAAAGTAATGGTGAATCGAAATTCAATGTATGACTAGCCTCAGTATATTGTATAAAAAGTGGGTATTTATCAATATATTTTTGTATTCGGATTTTTGTTTATATTTTATTTGCTGTTGAACGACCTACTCAACTGCCCTGCTCTATACCCCGTGGCCCAGAAGAATATGGTAACAAACTGGTTTCCTGGTGTTGCTGCAAGCCGGTATAGATTCAGAATAATAACACAATGATTACCCCCACAACGCACCCCTTCCCTATCCACATCCCACTTCTCTTTCACATTATTCCTTCGCCGAGGAACAATTATTACTGGCGGCTATTTTTAGTAAAACAAAAAACCCTATTTCAACGGTCTCTGTGGCTCTGCCTGCCTCTTATGTGGTGGTTCTATACATATTCGAGAATTATCAACGTTCTCCAACATTTATCAATCAACCCGTTCCCCGTCTGATCTTGGTCCGGGTAGAATAAGGCCCAGAATGACTCTGCTAGTCGTAAGAGGCTACGAAATAAGGTTCGTCTCCTCTTTCCCTTACCGTATCCTCTCCTAAACCCTTTTTAATTTAAATCCTCCTACTTGCACTTTCCTCCAATCAACCCCCGATGTCATATGACCTATTATCGAGTACGTCAAATAATCACCATCCTCAACCCGATTATCCTCGTTGCAAACAGTGTGTGCAAGACAAGAAAGTGGGCATCTGACTATGAACAAGGCTGAATAGAACATTTTCTTTCCTTTTGAACGCGACAAAAATATCGAGCAAAAATAATTGGTCTCTCAAAAGTTTCCCGCGACACATTAGTCGAAACCAGAAAAGTGTCCCGTCTTTCAACGGCTCCCCGGGGCTTCAACCTGAACCCCTTCAATTACTCAGTTACCGTTTGAAAGTGTTGTTTTATCGACGTTTGCTATTTTCAATAGGGGCACGTTAATCTAGCTTAGTCTGTATGCATGGGTGACGAAACGAAACAATGACGTTCGCGAAGACCTTCTGGTTCACACGCAGAAATATGTCGTCGGTGCAGTACAAGCCAAACCAACAACTCAAAACTTCATAATTTTCTCTTTAAAAAGTCATTTATAGTCATTTATTTATATCAAAACTATCATTAGTGAGTTGTGTTAATCTTGTACTACACCGACGATGTATAACGTATTGTGTATCGGGTTGCAAACTGACCATACTTCAAATTTTTTTTTCGGGCATTTAGAGAATGGACACAAAGATTTCGCCTCCGGCGTTTGAGGCTTTTACGATGTTTCTGACGAACCTATTTTGAGAAGTTGACACACTTGACAGAGTAACTCAAAAATTTGTAAAAATAATACAGCACTCAAATGCGAAATGGTTCGCCATATCCCCATTGTACGCCTTGCAAGTTTAAAAAACTTGAACCATCGTATTCACTTCATGTCTTGTCAGTTGTCACAATTGTTCGACATGGCGATTTGCTCAGAGATCAGAAACGATCAGAGAGAGTGAAAGTTAGTGAGCGCATGCAAGTCATACGATGCATTATAATATTATCTCCATCAATCATTATGCCATAGGGCATAGACTATAGAGCATAGACAGCTTAGATTGTTAGCTGGTTAGTAGTATGCGTTTGTGTAGAACGTAAATGGAGCAGTCGACAAGGGCCTTGAGTGACACAGTCGAGACTCGAGGGGGTTAGGATACGATATCAATCTCTTGGTCGGCTTACTCTAAAACTAGTCAATTACCCTGGAGAGGAATACCTTTTCCGGTCAAAATAGGGAACAAAACATGCATTTCATAAGCTTGCCAAGAAAAATTGCGTGTTTTATCTCAAAAAGTTGCGTTTTTTTTTTATCATAAAAACGGCTAATCGTGATTCGTGATGGTAACCATCACGGATGTTGGGGGGGGGGGGGGGGGGAAGGCCCCGATATCGTGGGACGTAAAGCCGACGTATGGTATACCCTGGATTCTGCCAAGAGCCGCCCGCAGCATATTATATTATACTACTGTAGTTATTACCAATATTATTATCTACGTCAGCGTTATTACTAGCATAGAAAGTTAGTAACCACTGTGCATTGCGTCTTCACGGTAGCCTACATAGTTGGCGACATTGCCTCCGACCCAATAACTTTAGAATTTCTTGGCGCTTTCGCACTATTACTTTATAACATTTATCAACATTTAATGGGTTAAGTAGATAACAGTCTCTACTCACATTACTACCATTGATGAAATAATACACAGTTATTTCATACTAATACTTTTTATTGGGCATTAAAAGAGCAAGCTATACCTCCATTTACAACTTTGTGAAGGTTAAGAAATAATACATGCTACAAAATGGTTGTTATTAGTGAGGGGACGTGTACACTTGAACATAATTTAAAAAAAAAAACTTGGCGCCGACTTTGTTCATTCGCTGAGCTCAGAATTTCGCGCTCTTCCAGTTGCTTTTTCGTCTTATTTGATTGATCCCGAACGTCACCGCGGAGTTCAGAATGCATTTTTTTTTTTTTTTTTACCAAACATAATCACGTTCACGTGTGCACGTATTGACTGCCAAGGGTGTACACGTTTAGTAAGATACACGCGTTTGTCCACCCCTATAGCTGTTATTAAAATTGTAAGTGCTACTTCAAAAATAAAAGTGCTATTTTCACGCACCATATTGTCTTTTCAAGGGCGATGTAACGGGGGATATCATGTGATGTGACCATAGACTTACAACCTATCTGGATGTGCAACATGGTTGGAATACGCGTCTGCGATCCTCATTTCCGGTTTTTGACATTCTCGGACATTTTAGCCCCTATCGCTAAGCAATTACACATCAACAGTCACAACAACATTGTGAACAATGTCAAAATCCAAAACTTAAGGGCTAAAATGGCTGCCCACCGCCTTCTTCCGTGACTATTTAATTAGCAAGGACTACTTGATCCCCGCCTAGCGGAGGCTCGTGACGTTGTTTAATCAGTACATTGATTTGTTAGCTGCTTCAGGTCCAGTAACGAAGTTACTATTATAAGTTCATGATGTGACAACGCCTGCAATGCATCAAACAAGCACGATGCACGCGTTTCTGTGGTTTTTGTATCCAGGACAGACAGACAGTGGAATGTCATGTAATGAGATTATTGCCGCTAAAGCCGTACAGTGACGCGAGTGAGCACGTTCCCCTGGTTATCGCAACACGCCCACATGGATTGATTGCACGTCACCCAAGAACAACGCCCCCTACCGAGCCATGCACGAGGGCCGTGCCCCCTTTGGGGTAATAATAGGTGGCTCGTTGCTCCAGTGGTTAGCATCCCTGCTTCCAATGCAGAAGGTCCTGGCCTCAAATCCCGGTTCAGACAGAAGTTTTTTTTAACTTCTAATAAGGATTCAATGACTTTGGAGCCGTCATAGCAACGAATCACTCAATAAATTCAAAGTTCTTCTTAATCGGCCTTGTCAAGGTCCGTCGATCCCCTGGCGGAGGTTCGGTAAACCTCAAAGTTAAAGTGAGTTCGACGAGCCCCCACCTCAGTCACGAACCTTGGGTCTTGTTGATTCTGGCATTTGTCCGCAGGTGCTCGCACTGTCCAATCACTGATTCATATGTTTCGTATTTGAAATATCAATCTTTGATTGGTTATCGCTCACTCGTCGATGGTGTTCGGAGCCTACCCTACAGGTTTGGTTTTGTCGCTTTTAATTTAAGTCCCCCACTGAAAATCAGTCTTGTTACTGAGTGGGTAGACTCTAAATATGAATTAATTAATTTATTTAAGAGCAAAAATAGAGTTGCAATAAGGCTCTCCTTGACTTTGATATATACTAGGCCCTAGCCCCGTCTAAGCCCAGGCGTTTGTCATACTATGTCAATAATATAATAACATGAAAACATGACAGATTCTCTGGTGTGACTAAGCCTCATTTGCCTCCCTGGCGGATGGCGTAGTCGCCACAGTGGCACCACAGTGGGGGGTCGCCACTGTCTGCCTGTCCTAAGAGGCGACTAACAGGCCGACATAGTATGACCTAGCTGTCGAGTTCGTCGTAAAACAACAAATAAAAATAATAATAATAATCGAAGCAAGTTCTTCTGTATTATAAAATTATTATAAAAAATACTTTCAATTGTTAATATTTTTTTCTTTGAATAAATAAATGAAAATATTTGTCAAAACTAAGCTAACTGAACGATTCCACAGAAATATTTATCAAGTATGCATATGTAGCTCAGCGGTTCCGTGCGAGACTCTAATTCGGGAGGTCATCGGTTCACTGCCAGCCATCAACAATCCAGCGAAGGTTTTTCCAAGGTTTTCCTAAGTCAAAAGGTGAATGAATGGCGGGATTAATAATGACAGCCCTGGAGCATTTCTTTACGAACCCTACAGCCCGAATCCCTACGAAAAATTATTTTTATTATAAAATGAGTATCCGATTAATTTTTAAGTCATACATTATTTTGGTGTTTTGTACAGTCTAAAGTTTTGAGCCGTTTGTAGGATCGTCTCAATCTCAAATGCTCAGCCATCAAAACCATTTGAGGAAAACTGCAAGTATCTACTCCCGTATATACTGGATGATGACATTGACAAGTTAAGCAAATACCGAGGCAATTGGCAAACACAAAAAATATTGCGAATTGACATATTAATTGCGATTGACGAAGAAAAAAAATGATATTTTTGTCAATCTTTAGCAATAAAGGGAAATGTAGCTTAACTGTTAATCGAATTATTGACCTAACTGTTCAACTATAACTATATAAGAGAAGACGAGCTCTCAGGGATTCGACCATCGCCGATTTCTTTGGCCAGTTGAATCCAGCGAGTTTAGTCTAGATTAGCTCAATCTCCGTAATTTGTAAGCTGATGTTCCCAGTGTTGTAATTTCAGTTATCTGTGGTACGAGTGAGGCCGAACCGTCTGGCATGGTAATCCGACTCCTCGTAGCGACAGGCAAACATGTGAACACAGAGGAGTCGTGATTCAGGCGCGTGACATGTACTTAGCGTAATTAAATGCGTAGCGGTGCGTATATGCGTGAGGTGAGTAGGCCTACGCCCCAGCAACGAGATTCAAGGCTACTCTCTATGGATTTGCGTGGGGTCAATACCTTTACCAGAGTTATGCAACGCATTGGGGCGGTGGTTTATCTGAAGATATTCATAATATAATATGTTGTCCCCATCAAGAAACTAAAATAATTTCGATGTATTATTATGTCTCTGGTCAGAAATTATTAAAAAGTAAGTAAGCTATAGCCTATTTTGTATGCAATCTATTCTAAGTGGGAGCTGCCTCCTGTGGTATAATTGATGTTGACCCACACAATAAAAGGGTTGGGTTGGGTGAGTCTCATGCTTAGGGTGCCCCCCCCCCCCCCCCCCGGGCTGTCTGACACCCTCACCCGCAACTCTTCATAATACTGCTGGAAGACGGTATTTAAAAAGTGTAGTTATTCAACGATTTTAATTCTAAATTACGCACCTAAATATAATTTTTTTAAATAATTATACACAAATAATAACGTATAATAACGCTTAGTACGTTTTATGTTTTTGGAAGCGAAACCTTAACCTTCCTGATTTTTTATAATGTTATCATTATATGCTACTATTTTAGATGTGGTATGCCCGCGCTAGTATAGAATATAGTATTCCATTTAAATGTAGAATTGCGAAATCAAATAGAAATGAATAACATGCTATTGAATATTTGTGTCGAACGAATCAAGAACTGAATGCCGGTAGGTGAAAAAAAAAAATGGATACAGTGTAGCCACTTTACGTTATTGTTAAAATAACTCTTTACTTCGCCAAATGTTTTAGACGCTTGAGTGACAGTTTTGTCTCCGCGCCGGAAATTGCTTCAGCGGTTTCTTTGTGTATTGTCAGTTTTTCACCAACTTGTTCCACCTCCTCCCCACAACAATATAGTCAGCATCAAAGTGTCGAAAATCATAGTCCTGTGCAATTTCGAGGAAAGAGTATTGCACCATATACCAATGTGTTCATAAGGTTTCACAGTATCTAGCGCACTTTGGTGCCAGAGCGATATCCACGACTGGGGGCGGGGGCGGTGCCCCCAATTTTGACTACACTTTGCATTGAATATCGCTCAATTACGGCCAAACGGTTGGTCTGACAACGAAAATGATCATTATAAAATATATTTGTGTGTAATTGATAAATATTTCCTTGTCACAATTATTCAAGTACGGTACATAGTGCGAAAGTTATCGTCAATTAAGTATAAAATTAATATATTCTCAATATATAAAACCATGGGACAACCATATATTATCAAAACATTACAAACACATTCATACACGTATAAAAATGTCAGAGTGTTGCCATATCGGTGATTTTTTTTCATAATTTTATCTTCAAGCGATTGGTATAAGTGAAGTATTAAAGACAAGAATGCGTGGGGCTTTTATGCGCCTGCTAAACACAAGTGTAATGCATAGAAGCATTGGCAATCATAATATTGTACTATTTCGAAAGAAAAGCACACTTATATCTTCGTTTTAGCTTGTAAAATAATAATTTGGATGGTGCCAAGCTCCAAAATTAGGCGTTTACAAGTTATACATAAAAAACAAAATGGCCGACTCTCATGAGGTTTTGCCTATTTATCTTCACAATCGTGCATTTTTTGGCAAAACTTAAAATGACAAAAATTGTTTCTTGTAAAATTCTACACACATATGATACTTGGATATTTTCATAAGAAGTACTACTTACGTACAAATTTAATTTTTGTATGTGTGCATCTGAACTCAAATGTACAAAACTTGGCTCCCGTTCGCTTCTTGATGAAGCAACTGTGACCTACGGGAGTGTTCTTAATATCTTCTTTTAAGCTCATCAAATAATAATATTGATGGTGCCAAGCTCCAATGATAGGCGTTTACGAGTTGCATTTGAAAAACAAAATGGCTGTCACTTCAGGTGGTTTTGGCAATTTATCTTCATAACCGTACTATTTATGACATAATCTAAAATGACAAAAAATATTCCTTGTAAAATTTTACATACAATTCATATTCAGGTATTTTCATATGATTTACCATTTACCTACAAATTTAGATTTGTGTATGTTAATCTGTACTCAAATATACAAGCATTGGCTCCCCGGGCTACTTGATGAAGCAAGTATGGACTATGGGAGTGGGCTCAATCTCTTCCTTTTAACTTATAGAATAATAATTTCGATGGTGCCAAACTCAAGTATTAGGCGTTCAAGAGAAACACGTAAAAAACAACAAACATTTTAGTACTAATTAGTAATTAACATGAAGAAATTTTAATTTTTAGGTTAATAGTAAGTCCTATAAAAATATGTAAATATCATATGTGTGTACAATTTTACAAGAAATAATTTTTGTCATATTAGATTTTGTCATAAAACGTACGGTTATGACGGTAAATTGGAAAAACTACCTATAGTGGTGGCCATTTTGTATTTTACGTGTAACTCGATAATGCCCTATATTTAAGGTAGGCACCATCACAATTATTACTTTATAAGCTATAAAGAAGAGATTGAGCCCACTCCTATACTTGCTTCATCAAACAACCGACGGATGTACATCTGAATACACCCTATTGGCGGGCATTTTGTTTTTTGCGTGTTTCTCTTGAACGCCTAGTACTTGAGTTTCGCACCATCAAAATTATTATTCTATAAGTTAAAAGGAAGAGATTTAGCCCACTCTCATAGTCCATACTTGCTTCATCAAGTAGCCCAGGGGAGCCAATGCTTGTACATTTGAGTACAGATTAACATACACAAATCAAAATTTGTAGGTAAATGGTAAATCATATGAAAATACCTGAATATGAATTGTATGTAGAATTTTACAAGGAATATTTTTTGTCATGTTAAATTTATGCTGGTTATGAAGATAAATTGCCAAAACCACCTGAAGTGACAGCCATTTTGTTTTTCACATGCAACTCGTAAACGCCTATCATTGGAGCTTGGCACCATCAATATTATTATTTGATGAGCTTAAAAGAAGATATTAAGAACACTCCCGTAGGTCACAGTTGCTTCATCAAGAAGCGAACGGGAGCCAAGTTTTGTACATTTGAGTTCAGATGCACACATACAAAAATTAAATTTGTACGTAAGTAGTACTTGCTATGAAAATATCCAAGTATCATATGTGTGTAGAATTTTACTAGAAACAAACGTTTTGCCAAAAAATGCACGAATGTGAAGATAAATAGGCAAAACCTCATGAGAGTCGGCCATTTTGTTGTTTATGTATAACTTGTAAACGCCTAATTTTGGAGCTTGGCACCATCCAAATTATTATTTTACAAGCTAAAACGAAGATATAAGTGTACTTTTCTTTCGAAATAGTACAATATTATGATTGCCAATGCTTCTATGCATTACACCTGTGTTTAGCGGGCGCACAAAACCAATCGCTTGAAGATAAAATTATGAAAAAAAATCACCGATATGGCAACACTCTGACATTTCTATACGTGTATGAATGTGTTTGTAATATTTTGATAATATATGGATGTCTCATGGTTTTATATATTGAGAATATATTAATTTTATACTTAATTGACGATAACTTTCGCACTATGTACCGTACATGAATAATTAAGACAAGGAAATATTAATCAATTACACACAAATATATTTTATAATAATCATTTTCGTTGTCAGACCAACCGTTTGGCCGTAATTGAGCGATATTCAATGCAATGCGTAGTCAAAATTGGGGGCACCGCCCCCGCCCCCAGTCGCGGATATCGCTCTGGCACCAAAGTGCGCTAGATACTGTGAAACCTTATGAACACATTGGTATATGGTGCTATACTCTTTCCTCGAAATTGCACAGGATTCCATTTGATGCTGGACTAATATAGAAAACTCGATGAAACTGCAGTATTATTATTTCTTAATAACTGTACACAATTTCCACTAGCTTCTTAGCTTTACGGCTTCATCTTTACTAAAATAACTATTCCTGATCCCATAATACGGATAATCCATAATCCCCTAAAAGAACGAGAACTAAAAACTATACATTGGTATCACAAATAATAACTCTTAAATCTAAGTATAATTAAGTCATGCATCTCCTGGATGGCTTCTTCATGCTCCCCACATAGCTCTGCCGCCGAACTGGAATGGTATCAAAATAGGACAGTCACAAAAGTACCATTGAAAGACCAAAAACGGACCTAATTCTTAAAACGTGCAAAAAAATATACCTTTTCAGGCAAAATAAAATACGCATTTTTGGCATCAGCAACTCTTGGATTGAAACATATTTAAAATTAGTTTTTTGTAGACATGAATCAATAGAAAAAAGGAAAAGTTAATTAATTCCTAGCCCCACCCTAATCGAATAGTGGCCGATACCAACGTACTTCCGTCGTTGCTTCTGTCGAAACAGGTGGTACAGCCCGGAGCCCACAGGGTACCATATCTTACTTTATGTTTGTATGTTTGAGTTGGAAGATTGTCGTGACGGTACCGGGCGGTCGTCTCTTTTTCGTTTTTACGTATGCCCTATACATTTCAGTTCCCAAGAAGGGGGTAATTACCAGAGTTGAGTAGTAACTTTTTGAAAGTAACGCGTTACTTGTAACGCGTTACTTTTTCGGTAACTTTTAGGCTAACTAGTTACTTTTTCCTCAACAGTTACTTTTAACGTTGAAAGTTACTATTGATAAGGAATTTTAAAAAAAAATGAAAAGTTACTTTTGAAACAGCCTATGGTTTTTTAAATGTACCAACAGCAAAACACTCGTATTGCGGCTGTTTCAGGTCAAAAATCTTCGACCCCCCCCCCCCCCCATTCCTAGAATTCATACATAACTGCAACCTTTGGAAACCATTCCAGCAGCAGCCGGCTTAATAGGTTGAATGGGAACTGAGTGACAACCAATAAACATAAGTAGATTAGTGGATGTATTATTGTAATAAACGTAGCATGCTGAATGTTCGATGGCCGTGAAAACTTTAACGCGCTTAGGAGGTCCATCCATACCTTCGGCTCTTTTGTTGACATGTCCAATTTTGACTTCCTATTCACTGTTAGTCTTTACAAAACTCAGGCTGCTGTTCTAATGATTTCCGACATACTCCGCCCGGCGCCCGCCAGCAAGGATTAGCGGGTTGAATGAAACTTGAAAGCAATATTATCAAAATTTCCCATCAAAATTTCCTAAAAGTAGCTTTTAAAGTAACTTTTAAAGTAACTTTTAATTTTCAAAGTTACTTTTAGTTACTTTTTCCAACAAGGAACTTTTAACGTTTAAAAGTTACTTTTAAAGGCAAGTAACTTAACTTTTTAAAAGTTCCTTTTTAAAAGTAACTTACGCAACTCTGGTAATTACAAACCATACAAGAGCAACGTGGAATCATGCGGGGCTATATCGATATTGTCAAGGTCTGCAGATTTATAAATCAATCGCGTATATGGATAAATCGATTTCAATAATACATCAGATCAGATTATCTAGATAAATGAAGACAATGCGTTCAGTTCAAACACGACCAATTATTCAACTACAAATTAACTAACAAAACTTTGAAATTGTTCTGTACTCGTAGCATATATAGCATATTTATATTGTACTTGCATTTGTATTTGTGCTATAACAATTCCCAGAAAACTAAATGCGCACCCTAAAAACTGCAGCTTTCTTCAATATCATTTGACGTAAGCCAATGATAGGGCGTGGTGGGGGACCAATGGGAGGGGGGGTACTGATTTCTAGGTAATTAAATTAATTGTTTCCGTATTGCAAGGAGAGCAGGACTCACCCTCCGTCGCCGCCGATCTAGATGGCTGATTCGTCCACTCCTCGACGTCGCTTGAGACCGACGCCGTCCGCCACCGCGACGCTGTGGTGGTTCTTCTACCTCGCGGGGAAACCAATGACCCAGCGGCCTCATCACGCTACTAATATCACTAATATCCGACTTACGACGCGACTTTACACTACAATCAAGACCAGCACATGAGCTTACAGTCAACAATTTGGGCACACGACCTTAGCCAACTGAGATTGTTGTGTGTGAGAGAACATGAATGGAGCGGTTCACATGAGGAAATGAATGAGCAAAACAACACTGCTGACTCTTTAGTGTGTTGAAAATGTAAACAAAAACAATCAAGCTCTCGTAAACAAAAAAGTCGCCTTACGCGGCCATGTTCGGTTGACCTTTGCACTCGAATTGAAGTGAGTGGTTGCGAGAGCGAGTAGGAGCGAACAATCCACAGCGCTTCACTTTTTTACACTGACATTACAATCATGTTATGATATTAAATTAAGGCATGTGGGTATGACGTAGATGAACCCCTATACAAGCAAAGCTCACTCCTAGCCGTTGGATTGATCTGTCTCTTTCGTGAAAGTTGACACATATAATGAAATGCCAGCCCGATAAAAATAAATGTCTGCTTTTCGACTGCCCTGTGGCCTAGGGAATTGAAACTGTACCACGTGTGTTATCAATGTTTTTTCTCTCTGTGAACTGCCCCCCCACGTGCTTGCGCCTAGCGTCAGCCATCTGACATCGCATTATGGTGAAATAAGTGACTGCGAGCGCTCTCTATCCGTGAACTGTTGCACTGGCGAGGAACGATGTCGGTAATGCAGCTTTTGTAATACTTTTGTATAGGTCTTCTCTTCTTCAACCAAAGAAACTCGTCACAAAGTCTAATGCAAGACAAAATTACGCGAAAACTATAAAGTTTTTGTGGAACCCAAATCCTAAGTCTTTTCTTATTCTACTCTCAACCAGTTAAATAAAACTTCATTCTTCATATTTTGATTCGTGTTAATCACGATACTGAAGAAATTGCAATCATAATTTCATTTTGTAAAATCGTTGAACGTGAGTGCTCGAGGGAAGAATGTGATTTTTCCTGTCAAAATAATAATGCTAAAATTGATTTGAAATAGCAATAGAAACATTTTTATAATAAATACAAAACAATTATGTAAATGTGACCGAATGGAATAAAACTGCTGTAGAGATTAAAGAGTTCTCACGTGTGCATTGACGATGACGAATCATTTTATACAATTCACTACGATAAACGTCTTACACAGTAATTTAGACACACACCACTGGAGACGAAATGCTGTGGATGGCATTAATTACCTAAAGTACCCGGAAAAAAGGAGTAACATTTTAAAAGTGTACGCAAAGAAATTAAACAATTAAATCCAAAATATTGTGTTATAGCACGATATTTTATATTCATGTTTCTAAGAAGTTCAGTTCAGTATTATAGTATTTTAATGGATCAGACAGTGGCAGCTTGAAGGTTTAAATATAACAGGTGCCAGATACTTCCCACACCATGCCCACCCCTCTTCACCCTCCCTACCCCAATAATTTTTTGTGGGGGGGGGGGGGGGGACCGAACTGAAAATGTGGGATCGGGGGGGGGGGGGGGGGGGCTTGTGCGTTTCATGGTCATGAGGCGGTCTTGCGTTAGCCTCGTGCCCAGTATAGAACGACGCCACAGACAGACGATGCTATAACGCTATAAATCTGAAGGCGTAAAGACCGACAATTTTGCGACGGGTCTGCTATTTTGTACATACTTGGAAGTCTATTTGTAGTATTCTCGCAACGGGCGCGCAAAGTTCCGTTGAATAATAGAAGGGTTGCCGTACCCGCTATCTATCACAATATAGAGTTAGTAGTGGAGAATACACGAGAAGAGATTTTGCGTATTTATAGGTTTTATTAATGCACACTTTCTAGTTTCTAATCATAAAAATTATATATATATATATATATATATATATTATACTTTTTTGAGTGATGATGGCGTTTCTCGATGACGATTTTGTTGTTACGTCATCGTCATCAATGTTAACATGCCTAACATAATATTACCAAGAGGTGAAAAATATAATAATTATTATAAAAATGCAACATCGACTGGGAACTTTTACTGAAAAATCAGTTACGGCTTTATATTCTGGTGATTCTGGGGTGCATCTTCACGGGTCATAAGACTCCTAATTTTACAAATAAGAATAACAATGAATGTATAAAGGTAAATGTAACATGTAAACACAAACTGTAATTATAGTAGACTAAATATTGTACAACTACATATACGTATTCGAAAACAATGTACATTATTATATGTTATTGTTCAAATGAATAAAGAAATATTGATTGATTGATTGATTGATTGATTGATTGATTGATTGATTGATTGATAGAAAAGAAAACACTAGAAATGTCCGGGTTGAATGGAGAAGAGATAGATGTACCGGTCAAGGCACCCGCCCGGCGTGAGAGGAGACCTTCGGTAATAGGGAAGTCTAAAAAAATAAATATTCCTCAAAGCACCTAAAAATGGAAGATCATTATCTAAAAATACGGGAGGTATAATTTTTATATCTGAGAAGCGTATATTTTCAATTCTATTAGCATTTTAAGTTTGAAATTTGGAACTTCCCGTTCCGTAATTGAAAAACGGCTCTTGACGTCATAACTCATGTAAACAACTGATGCCTCCTTGAAGTATTCTTAATAATATCAACGATATTAAGTTAGACATTTTACAATATCTAGGATGCAGTGACTTTACAACAATGCCTTTTATACCACTGTTTCTTCAGAACATACATTTTGATACGGTACAGTATTTACCAAAACGTGTTTAAAATAATGCAATTATTTAACATATTGTTGTTAATTAATGTTGAGCAGTGTTCATTTACTAACTAGAAATAAATATTGGTTCAGTTAAAGTCTTATGAGAGCAATGATCTACTAAAGGGTGGGATTTCAGTACTATTTGTATGATATAAAATTATTGTTTACTGACATATGACGTCAGAACCTTTTAATCACGAACAAGATGGCGCAGGTCCGTTTCTGAGCGTGTTTTGACAGCAATATCTTTGACTTGCTGTTAAAGCGATGTTAATGCACCTTTCGAGCCGAAACCAATTAGTTCCCGTTTATTTTAACTTGAGGTAACCAGTAAGCAAATAAAAAAAATGTGCGAGCCTTCCCTATTCAGTCGCACACGGGGTTAATTTTTGTTATTACTTTATGTTGCTTATATAACTTTATATTAGACCTTAATTTATCGCGCAGCGGATCGAAAAAACGAGCTTCTGAATGACAAGTTTTTCTTGGTGAACTTCGATAGAACAATTTGAACTATTGACTATTGAGAATGGATTGACTGCATTTGTTCGTCACAGAGATATTTTTAGAAGTTATGTGGACGAGGGGTAATTTAATTAAGAGCGAAGGGTACCTAGCTCTACTTCAAAAATCACACAACATTTTCAATTGTCTCAAGAATGGACTTCGAAATCGAAAATCTGGATCAACAGCGCACTGTGGTTTAGTAAGACCTACATACTGAATGCTCTAAAATGTGTTTTAAATTATAATCCGTACAGTTTTTATTCCTAATTAATTTTATTACTAATTATCAATTAATAAATCAAAATAAGTATGCTAATGGTCATAATATTCATTCAACCTCTAGGGCTTACCAAAACACAGTGCGCTGTTGACTCAGATTTTCGATTTCGAGTAGCATTCTGTAGGTATAATCAAAAAATGAAACGTTTCTGTGGTTTTTGACGTGGAGGTGCCCTTCGCTAAGACGCATACGCGGTATAACGATGTTAACTGTTTAAAAAAAAATCGGTCAAAATTACCGCACGCCAGTACTGTACATCGCCAAAATTGAGATTTGAGATGATCTAACGACTAATTAAACATGTCCGCTCTTGCCAAACTTCCATATATATGTAACTTATGACACACTTGGGGTGAATAACATCTCAACTACATGCTTAGAATGGATAGGTGCTCCACGTAAGAACTTCAAACGTTGGCCCTACACGAAGTTCGATAACTTATATAAACTTTTGATGTATTCCGTTTGTTTGTACAGTAGATATATAGCACTAGGCTATATACTTAACAAAGGTGTTGAGTAATAAATGAGAATCCAAATAAAAGGTACTATATCGATTGGTCTTGGTGTCGAGGTATTCAATAATTCAACGCCGCAATTGGGAAAAGTTCCAGAGTAGTTCCAGGTATCGGATCGAATAACGTGCCACATTGTTTCCAATGGAAACAACGTGGCACGTTATCCGATGGAAACTTTTTACAGCACAAGTGTGTTATTTAGGAACATATAGTTAATAGTTCAAGTCCCACAGGTTTACGACCCACACAGAGAGCCAATGAGAGTCCCAGCTGAGAGTACGCCAGATACTAGACTCTGCGATACACCCTTGTGTCTGTAACAGGGTATACCTTACTATCTTTGGTCTATACTTATTCCACTAACAGCGTTAAAATTATATTTAAAAAATCACTCGCGATGGATCAAGTTGGAGGTTTAGAGGTTCTGAATCTCTGTAGAAACCTGCTGTATTGGCAAGGTAAGTATACGCATTGTGGACCTACCCTAAAAAGACCTAAATATACTGATTTACTGTAATGTATATCCCATTCAGTTATAAAACCAATTTACAAAAAACTTCTATACACATCTATACTATACAGTATACAATATACAAGGAACAAATATAATCAAAACAAGAACCGTGTCAATTAGACTTTTATGGCACTCATTCTGTTTGTTTGTTAGTTTTGTTTTTGTTTTTTTTATGTCTGTCGATAGCGGTCGAACGAGAAGTCTGATCAAATTGAAATTTGGACCATCCACAAGCGAACAAGCCACAAGCCTGGGTTGACAACGCGTCACACAGAGCGTTTTCCTAATATATATATATATATATAACCGAAAACCTATTGCTACATCTTCTTCAGTTCGCGAAAACCTACAGAACAACAATATATATATATATATATATATATATATATATATATATACTTACAATTTAGCCTCTGTTGGCTCCCTGCTTGCCAAGCATTTGGCAGCTGTGTTATAGCCCCCTTTATCATCTGCCACTTTACTTGCAGGTTTGTGGCCGGACGAAGCAGAGCCCGGCCTTGAGTCCTACCTCAAGTACTTCAGCCCCTGTTGTCTAAGCATCTGGCCTGTGTTATAGCCCCCTGTATCATCTGCCACTTTGCTTGCAGCACTGCTTGCAGGTTTGTGGCCGGACGAAGCAGAGCCCCGCCTTGAGTCCTATACCTCAAGTACTTCAGCCCCTGTTGGCTAAGCATCTGGCCTGTGTTATAGCCCCCTGTATCATCTGCCACTTTGCTTGCAGGTTTGTGGCCGGACGAAGCAGAGCCCGGCCTTGAGTCCTACCTCAAGTACTTCAGCTCCTGTTGGCTAAGCATCTGGTCTGTGTTGTAACACCCTGATCATCTGGCACTTTGCTTGCAGGTTTGTGGCCGGACGAAGCAGAGCCCCGCCTTGAGTCCTACCTCAAGTACTTCAGCCCCTGTTGGCTAAGCATCTGGCCTGTGTTATAGCCCCCTGTATCATCTGGCACTTTGCTTGCAGGTTTGTGGCCGGACGAAGCAGAGCCCGGCCTTGAGTCCTACCTCAAGTACTTCAGCTCCTGTTGGCTAAGCATCTGGTCTGTGCTATAACACCCTGATCATCTGGCACTTTGCTTGCAGGTTTGTGGCCGGACGAAGCAGAGCCCGGCCTTGAGTCTTACCTCATATACTTCAGCCCCTGGTTTGCTCACCTGCTTTTCAAGCATCGCTTCCTTCGTCTGGCTATGTATGTTTTGAGGAAATTCTTTTCCTGGTTCGTAATAATGCCCTTGGTGGTTCAGGTGTTTATTCAGTATCCAAAAGGAGTTTACGAATACTGGGGCGAACAGTTTGATGCCGTATCGAATTTCTTCTTTACTATTATATTTGGCGTATTGTTAGTGGGCTTTGGAAATACTTTCATTCAACGCGAACGTATTCGTTTACTGTGTGAAGACATCAGCATGAGCTTAAACGCTGAACAATTGGACAACGAAGAACAGAGGAAGGAGTTTCACCGTTCGCGATCGAGGTGTTGTAAAATTATAAAACTTATCAAACTCATTTACGTACTCCCGCTTAGCATCGTCTTCATAGCTTTTTATAGTTGTTATTTGTTGCCAAATCAGAAGTTCGTAATAAGGTACGTTCATTAGTTTTAGATCCGTGATATCTATAAAATGCTTGTCAGTATAAATGTGAATTTTTACAATGAATTCAATAATTCATTGAAGGAAACTTCGATATCAAAAACGCATACTGCGGAAAATTGTAAGTACAGTTACCACTGAAAGGCTGAATTGATACTTACAAGTAATCAATGAACATAGTTTCACAATATTTAATTTGCAGATTTCAGAATAAATGTTAAATAAGAAAACACATTTCTCTAGATAAGAGTTATCATTGAAATTACGTTAGTATACTATAACTATTTGATATTTTTATATTATTTAATTGAGAAAGAAAGAGTTATTAATAAAATACAACATCGGTGTTGCAATTGATGTTTAGCTTCGCCTCTTACCTATTCCAGGGAGTGGTACCCTTGGGATACGACCAGTTCACCTGCATTTGAAATAACTCTCTTCTTGCGGTTGCTGCAGAGCTTGTCCCACGTGGTGACGTCAGCCTCGCTTATGTCGCTGTTCATCGTCCTGGTGGCTCTGCCAGTGTCAAACTTTGCAATCCTCAACAACAAACTCGAAAACATCCGTCCCATCTCAATCAAGAGAATCAGAGTAAGAACCCTGACTTTAGAGGCTCGTGCGACTCAATACACGACTGTGGACATTGATGGCGAGGGCGATCAGTCTGATCATCTATTGGAAGGCTGTGACGTCACCGTGGGGCAAGCTGCCGTAAACCCAGGAAGGGTGGACATCCAGCCCGTGTTGCGCCCCCTCTATGAAGCAGGAGGCCTACTGTCCGGGGTTGCAGGGGATGACACGAGTTTAGAAGGTGAATTCCAAGGCTCGTGGCGAGCTGCATTCAACTCGGGAGGGGTGGATATCGAGCGTGAACGCCGCCCTGGTTGTGAGAGTGTAGGGGATGAGAGGTCCATCAAGGTCCACCCAACTTATTCGTCGGCATTCTCCTACCTTCCTCATGGCGACGTGCAGGAAGGAAGTCCAACTGAGGAAGGGGAGGGAATACCAAACAAACCGAGTGGCATCAATGCTGAAGAAGTAGACAGGGAAATGCAGATTGTGCTTCGTGCAGACATCGTTCTCCACGTAAAATTTTTGGGGTAAATTTCACACAAATTACTTGTTGTTATCTAAAGCACAGTTTAATTTAGCCCTTATTATTTGTCTTCCTGTTACAGAAATGTGCAATCTGCAAGACCGCTGTGTATTCCATTTTTTATGGTTTTGTTTCTGGCAAACACGATCACCCTGGCTGCCACAGCTATACTTCTTACGCGGGTAAGTTTAATATAGTGGAATCATAGTTGACATGATCACTACCGTCAAACTTTTACACTGAATTTCCTCATGGCGCAGCAACGTGGCGTAAAGGAACACGATGAGTGATCAGTCAGTCAGCTGCATCGATTCAGCTTGGCATTGTGGACCTCGTCGATTTTGGTCGTTGAGCTACGGTTTAGTCGCGGGCGTGTAGCCGGTTCTCATATGAACACTGAACTGAAGTTAAGCAACATCGGGCTAAGTCAGGAGGAGGGTAGGTGACCGCTCTCCTCCGGCACACTATAGCTCCAGATGTTGGTTAGAGCAGATTGGAGGGTTCGAAAGCTGGTGTAACACTTCGTTTTCTCGTCAACTGCTTGGAATTCCAGGTTAGTGGAGAAACCTATATGACTGGTCAAAGTAACACCGTCCTTTCGGATGGGACGTAAAGCTGGTGGTGGCCTTAGTACTTTTCGGCACGAGTATAGTAAGTTTCACCTCCTCCCTTCCTGATCATCATTCATCAATCATTATAATATTATAAGTAATAAATGTTCACTATAATATAGTGTAGCCTCGGACCTGTTGTAAATAAAAAATATAGAATACATACATATGATACTTCTGTGAGGTGTTTGAAAAGATTGGACTCCTTGAACACCAAATAACTTGTACGGGAGATTGTGAAGATAAACTCAATTTCTCTCACACACAAACTATAAACCTCACGTTGATCAGAAGCAATAAGCGTGCTTACTTGTGCCTCATTGGCTCCAGGTGTGTCTGTACTATAGACGGACGTATATTGTGTTAGCAAGCATTAGCAAGTCAACCTTACTTAGGCTCCTCCCCCTCAATCTATGTCGATATCCATACGCCATGCAGGCATATCGAATTGTCTGTTTTCTTCTACACAGAGCCAGGAGATTGACATCCAGTCACTCGTTAGCGTGATGTACTCGACGCAGCTGGTGGGGGTTTGTTTTATCCTCAACAACTTTGGAGAGATTATTTTAGACCAAGTAAGTTGTCACCGAGACTAGTAAACATGTTAACTCTACCAATTTTTGGCAACCTTGCAAAGGATTATTAATTAATTAATTTGTACATTACCCAACAATATGTTACAAAAAATTGCAGAGAAGCATTTAATGCAATATTATAAACAAAAATAAATGTTTCACAAAGACTTCTATAATCATTAATTTTCGAAGTATAACTTACAAACACTTATTGATGTTTATAAAACACAGATACAGAATCAATGGATGTATGGATGGATGGATGGATGGATGGATGGATGGATGGATGGATGGATGGATGGATGAATGGATGGATGGATGGATGGATGGATGGATGGATGGATGGATGGATGGATGGATGGATGGATGGATGGATGGATGGATGGATGGATGGATGGATGGATGGATGGATGGATGGATGGATGGATGGATGGATGGATGGATGGATGGATGGATGGATGGATGGATGGATGGATGGATGGATGGATGGATTGATGGATGGATGTATTGTATTGTATTGTATTGTTTTGTTTTATTCACCTTTTAGATTACATGTTAATTGCAGGCCTATACAATATATCAATAAGATTAAGACAAGTCCTACAATTGGTAATATCGGTTTCGTCAAATAGGTTAATCCAAGGCTAGTAACTTAAAAGCTAATGATAATTACAGATAAGTGGTAGTCATGAATTCTTTGATGCTATAAAAACAGTGGTGTAGTAACAAAATTTTTAGTGAATGTTTGAATGAGTTTGGGTTGGTGATTGATTTTATATGAGATGGTAGTTTATTGTAAATAGTGGTTAATGAGTATAGTATGGACCCCTGCCATAGAGACTGAGGCTGTGGTCCGGCACGTGGATGTTACTGTGGTTCCTGGTGAGATGATGGTGGATGTCCGAGTTCTTGATGAAGAGATGCTGGTTGGTCTTGACAAATATGGCGGCTTGAAGTATGAATATTGAAGAGAGAGTTAAAAGCTTCAGTTCTGTGAATAGTGGCTTGCAAGAAGTGCGATGATATGTTCCTTTTAGTGTTCTAATGGCACGTTTCTGTAGCACAAAGATCCGTTGAAGATGGGGTGAGGTGCCCCAGAAGATTATACCATAAGTGAGACGAGAATAAATAAAAGCGTAATATATTTGAATGATCAGGTTTTCTGACAGTATGTTTTTTAGGGATCGAATAACAAATGTAGCACTTGATACCGCCTTGGCCACTTTATCGATCTGTCCTGTCCAGTTGAGGTTGGCGTTAATAATGAGTCCTAGGAAGTTGGCGTTCTGGGCTTGCTCTATGCTTTTCCCGTTTATACTTATAAGTGGGCTGTAGTCTAGGTGTTTTTGGTAAGTGTGGAAATGTATAAACGTGGTTTTTTGCTGGTTTATTGTTAGTTTGTTTCCTGTTGACCATCCAGACATTCGTTGGGTCGCGGAGTTACCTGCCACTGCTAGTTGTTGACGGGATTGTACTGATATGGCGTGGGTAGAATCATCGGCAAAGAACACGGAGATTTTCTAGGGGAGCAATGTCGATTGCTTTGTCCAGGTCGTTGGTATATGGATGGATGGATGGATGGATGGATGGACGCATCGATATAGGTATCGGTATAAAGACTATAGAGACAGAGAGGAATTATGCTAAAATTACCTTTGTTTTAACTTTTATTTGAACCCTGTAATATTGATGCTAACTGAGCTTCCCGAGTCCCGAGATAACCTTACAGACACTTTCGTCATAGACGAGGAACTCGTAGCGGACCAACGAGCTACCCCGAGCCGAGCCGAGCAAATACTGATCGCTGATTGGTCTGCACGAAACACCTGAAAGGTTTTCTCTGTCTCGGGACCCGTAACCCCCCCCCCCCCCCCCGATTCTGTATCTGTGTTTTATAAACATCAATAAGTGTTACAAAGGGTACAAAGGGTTACATTACATCCAATAATTGTCCACCTCAGACAAGCGCGGTCGGGCGTTCTGTCTACAACAGCGACTGGACCGGAGCCTCGCCGAGCTTCAAGAAGTCCATGCTCGTCATCATGAGCCGAGCCAACGTTCCTCTGGAGATAAAAGCGCCAGGACTCCATCCGCTTTCCCGCAAGAACTTCAAGCAGGTCAGTGACGTAATTATGCTGCACGCTTTCGAGTGAGCGCCGAGTTTAGAATCCTTTACATCTTCAGTGACAATAACGCTCAGGCTTGCTTTAGGTTTACAGTATTGTTTACACACAGCACACTGTAAACCCCAAGGCTCAGGTGACTGCACGGTTACGTTGTACTTTATATTAACCGGCTAATATGTTATTCGAGATCCCCCGCCTGGACCCGGGTTAGAATTGGCCCTAGAGTGACTCTGCCAGTCGTAAGTAGCGGCAAAATTAGACGCTATTGTTTCTTAAATAATTATAAAACACAGGTTAGTATGATCATGAATACAAATACAATTGTTTGCTTTTTATTTTTAAGGGACTGCACATGATTGCTAAAAAAAATCGTGTTTTCTCAAAACATTGTAAAAAAACGTGAAATCTCACCTGTGTCTTCCCTTTATACTTTCCACCCTCCTACGTGTATCTTCCATGTTGGCTCGTCAGGTGAGGCACATGAGGGCCGCGCTCAGAGGGCGGACCTCGCTTCGACCCATTCGGAATAATTCTGTAGTGTTCATTGCAGTGGCGTATCCAGGATTTTGGAAAGGGGGGGTTTTAGCTCATATTCTAGAGAGTGGATCCAAAAATAAACGGGGGTTCCGGGGGTATTCCCCCCCGGAAAAAATTTCTCGTCAAGGTCATTTTGGTGCAAATCTGTGCGATTTACAGCGGCCAGCTGAACTAAAATTACTAAATTTCTGGCAACGATTTTCTCCTTAAGAAACGAAAAAAAGCTTCAAAGAACAACAATTTAGTGTTAATACTCAGAAATAGAATTATAGAGCGATGTGTGTATTTTTAACCAAAACTAATGTCTTTGGTATTTAATACAAAAATACTGTATATTTATATTTCCATTTTTTTTTCAATGCAATGCAATTTCCACTTCCTTTGCGAAGGGGGGGGGGGTTTGTCCGCCCCCTCCCCCCCTTGGATACGCCACTGGTTTATTGCATGCGTGTACAATGTATGTTGTTTTGCAGATTATGCAGTATGCGTACGATATGATCAATACTCTCAAACAGATAACGAAGTAATACACCAACAATTGGAGTTTCACCAAGGACGAGATGACAAAAGAGACTACAGACAAATCAAATGGCAGCTACGCTACTTACCTACTTGCCAACATCGTATGGTAATCTAAACTTAAGCTACACAATCTAAAATCTAAATAAAATATAATAAACTAATAATGGAAATTATTGTTATGCTAGTTGCTAGCTCACACTATGTGAACTGTAACCTGTAGCAAAATAAGGGCTCATTCATTAATATTGTATGTTGTGTTGTGTGGTATTGATAAGCGGGTACCAACATTATTGTTGCTCCCATGCTGTCAATTTGATATTCACGTGTTTAGACCCTTTTTTTAGCTGTAAGAAAATGCTATTCATCCATGCTGTACTTTCTGTAGACTACTACTCGTATAGTCGTATAGGAAATACTATATGCTAAAAGTTTCTCTATTGTTGAAAATAAATAAATAAAGTAAATGATATAAAATATAATCTGTTAAACGTGCACTCGCAGTCATAGAGAATTCATAATACTTAACATTATAATCGCTGTGGCAGGTTCTGTCTGGCATTATTATTACCATAATAATATAATTTAAAATAATATATAACAAATAAATAAATAAAATAAAAAATAGTATTAATAAAATAGAATTATTTTAAAATTACATTATCTATCAAATCTATCTAGGTTTATTGTGATGTCAGGTGACTGGTGAGGGTAAGCTTTTCATCAGTGTTATACTTTGTGTAGACTGCCTTATATATTATATATAGGCAATACTATTTGTTTGTTTGTCGTCATTTGATGGTTTATATATTACAGTAGTTATACATTTCCATATAGACCATAGCATATGCTCACGTTGATAGTTTTTCTATTCTTACAAACAATATTGTTATAAAATATATTTGGCTCGTAATCAGTGCAGCTTGCACTAGCAGGCACGGAGAATGCACGAAAATTATACACGAAATTGCTGTTATTGCTATTATCGGTTAAATAGTCAACTCTGACATTGGTAGATACACGTATCTAATTTTTCTGCATTCCAAGCATTGATTGAAGTCACAAGTGAACGAAAGTCCAAACGTGTTTCTTGAAATATATTTTATCCACATTTTTTGTACTAAATAAATAAAAAAGAAGCTACAGATCAGAAATATATATCGATGGGGACAGACAGTTCGATTCACCGCGCTTTTGTGGCGAGTATAGGCCTACGGAACTGTACAAGTTATATGTGCTTTTTTCGACACTTCTTACGCATAAATTAGTCAATTAGTCTAACAGCTTGCAATGAAGAACTTTCGATTGCTAAAATCACTAAACTTGTCAAATGCACTTGGGAAGTACCTTGTGCAGTTGTATTTTTTTCTTATGAAACCAATTTACAGAATCATCCCGCACTCAAGAATGCGAGCTTTCTCACTGACAGCCTAGGAAAGTACATAGAACTTTTCATATATCATTATTGTTAGTGTGTAGTGTATGTAATAAGTATTATGGAAATTTCATTGTATGTAATAGCATTTATGTGTGATAATAAAATGGAAATAAAATTGAATTGAATTGAATTCTCAATCTTACAATCCCGTGTTTAGGACAAGGCTGAAAGTCATTCTGCGTCCCGCTGGTTTTGACAGTCGCCCGTCCTGTTGGTAAGAGAATAGCTATAAATACAACATAAAACAGCGGTAAGACGCAATACTCTAATTCGGGAGATCGCCGGTTCGATTCCGGTCACCGTCAATCCTGACTGGAGGTTTATTCCGAGGTTTGCCACAGTTATAAAGAAAAATGTTGTGATGGAACGTCCTGCTAACTGGAACAGCCCTCGGACATTCTTACCTAACTATCCAAACACCCTAACATAAAAAAAAAAACTAAACAGTTGGTGGAAGCGCCATGTGTTGTTTATAAACAAAACTTTTGTATTTCTTTGAATTGAAAGTTATTTGCTATGTCGATGGAAGCGCCGGTTTGTTTGGTTTCGTTAACGTAGTTCCAACTTTGTTTTATGACGTAACAGTTGGTAAAGTGCGCTGTTTTTAAAACTATTATTTTTATTATTTGATCTTAATAAATGTATGGTTCCTCAATGTTTGAACCCAGGACTGTTGATTTAAGTACCTAGTCTCCCGTTCTTCCTCTCACATAGCAACGATCCCGGATGCACGAGTTCACGTGTGTCAAGAGAGGGTTACGTCCCCAGTAAAACCTTGTGACAGCCGACCTGAACATGGGTACGAGTCCCGTACCAGGGTGGTAAGGGTTTGTTGGTCGGCGCGTGAAGTCGGTACAAAACAAAGTTGGTTAGTTTTTAGATAGTCACCTGAAGAAGGGTGGTAAAGCTGGCGTGCACCCCTAAGAGGTATATCTATCTATCTATCTTTGCATGACAGAGATAAAATACACAGAGTTAGGGGACCCCCCCCCCTGTATATTCACACAGTGGCGGTACGTCAATATGTCAGCAAGGGGACCGCCAGACTTACCAGTTCTTCGACCGGTTCGTCCAGAAGCTCAACGGCGCCCGGGAATACGGGCTGACTGGATGCCACTGAAGAGCGTCGCGACGACGGACTCAGCGAGGGCGTCAGCGTCCCGATGCTGGAGGTTCGCGCCAACTCGGGGCCCCTGAAATGTGCAAGGCGGGGGCTGTTATCATTAGGGTAGGTTTAGTTAGTTAATCTGAAGTGAAATATGAACACGACTCGCATGTGTTTCAATGGTAAAAAATGCATATTAATTTGTCATATTTTTGGTCATATTGTCATATTTCAAGACAATAAGAAATAATCTCGTCATACCATACTCTGCACAAGTTATACACGTAAAAAACCGCATTGTTCAATTAAAATGGCATTATGATGTCGGACCATTGAGTTTATTAGTTTATTAATCATTACTTATTATTATTAATAAACTCAATAAACCAAATAAATAGTAACTCTCTCTTCCCTCTGAGATCATTATAAATAATAATTATTACATAATGTCTTCCTTGTTACAATAAACACTCGTTGTCTGGAGTAGATCTTTTCACTTCCTACCTCAGAGTCTAGTGATTAGAGATATCCGCATTGATCCCACTATCAGGGCAGTTATCAGTCATCACTTATCATCAACGTATCAGTATATCAGTCACCTTTGCTTTGATAGGCCTGATGTTATATCAAGGAACATAGATTGAAACATTTTGAGGCAACACAAGAAACCCAAGTCAATATTAATTTTATTCAATGGAGTTTCGAATTTTATTGTAGTTATAATAACAATATTGTATATTATACCAGACAGAAGAACATTTCGAAGCAACATTTCATTTTTTTGACATTTTTTTGAACATTTCATTCAAAAATAAAAAGTACGCATCATATTAATGTGGTAACAGATTAATAATTTGCGACCACGATGATGACGGAAATGCCTAAACCTATAAAATGTATGAATAAGAAATGTATGAGAGAATAAAATTATAGAAGAAATAATATAAATTACAATTTAATGAAGTATTGCGTGCAGCGGTCACCGTGCGTGTGCAAAGCCCCCCCCCCCCCCCCCCCCCCCCTCCCACTTGAACCATCGAACTGTATGTTATAAAGCCATAATGACATGTTCATTAAGAATGCGGAAGAGAGTATTATATATAGAAGAACTTGTTTAAATTATTCAAATCAAAGAAGATCACAATTTTGTAGATCCTAGAAGCAAAATAAATACACTGGCCACGCTATACTAAAATAATCTATGCAGGAATTTTTATTGCAATTTTTTTTTCTTGCTTTTCAGTATTGTATCCGAATAGATTCCGATACAATTGTGTGGGGGGTTTATTGTGCTCATGGCTTTGTGCCTACTTTTACATCAATGGATACACCCCCTCATAAAACAGAATATTATAAACGGGGGGAGGGGCAGGGGGCTACTACTCTTGTTGACAATATTTTGCATTTTCTAGGTAACTTTGTTTAGTTTGCGATTAGTTTGGCGATGTAGTCGTTCTTAGATCATAGACGTGAAGGAAGTGACAATTTTCCTTAATGGATTTATCAGTTCACCCGTAATCAGCTTCTAAAAATACAGATTTTCTTATAAACTGATATGATAAGAACAAGAACAAGATAACGCAGTAAAACATTGTACTTCCATTTACCACGTTTTTTCATTGATAACTGTATTTATTTTGTATCTTATTCAATAATGTATGTTTCTCAATGTGTGATTTTCCATTGATGGTAAAACTTGTTACGACTGGTGGCGCTGTAGCGGCCGACATTGCAATTAGTTGAGATCTCTGCATGCGGTAGCGTTAGGGAGCCTTAATTGTCTGCTTCCTCGTCATCAAGACAATGCCCCCCCCCCCCCCCCCACATCGTCATCTCGGATAATACCACTACCATCGCATTCTTCTCGACTATTGCCTGCGTGCCATAGTTACTTCTCACATAATTAAAATAAATTATTCCATAACCCCTTATGATTGTTCTCGTGTGAATTTATACTCAACTAAAACAAGGGAAATTTTTGCTCGTTTTAAATTCCTATAAAATTTTTTAAATTCTACTACACATTTTCCAACAATAGTTATTCACGTTGCTGGAAAGTACTTTTCTGTATACTGTATACTACAATGGATTAATATATTACCAATGGCAATATGTAACAACTACGTAATATCTTCTTCTTCTTCTTTCGAACACCCAGAGTTGGAACTTATGCCATTCTCTGCCTAGTTGCCCAATAAAGGTTTGCCACATATTTCCTCCTTGCTATCTTTTGCCCCTCCATCAGATCCCTTTCTGCTGTCAAAGAGACACATGTTTTTACCGTAATATATTGTGTTATATTTTCAGAGACTGCAAATTTGCAGCGGTGTCATATAAGAGGGGGGGGGGCAGTTTGGTACCCCCTCCCTTTTCCCCAACAAACAAGAGAAGACGGTCGTTTTTACCGTGCGCGGGGGCTCATGCGGTGGGGCGTGGGTTCGAATCTCACATTAGTGGCATGGTTTTCTTGTAATTGTCCTTTATCATCATTTATAACCTCTCATCATCTCGCATAGCATTATTGCATTTGCAATAGGCCAATAGCCAATAGTAGGGACGTAAAGCAACAAGAATCATCATTATGATTGTATCTGCGTATGAGCAACGCAGAAAGTCGTCCGTCCATGGTATGAGCAATGAGCATGTAGACATAATACATTATTTTTAATCTTGTAGGTCTAATTTGGAAGCTGGATGTTCCTTACTTCCTACACTAGAAACTTTCACATTAGACAAAAAATGTAGACTGTATATCTGAATCTAATTGACAATGTCATGACTCTTAGGAAATGAATTTTGAAGTTTCTTGTGAATATTAGCAGATTATGCATAAATTATCAATATTGGTATACGTGAGTTTCGGTGTGAAAATGTGAATGTACGGTACTAAGTTTCCTAAGTTATCTGGTTAAATTCCCACCACCTTTCCGATCTCAGCTGAAGGTTTTTCAACTTCCCAACACTTACAGTTAAACAATTATTGAGGAATGCCATTCCATTTATGATCTGGATTTCTAAACTGAATTAAACTGAACCTAGACCGTTTCATTATTCATCATCTTCTTATTGTTAAGTTTAATTTAAGCTATTTCATCTGCTCAATCATTTAATGATTTCAATTTATTTTTGTTGCATTAATTTATGTATGTGTTTATTTATTTATTTATTCATTCATTCATTTATTAATTTTTTTTACATTCATAAACATATTCGATCGTTGCCTTTCTATCCAATCTTACTATTTTTAATCAATTTGAATTTACTGTAAGTCGCTGTATACATTTTCTGTATTCATCACAATTCTCTATGCAGTTTGTCAAATTTATGTATTTGAATATGAGATCGAGACATGAAAATAAGTACGAATTTTCATGATTATACGAGTAGGTATCTTTGTAAAATAAGTTAGCATTTTCTACTGTCTTAAAATAAATCAAACTTGAATTGCTGATAAAATTCAACAAAGAGTATTTCTAAAAAATATAAATGCTATTGTATTGACGTGGTACGGTACGCCAGTCAGTTTTTCCTTATCATTGCTGTTAACATTTTAAAGATAATGATTGTGTTTGCGATTGCATACTCGTTACACCATGTCGAGATATTACCATTACAATTTACTTAGAATCAAAATCAAACTTTTCTTCGCTCATTTAGATTTTACGATTGCGCAGAACTAGAGCTCACACAACACAATTATCAAGCCCGAGTTCTCCACTAAGTAGCTTTACTTTAAATTCAAAGTAATTATTCCTCTCAAGCATTTCTTAATTACTCGGCCATAATTAGCTGCGCCTATTAAGTATAACAACCTGTTCGTAAATACACAACTGTATGCAGCAAACAGTTGAACGTGACCAACCAAGTCTTTCTCATCAACAAAACGTTTTTGCGAGCTCGAGATCTCGGCGGTCTCGCACGGAAGCTTCCAGACAAATCATGTTGTGTCTGAGCCGAGTCGCAAATATTCGCATGCTATTATGACTGCCAAGAGGAGGAGGGCGCCGATTATCTTACACTAGACGCACTCTAAGATATTGTGAAGCTAAAAAGCCGTCGGGGAGAGCTGGAAATAAACACACACGGGGCGATTGCCAAGATGGAATTCGGGTGCATTGCAGGGCAAACGTTGTAAACAACAGTTTTAGAAGGTCGCTCCGATCGTCAGTTTGATATCATTGCAATAAATAGAACATACGTTTTGTATTTCGGGCGATATACAAAATAGTAAGATTGGAGTATAACAGTATTCTCGGTATAACAGAATTATATTATTAACAGGAGCGATAGCCTTCATATTTATCTATTGAAGTGTAATCGATTTTTCCTCATACATATTTCATTTTATGCATCCGTTGCGACTTGCGTCCTCTCTCACTAAACGTTCTCATCTCCCCCCCCCCCCCCCCGCCACTTCACCCCCCTACGTTCTTCCTCCTTCAATGGACAATACCCTCCAAACCGTGTTGCTTGTGACAGGTCATTCACATGTGGAATCTTTCCCGACGGACACATTTTTGCCGTAGAAGTAAATTTAAACAAATAAATGTGCACTTTATATAGTCTGAAGTACCCACTTATTTTCAAGAACTGATTTTCAGTGGGGGACACTTTATACAATTTATAATGTGTTTCGTTGCTATGAGGGCTCCAAAGTCACCCTTTACTTGTACACCACACAGATCCAAACCACTGTCTACATCCAAAATAAAATAATAAAAAACAAACCCAGCCCGAAACGGGAATCGAACCCTGGACCTTCTGCATTGGAAGCATGAATGAACTCCATACCTATAGACCAACGAGCCAACTCAAAGTGGTGTTTTCATATCTGTGATTTTCCAATCACGTATCTTCAAGATGAAAGCAGTGATTTTTTTACAATGAGGCCATAATTATTTAAAATACGGTCTATAAAGCCATTTTATAAGTTTCTATGCTCCAAGTTGTGATTGAAGGGAGTCTTTAGGTTTTCGACGCGATTGCATGTAAATGTAAATAAAACAACCGCACGAACAATAATTACGGAATATAATAAAAAAAACACCAAAATGTGTAAATTTTCTGTAGTTCCGCTCCACCGTTAGTGGGTATTATTATTTTTATTATTATTATTTATTTATCCCAGCACAGTTTATACAACCAGAAATACACAGGATATAATAAAAAACATACAAACATCATCACAAAATAAATAGACACATAGAATTATAAATAACAAAGAAACAACACATTACAATAAACGACACTTTTTCTTAAAAGTAAAAGTTGAGTCATTAAAAACATCTATACCTAAGTCAACTCGTTGGGACAGTAGGTTATTAAAATTTGTTTGTACTCGTGGTAGATATGAGTATTTATAAATGTCAACTCTGGCCTTTGGCGGATAAAACAAACAGGTACTTCTTGTCCTACGAATAGGTACATTAAAATGAATTAATTTTAAAACCTCAGAACAATCTATACCACTGTTTAAAAGTTTGTGTAAAAACATAAAATCAGCAGCCTGTCTTCTACCAGACAGCGTTTGCAAGTGCAGGTCTTCACATATTTTTACATAGTCCTTCCTGTGGTACACAAATGTGGGGTCGTCCAGGCGTGATAACCACTTAACAAATCGCTGCTGGAGTCGCTCTAGAATATCCACCCTTGTCTTGTGATGTGGAGACCAAACAATACTAGCGTACTCCACCTGAGGCCGCACAAGACTCAGGTAAACACGTCGTATAGTTTCTTTACGGTAACGAGTCCGCGACCCTCTGAATCGGTGTTCCGTTCGCTAATCGCCGAGCCACACCTCTGTCGGTGACGGTCAATGGATTATTTACATATTTATAATTAATTTACAAAAACATTTTTGTACACACCAATTGAGTTTTCAATTAGACCTAGCACAACAAAATATGTATATGATCTTAGTGTGAGTGTTTGTATATATATATGTAACGCTTGCTTAGCGAAGGGTGTCAGTGCGTGCTTTGCGTGCGGGTGTCCAAGGCTGATTATTGTCCCCCATATAATTGCGTTTAATTGTGTGTGTCAGTCCTATTATGCATTGTAGTTTGCAGACCGAATCGGGAATTTAAAACTATAAGTTACATTCACATTACATTCACATTGCATTACATTACATCACAATTCACATACGCTTTGTCTAAACATGATTCGGAATAATTATTATTAGATAAAGCAGACCGTGGTATAGATACGTTGCGTGAACCTGATCCAATGTTAAAATATCGATAAGAGATTAAAAAGTTAGACATTCGTATAAATGGCAATATTTTGGGCATATGTCGTCTTATTAAATTATTGTTTCAACACTCAACGGTTACCAAGTAGGTATCGACAATTTTAAAATGTGATCATACATTTTTTATAGCCGAGTGTATAAATCCCATTGAAATACTGTAGGCCTAGCTCCGAAACAAAATTTTATCCTTTTTCTGAAGGGGAACGGCGTCTTTTCGTCGTCAACGTCAAATAAGAAAATATGGCCCCTTCCTTTACCTATTATGCACTCAGTATGCTATCGTTGGGTAGTCTTTATCTTGCAACATGTGTATTGTGTAACTCAGCCCTCCACATAAAATGATCAACTTCTCATCTCGTGGAAATAAAATACATAGCCTCAAATCAATTTTACACCAATTTTCTAAAAAAAAAATAAAATGTCTACAATGATCATATAATGATATTCAACCAAAATCTCGCCGAGGTGTGTGTGTGTGTGTGGGGGAGGGGGGGGGGGGGGGGGGGGGTGAATTTGTTGCATTGCAAAACATAGTCAGAAACCCGATTGAGCAATAATGGTAAGAGATCTTGGGTTCGAATCCTATATAAACAGACAAGATAAACTTCATTGCCGAGTGCCGCAATAATCAAATGTATAAGCAGCACGCTCGCACGCACACGCCCACTAACAATCAGTAGCTGAGTGGATAATGAATAAAATATACTAGGTCCGACAATCCCCTGGTGGAGGTTCGGTTGGGAGTTCGACGACCCCCCGCCAGGGGATTTACAACACGTATTTTTGTTTTAAACCTTGCGGTTGAGGTTGAGTGCGTCGATAAACAAAAACAAAATATTACGCGTGTGGGTGTCTTTGATAATCGCAGACATGATTATGTATTATTCCCCGCGGATCAACACATCCCCTTCTATCAAAACACTGAGGTCGATCTTGGCAAGAAGAACTCACCTTGGGAAGCAATATAACCCCTGGCATACTTGAAGTGGTACGAAGTATCCAACCTGTGGCCACGGCGGAATGAAGGACACACCGTTTTCCATACTGGGTAAATATAGTATATTTTACAATATCAAGGAACTATCATTCTACTATATTGACACTAGATAGTTCTGTGTAGAAGGTTGGGCAATTCGCTGTGCACAGTCAATCATCATTAATCCAATACAGAATTCGAATAATCTGCAACACGCACATTTTTTGATAATAATAATTTCTTTGAAAGAAATTTCAAGTAAAACTTAATCTTCTTACGAGTATGACGGTAGCACAACTATTATTAGCACTGAATGAAAGACGTCACAGCTAATAGCAGTTAGTCATCTCTAACTCCCATTACGTTATGTTATTTTTGCACAGTATCTTTCCGAATGACAACATCTACGCGCACCCAGGTTACAAAGGCGAGGATAACTTATTTATATTTACGCGCTACTCGGTCGCGGTGTGGTGTACAGTCCGCCCGCGGGCATAAGACTGACAGACAAACCGGACAAACTGTACAAGATCTCGCACTCGGCGCTCCATCTCTATCTGCACGCGAGACTTGGAACTAGATATCATTAAGATTGACGTTTGATTAGGCTATTTCATGATGTAAAGAACTTCGAATAGTATATATTACATCTGTGGTTTACATTAGCCAAGGTTTTTATGAGTAGCAATTATTTTGTTGGCGATTTCTGCGATTCGGTTTGAATAGGTACCTTACGGTGTGGGTGCAAATATCCAAAGTGCATTCATCGGGGATCTGCGTACGGTAAGAAAGAGAAGGATAATTACTATACCATCACGTCTATAAGTAAATAAATAGTAAATAAATAATAATGAAGGAGGAAGAGAAGGAACTTGCAAGTTTTCCATTTATTAATTCCTTATTTTTCCCTTTTTCGGTCAATCAATCCTCTAGCGGAGGTTCGGTAAACGAGCTCTTCGAGCTTCCGCCAGGGGATTTACGGACTTTGGCATTCCAGGTTCGAACCCTTGCTTGGGCATGGAAGTCATTCATCGTCTTAATTAGTATTACAACTACTACTTTTACTCAAATACCCTATACACTATACAGCCGCGAGACATTTGTTTTACTACTATTTATCATTTTTACATTATCAATCATATTCATCTGTATTATCTTTCGGAAATGAAGCCTGTAAGCGCGTTGCAAAGCAAATTATACACATGAAACGTGAAAAAATAGACGACATAAATGTTAGTGTTAGGGGATAAGGAGAGATAAACAAGAGAAACAAATCAGTAATCAAATACAATTTCTTTGTTTCAAGGACAGGTTTCAAGAAAAAATAATCTTGAAACTCCCGCCACAAGGTGTGGGTCATGTCCACGAGGGAAACGTTTCCGCCACTCATGAAGGCGGTGGTTTCGAGCTTGCCGTCAAGTGCAGCACATCCGGCCGGTCCGGTCCGGTCCACCGGTGATTGCTGATTGGTGAAGTTTGCAATATGGCTCCGCGTTACCTCCCGGAAGATCCTAGTGATGCAGAATCTGAAGGTAAATGGTCTAACCAGTTTTGATCATATTAAATTATGCTTTAATGTGTGGTAAGCATATTTTGAAATTTCGTTCATAAATTATTTTACATGTGTGGATTTCATTGAGACGCATTATGCAGATCAACAGTCTTTGTTTGTCCTACCATAACCTCTAGGAAAGATGTCTGGGTCTCAGTCAAGCGGAGGTGAGGGTGGTAGCGGTTCAAGTAGCAGCAGTCGAAGTGGCAGCCCAGTAAGTCGAGGCGTCGCTCCAACTCCAGGAAGAACATCAGCTGATGAGGGCAACTCTGGCAGTGAAAGCGATCACGTTCGGTCTGCCCCCACTCCTGGCAGAACAGACAATGACGGTTATTCTTCATCGTCACCAAGACCTGATGGCCAGGGAACTCCACAGTCTTCAGATGGTCGGAGGTCACGAGGAAGATCCGTTCAATCGAAGAGTCCTGGTTCAGTGAGATCTAATGCAAGCAGTCCCCGGTCAATACAGTCTCCCTCAAGTCTTCACTCGCCTGCTTCAAATACCAGTCACCATTCCCCAAGGACTCGAAGCCCACAGTCACATAGGTCCCCCAGTCCACAATCCCCTCGTTCTATCAGTCCTCATTCCGAGAGATCACAATCTCGACCTCGGAGTGTTCAATCCCAGCACAGTCGTAGTCCTCAGTCTCAAGGGGGCCAGTCTAGGCCCCAAAGTGGTCAATCTCAAAGGTCAACGAGCCCTCATTCCCGGCCTGAAAGTGCTCAGTCTGCTCACTCGGGTAGTGCTAAAAGTGTGCATTCAAGGCATTCTCACAGTTCCAAATCTCCATCACAATCTAGACACTCGAAAAGTCCTCATTCCCAGGCGTCTGCAAGTCCACAGTCTCATCCTCGTAGTGCACATTCTCCAAGTCCTCCTGGTTCTCCGGAATCTAATCATTCGCATACATCTGAGCATCGTGACAGCCCAAGTCGGCCCAACTCTGCTCATTCGCATTCTCCAAGTCCAAAATTGCACAATGAAAATGAAGAAAATACGCAAATGGAAGAGAACCATGTGGATTCAGAACACAAAGACTCTGATAACGATGAGAATCATTCAGTACACAGCAAGAATAAGGACACTGATAATGAGATTAGTGACAGTGAAGATATGCCCAAGCCTGTAACTAAATCAGGAAGTGATTCAGACACTGAAAATGAAGCCGAAAGGTAAGTAGGCCCTACCTACAAAATATTACTCTGTAAAAACTGTGAAAGAATTTGAAGACCTCGAAACATAGGATCTAAAGTTCTTGTCTTTTTTAACCTGAGCCCCGCGTTTGGCAGTTTCAAAGCGCCGCCTCTTCTATTGTGTCACGTTGTAAACGTGTCATAGTTGGACAGCCGAAGTGCATCTCAGTGCAGAGTACAGTCATATCCACTGTGGAGTTGGCCCTGTATTTTGTACAATGATGATATTGATGGAGCGAAAGGGTAATCGAGACGTTAGTACTGGTGATGTTATGCACAGCGAGAAGAGTAGGCGCCAAGTAATCCTACACCCAGTTTTCTGTTGACGTTCGGGAAGTTTTTGGATCAGGCATTGTGCGACATTAGACGAATGTTACAACTGAGCTCTACAGACTACACATAGCACCCTCGAAATTTTATTATTTAATTATAAATGTAATGTTAAATGTTAAATTTCTATGTTTGTTCTTGTTAGTTTTAAGTACATATTCACTCTCTCTCTCTCAAGAGGAGTACACCCTTACATTGTAATGGTCAGTGAACTATGAAATAAATATGAAATATGAAATAGGCTTAATATGGAAAAACCTGAACAGGTACTCATCTTATAATAAAGATGGGAAAAGCGGTTTAACTTTTAAACCCTAA
Source organism: Isoperla grammatica (assembly GCA_945910005.1). Lineage (NCBI taxonomy): Eukaryota > Metazoa > Arthropoda > Insecta > Plecoptera > Perlodidae > Isoperla > Isoperla grammatica. The sequence goes on from OX246738.1 coordinate 54,931,575, forward strand.
ACTTAACTTTGAAATATATTTTGAAAAGACGTTTAAAGGCGGACAAGGAGACCCCCCCCCCCCGGCCCCCCCCCCCAAATAATAAAAAAAAATGTATTTATTTAATTTAATTTGTCTTTGTTAATTGGTATAGTGTGCTCGCTACCTCAGCATGTGCACCGTATCCGAACTGAGGATAGGGCGTGTAAATACGTGTACATAATATTGAAATGAACGTTCATAGTTTCTCCATCTGCATTTTACGAAAGTGACAGCTGACAAGAATTTGATAATTGCGACGTAGGCATAAACAAATGATTCGCGACGCGAAAGACAAAAGTACATTCGTCGGATTATGTATTCAAAAAGTCAATTTACGGGAGCAATTTTCACTTAAAAATGTTGAATAAAAATAATGTTTAAAAAGAAAAAAGTAAATGATCCGCAACGGGAAACACGCATAGGCCTGCGTCAGATTAATAACTTCAATTATATGGGTGGAATTATTTCAAAGAATAATTTTGGGCCCGGCTTGACAATTTGCGATATTCGATAATTATCTTAACTTTCAGTAAAACATCAAAGAAAAATGGTATCCGCGTTTTATTTTTTGTACAGAACTCTAAATAATCATTTAGAAAACCTATCCCTAACGCGTAATGTTTGTTATCCCCTAAGACACGAATAGACATAGGCCCAACATAAATAAATAAATAAAAACAAAATTCGAGGCAAACAACATTGCGTTACAATATTGTTCGATGTGGCCAAATTATAAGAATACATTCTTATACAAACCACTGTTTGTTGTTTAAAGGCCGATCCACAATTGAAATAAGGGTTGAAATAAGAATCCGTGAAATAGTGAAATAACAAGCAGCTGGTTCACAACAGTTTCGTAGTACCTTATTTCAACATAGGAGAGCGTTTCAATCGAGCACTTTTCCACCGGATCTGACGCCATAGTCACGGCCTTCTCCAAACTGTCCAAACCTATAGCAGGCCGTGGCCAAATGGGGCTTTGCACTGCGACTTTTTTCCACTCGCAGCGCCAGCACCGACAAACAACGAGCTGTCAAAATAATAAAATTGCAACATTATGAAGAAAACGAGGTATGGCGATAGTAGCTGCTCACCAGTTAAAACGTTTAATGATGGGCAACCAAGTTGTGGAAGTTTTGTATGTTTCTTGTTTGTTTTGAAGATTTGTTTTCAAAATCAGAATATTTTATTGTTTGACAGCTTGATGTTTATCCATCGATTCATTTCATTTGTTTCATTGTTGTAAAGCAAGCTAACAAGAAGCCTACGACGACGACATTAACAACAACCACAACAACAACAACAACAACAAATACAACAACAACAACGACAATATCCGGTTCGACTGGAGAAGGCCTTCTCTTCTCGAGCTCTGATTGGTTCGTCATAAGAAGTTGAAATAAGGTTGAAATAAGAAATGGAATTGAATCTTTCTTATGACTATTTCAATCCACTGTGACAATTGTGAACCACAGCATTGATATTGCATGTTTCAATTCGCTTAAACCTTATTGCTATTTCACTATTTCAACTCTTATTTCAATTGTGAATCTGCCTTAATGTACTAATTAGAATTAGGCCTACTATTAGACCGCACATCTTAGAGTAATTATCCGTGGTCTATTATGATAGCTTCGGCATTAGAAGGCGATCGAAACGCACCCAGGCTACGTTCCGACTTCCGATTAGCAATATTGTTGCGAAAATAAAAGACTAGAAGTCCAGATAAAACATTTCAGTCTTTAGGAGGGGCACAAGAGCCTCCACCCCCATCCACTAACGAAACTTGTATTCTGCGTCGATAAGTTATCTCAACACATCCGGTACAATAAGCCGGTCAGGCGAAACAAAGCATTTCTCAAAATATTTCAAGCAGCTATTACTTTGGCATTTGCAGGCGGACATGACAAATCATGCAAGTAACGATACTATAGGCCTTGGTTCACTAGCTGCGGACCAATATGTATTGGATGTAGGTACTAATTGTACTTCGGTGTTCCGGGGAGGCCCATCCTATTCCTACCTGCCAAATTGGAAAGGTTTACAATAGAGCAGGCGACATCCTACCTTCTTTGAACCCACAAAACGCCAGGCTCCGTTAAAAAGACAAGAACTTTAGACTGCAAGTTAGTCAAGGCCTACAATTACATCATTTTTACTACGTCAGTGATTATTTATCTTAATTTTTTAGCCTATTTATATTATTTTTCACTGTATAGGCCTACATTAGTTAGTTAACCATACTTGACAATTCCAATTTCCAAATATGTTTGAATCAAAGGAAGCTAATGTACAATAAACAATAAGATGACCAGGACCTCAATCCCGTGAAATGAGAAGTAAAGCTTGGCAGAAACCCGTGGAAGCAATAGGCTTATTATCTATAGCCTAGGCCTACACGGGAATCGAAGTTTGAGTGAAATATGTGAACAGATGTGGAAACTAATAACTTAAAGGAATAGTCAGGTGAAAAACTAAAAAACTACCATTTGTATATGTCCACTCTCAAATATGGAAAACATGACTAAAAGATACCACACTTTCAAAGCAGGCGGTTAAAAATTAAAGAAAACACGATTTTTTGGCTTGTTGCCACCAAGTAGCACCGAGCAACTCTTCTCATGGTAATTTCCATATAAAAAAAATGTTACCTGGAGATAGTAAAACCACCGCTAAAATAGGGCACTTATCAAAAATCGATCAGGAGGTTTAATGTGCATCGTTTCTCTACCGATAACATGCTTCTTAGTACGAACGTGTACTTTCCAAAGTACCCTGCAATTAATTTTTGTGTGACTTGATGTGTAGAAAAGTTGCAATCTGTTTTGAGCGGTACTGTCCGCAGCCACCGAGTGTTGTGGCTGGATTCGTATTACACAATGAGTGCTCTGCTCTGTCTATCGGGAAGGCGCTAGCGAGCTCAGAGCCGATACAGCTGTACTAGGCTTTAGAAGAAAAATGCAGTAGAGCTGGTGAAGGGAATCTAGTAATAGCTGAATGTTCACTATTTCTTTTCTGGCATTGAAGCAACCAATATCAATTTTATTTTACACATAACTGAATTTCATGCACTTATGACTCATTGGTGATTTTTTAGTTTCTCATCTGACTATTCCTTAAATAAGATGATATTTATTTATTTATTTATTTATTAGGACACATAATATTTATACAATTACAAATTTACTTATAATGTATGAAATAATTATTTGAAACAGTTTTCACCGTGTTGTCCATGTCGTAATGTCCTACTTTCCATTTCATATCATTTCTTAGCTGTATAACCACAATACAAGATTTTATGTACATTGTCAAGATGAGTTAAAAATCACATCATAAGGTCGTATAGGCCTTGAAGTCATTGTATGGCTCATAGCTTGGTTCCTTGACCGGTGAACTCGGCTACATCATAATACTGCTCCGCTTTCAGAAACATGGTTATTTTGCGTTTGAATGTTCGTATATCTGGGGAGTCTTTGATCTCATCTGGAAGCTTGTTGTAGAGTCTACGACCTGTCTGTAGAATTCCATGATAAGCCAAGCTCAGCTTGCAGTATTCGTGCTGTAATTCGGAGGATCCTCGAGTGTTGTAGTGGTGGCTAGCCGCTTGGAACAGGTGAAGGTTTTCCCTGGTGAACATGCACACTTGTCGGATGTATAAGCACGGCAGCGGCAGTATATTTAGGTCCTTGAAGTAGAGTCTGCAAGATGTTCTTCTACACGCGCCCACCATGTACCGGATTATTCTCTTCTGAGCAACAAATACCCGCTTAGCCGAGGACGAGCTACCCCAAAACACTATACCATATTGTAGAATGGATTGGACTAATGCAAAATAAACTGTTTTGACTGCAGAGATGTTGCATTGCCTTGCTACAGTTTTTATTGCAAAGCCAACTCTGGCCAGTTTCCCAACAAGGTCTTCTATGTGGGGTATCCATTTGAGTTGATGGTCTACTATCAATCCAAGAGTTTTTGTTTCGGATGCCAGTGCGATTGTGGAATGGGGTAACACTCGGTTCCCTCGAGGAGCAAAGACGATTGTTTGGGTCTTGCCTGGATTTAGGTTTAGTTTGTTGGGGAGAAACCATTCTGATAGATCCCGTGTCAGATGGAGAAGGTCCTCCTCCAGGTCAGCCATGGACTCAGACTCCACAACAGCAGTAGTATCGTCTGCAAATTGAATTATCTTCCTCGCAGTATTGGTGGAAGTGATGATTGGCGATAAGTCATTTACCATCAGAGAAAATAGCAATGGCCCGAGAATCGAGCCTTGCGGGACTCCGCACTTTGTTACTTGCCAGGAAGAAGTTCCTAGAGCCTACTACTGGCTATCTTCAAATGTTAAATTTTTTGACAAAATAAAACTTAAAACTTCCTATGTTTACGGCTAGGTAGCGTTAGAAACAAGATCGATTTGTTTTACTACTGATCTAGTCCATGGAACATATTCATTAACATTTCCACTAGTTATTTGGAGAACTAAATTTTCAGGTAGGCCTACACATACAAAAAAAATACTAACACATTAATTTTAATCCAGGATTTTGATTTGTGTCAATTAATTTGGGTCTATTTGGTTTGTATTTTCAAAAGAGTAATTTTTTGTTGTTTGCAATTTGAATTTTATCGGTTGATTCAAAAGATCGACTATGTGACTAAATAAACCAGGGATGCCTCGAGTTAGGCCCTACTCAAAAATAGGCCTACCAGGATCCTTTTAAATGGAGCGAGTGATCCCCAACCAAAGTGATTCCTAACAGAGCAGATGTAATCAATCAATATCCATTAAATTATCATTCTTGTAGGTATAGATATTGCAAGGTGTATTGTAATGTAGCCCAAGGTTGAATAAAACATTGAAGTATCTCTAGTGTATATAAACAGAATAATTCTAGGCCTAATTAATAACCTGTTGAAATTGTGTTCTAGGAAAAGGAAACATTCATCAGGCTCTGATGGGAGTGGCTCAGACACGAATGTCAAGCATAAAAAGAAACGCGCTATTATTGATTCGGGCAGCGAGGGGAGTGATGTTGAACAGAAGTCCACAGATATTGGTGATGAACCAATTGGGAGTAAGAGGAAAACAACCGCTATTGGGTCTGGAAGTGAAGCAAGCGATGAAGAAGGAAAAAAGAAAGGGAGTGGAGATGAAAGTGGCGATGAAGGTGGAACAACAGCAGCTGCATTGTTTGGAGATGCAGATGATATTAGCTCGGATGAAGAAGAAAAGAATAAGTCTCCCAAGCGAGGAACAGATGATGAACGGGGAAGTGACAGAGAGAGGGACAAAGATGACGATGACGACTGTATACGAGGTGAAGGTTATGAGCAGGACAAAGCTGAGGTCGCAGATGAAGTAAGATTTTAAGTTATGCCTTCACTTCATGTAGTTTCTAAGAAGAGGTAGATCTAGATCTAGACATTTAATATAGGTAGCATGTTGGCCTATGTATAGCAGTGCTATTTGAATTACAATTTTCCACTAGCCCTTATGCTTTTTTTGCAGGATAGTTATGTAAACTTCTCCAATAGGGAACACGCGTATGAAAATTTTAATCGATTTTTTAATACCTTGTCTCTCATCTCATTTAATAATTTTGTGTTGAAAAACAGATCGGTCTAGGCCTATGCCTAAAAAAAATTGGTTTAGTAACGATAAATAAAAGGGTGCAAAAAACGAGCCGCCGCCATGTTGACTGGATTTGACGTCATGGTTTGTGTCTGTGTACGCTCACCGCCTCAGCGATTGGTCTGTTACGCCACGTCTACTGAATCATGACGTCACTGCCACCTGTACGCGTTTCAGATCCCCGAGTTGAAACTTCAATAAATGCGACCACATTAAACCTAGGCCTACCTATTTAAAAATGTCTTTTGTACTTAGGACTTGCATTAATATACTTTTTGTATTACGCATGTTGCCTATTGTGACAGCACTGGTGTTTTGTATTTTTCATTGGTACCTCAGTTAACCTAGCTTACACATTTCCCACTTACATTTTTACTTATAAATTTTGCCAATTTAGGTCTACTTATTGATTTTCAACATGTTATTTAATTCTGGAATTATAAATATTTTCCCTCTTTAGGCCTATAGGCCTAAGCCTACATATTGGTTGAGAAGAGCAATAGTGAGTGCCTGTTTTTAAAAAAAAGGTGACTGGAAAAGTGTAATGTACATGAGAATTGCCCAGCAAAGTCAGGGAGCAAAAATGTATTGAGTGATTGAAAGAAGAGTGGAGGGAATGAAAGTGTACACAATCAACCCAATACTTTTATTGCAACTGTGCATAGGTCTACCTAGCTCTACGAAACTTCTTGATATTATATTGCTTTATTTGTAAACATTGTTTTAGAAGGAGCTATGAACAGACCTATTCTTTGTAGGCCAGCAGTTTTGATAAAGGACATCACATTTCTAACATGCCTTGGTATTTTTTCCTCAGGAAACAGAAAAAGAACCAGAAGAAACTGTCCCAGAAACAAGAATTGATGTGGAAATTCCAAGAATCAGCTGTGATTTGGGCAAAGAAATACACTTTGTGAAACTACCTAACTTTCTCTCTGTGGAAACTCGTCCATTTGATAAAGACACGTATGAGGATGAAATTGACGAAGAGGAAACTCTCGACGAAGAGGGTCGCGCACGTCTGAAACTGAAAGTGGAGAACACGATACGATGGCGTGATACCATCAATAAAGAAGGTGACACGGTCAAAGAGAGTAATGCAAGATTTATCCGATGGTCAGACGGCTCTCTGTCGTTGCATCTTGGTTCGGAAATTTTCGATGTCCACAAGCAACCGTTACAAGGTGATCATAATCACATGTTTATAAGACAGGGTACTGGTTTACAAGGCCAAGCTGTCTTCAGGACTAAACTGTCATTCAGGCCACACTCGACCGAGTCTTTTACTCACCGAAAAATGACTATGTCTCTTGCGGACCGATCTCAAAAGACGTCTGGCATTAAAGTTTTGTCGCAGGTGGGATGGGATCCCGAGCAGAACCGAGGACAAATGATCAAGGTATGTTTGATCTACAGGGAAGATTGTAATACATTGAGTCCCTTGTGTACCCTACACTCTCAAGGGCTGAACAGGAAAGTTGTGTTTAAACTAGTTGCAAGCACTGACACACAACCAAACTCATAACACCAAACTGTTTTTTTATTGTTTTAAATTATTGTGTCAATATTTCGTCAATGTGTGTTCGTTCAAGTTCTTGCTTTCAGTTTTCTAATCTACCAAAACCTCCTTTGTCCACACAGAAAGAAGAGGAACGTCTGAGAGCTTCCATGCGCCGTGAAAACAAACAGAAACGTGTGCGAGAGCGTGGGGCGGGCAGTCGTCTGAATGCTTCTTACTTGGAGCCAGACGGAGAGGGGTCAGATGAGGAGGGGGCCATCTCCATTGCAGCAATCAAGAGTAAATACAAGAAAGGAGGAAAGCCATCAAAGAGTACGTACCATATTGCTCTGACCTACCCATTGAATATTAATATTAGTGTATTTGGCTTTTGAGAGACTTCTTAAAAACTGAAAATTGCTTTTAATGGTTTCTGGAAAGCACATTGTTTTTTAGAAGGAGACTACCTATAAATGTTTTTGCTTTTTTTTTGGCATGGCCTTCTATAGGAAAAATACGTACCGGTAAGCTTTCCCTTTTGCTAGAATGCATCCCAGCAGCTAGAAATAAAAGTCTGGATTTATCATTGTTGTATCTATAACAATTATTGCAGATGACATATATTCTTCTGATGAGGATGGATCCGATATTGAAGCTGGCAGAGCTAAGAAACTTGACCGAGCAAAGGCTCTGAAGGATTCAGACGATGAATCGGATGAAGAATCTGAAAAATCTACTTCAACAGAGGAAGAAGAGGATGATGAGCAGAAAGAAAAATCACCTGCTAGTGAGGATAACGAAAATGAAAATGAGAATGAGAATGGTAATGAAAATGAAAATGAAAATGCTGAAGATGATGATGAGTAGATAGCCTTAGTTACAATAATAATATGTGAATTGTGATTTTATGAAGCTGGTCTTAAGTACCAATGTATTTATTTACTAGGCTAGCTTAATTAATTATTGTAGCTTCTGCTATACAGTACATTATAAATTGTTTAATTTGCAGATTGATCAGTTCTGTCCAGTAGGCACAGACATATGGGAACAGGAAAGCTCACTTATTTCTGTATGGTGTGCAATATAATTTTTGATCATACAGTAAAACCTCATTAATGCAAACTCCGTTATTTAAATTTATATATAATTCAAGGTAGTGATCAAGTCCCTGCTGTAGGTTAGAGCCTAATATTCAAATTTGAATTTTTACTTTTATTGTAGTTCTTGCAATTTGAATTTAAGAGGTTTTACTGTAAGGAATTTTCTGTTTCAAGCATGATAGAAAGGATACTGATAATAAGTTATAATATTGATGTGAAGGTAAATAAATGTACGTACACTTAACATTTAGTACTGTACTATATATTAATTAGGTAGTAGTGGGTGTTTGCCTACTTCTACTAGTCTACTACAAATAAAATTGGAATACATTATTTTGTTGTGAAGAACTTGTTGATTTGAGAGGTACTTGTCAGATGGGAAAAGAAAAGATGAAAGAATTCACAATACGTATAGGCCTAACTCCTTTAAAAATTTTCAAATTCTATTAAGAAAATTTGAACAGGACAGGGGAAAACTTTATAGTTTTTAATCCCCCCCCCCCATGAACACCACCCTAATTTATAGGCTTCACTATCTTACATTGTTGTAGCTTGTGCTTGTAAACATAATTTTTAATGACTACCAGGTGTTGCTGTATCCTTTAATTAACGTGGAATAAAGGCTAAAAGAAATGAGAATTTTTACATAAACTGCCCCACATCACAATCAGTTCAAGATAAAATAATTTGAATATAAGTCATACCTCGTAGTAATTCTCTCCATATGACCATTAGCTGGCCGGTACTCTTGTACATTGTTAAATGATTGTTTGATTGATACCAAATGCAGGGACTTCTCTAGTACTGGTACCTATTTTGCAGTATCATAGTTATTCGTACATAGACCATTATTTGATTTTAATTTTTAATGTTTCAGTTCAAAGGTTAAAATTCAAATTGAAGTGAAAGGTTCGGTAGGTATCGTGTGTTCCTCAATTTTTCTAACATGTTGAACTGTACAAACAGAACAAGTGCCATACAAATAAAAGTAGATTGAAAATGCTTGCATAACAAACGTCATTTTGCGAACGTTTGAAATTTTCTACTCGAAAATGGGAGAAATAAGGATAATGGCTGGTGTGTGTGTTTGTGGGGAGGGGGTCACACACTAGTACATTAGAAAGTGAAATCAAAACTCACAGTTGCATAGAATGTATAAAATTGTTTTACTCTCCAGTACATTGTCAAAATCACAAAGAATAATAAGTAATAACTAAGTTGTAAGCTTCTTTAATTCCATAGGCAATAACTTATTTACGGTATGTCGTAACTGCAACTCTTGTATTGTAAAGTAAAATTTAAAATAGATTTAATTCTGTTGACTGTGGTTATTAGTTTAAAAGTCTGATTGAAAATTAATTAACTGAACTACAGAAAGGGGAGAGGTAAAGCATCACTTCAATGAAGATACTTGAGATTATGATTATGGAGAAGTAACTGTCAAAATACAGTAAAACAATGGATCAGAAACAAACATGTGCGTTGACTTCGATGTACAATTCATACGTTCATAATACTCAATGGCCGGGTAAAGTAAATAGTGTTTACTTAATTAGAGTAAATACAATTTTGAGATTAAGGACTTAACATGAGGCAGCCCAGGCATAAGTGTCATCCATTATCAAGGCATTTATTATCAGGAACAAATGGCTGAAAGGCACAGGTAGATATGAACAATGTTATTCTTGAAAGGGGTTAGGGTTGCCAACTCTCCCGTATTTCCCGGGAAATCCCGTTTTCCACTGTGATTTCCCGCTTCCCGTATCAACTCTACACGGGAATCAGTTTTCCCGTATTTTAACAATTTGTTTTAAAATACACATTTCGTAAACTTCCGCCTACTAACAGTACACAGTTTTCAGCATTTGAGCATTTTGAACTTAAAGTCTAATGTTGAGACAATTTGTTTCATTATTATTTATTAATGGTACATAAATAGTTAGACAATAGAAACAGATCAACCAGCTGAGTTACAAGTTGTTGGCATTTATTCTCTTTTGTGTCAAAAACTTTAGAATTATTTAAAAAGGGATATATAAAGGTTCTACGTGATGCAAAATAGCTTGACAAAATGAAGAGGTAACCAGCTTAAACTATAGATATTAATTCAGTTTACCCTCCCAAATTAAACATTAATTGAATGAGAAAATTACACCTGCAAAGTTAATATCCCTCATTTCATTTTCTGGGACCTAACGTCTATTATAGAAAAACATGTTTGCGCCTGCGGCGATTTGGCCTTCGGCAACTGGGACCTCGCCGTCCTCTTTCCCTCTACATTTCACATAAATTTTAAAATTCCCGTATTTTCATATTCAATAGTTGGCAACCCTAAAAGGGGTCTTCACATTTGAAACTTGGACTAACCTCCCAACCTGAACTGTTGCATTGTTTCTTACATTCCTATTGACAAAAAGTATGTGCATAGCCTGTTTTCAATATGTATTTCAAAATATCAGGCAATAGCATGGCCAATGGTCAAGCAGTCTTTTTTGTTTAAATACATAGTAGTTGATTTTGATATGACAGCCATAGGCCGGGTTATTTTTTGTGCAGTTTTTAATGAGAGTACATGTACTATTGCTTGGACAACAATTTTACCCCAAGGAAATGGCACTGATAACAATTTTATACCTTACAGTCTAGACAGCACTCACATGATAAGATACGGTACATGGCAAACACATTTCTTTCAGCTATAAATTGACCCTTACCTTATAGAATATAGCTCTAGCTCATTTTCTACATGGCAATGTCAATAAATTAAAATATAAAATACAATGAAATTAGGTTATCACTATTAGTTAATGCATTAATGTCCACTTCACAACAAATTTCCATGGATACCCAAATCTATCAGCCTAATTACAATCACCAGTTCATGTCAACTCACTGTTCTATTATGTACATTGTACAATCATGTTAACTTTTCACTCCGTAGTTTGTTTATCTTACACCACACTCTTTGCAGAACGTTTCACGGAAGGAACCAAACATTACTTGTGATGAGCAGCTTTGGCACGAGTAAGTCTAGTAGGCCTAAAAATAGATAGTATATTCACTAATTAGCTATTTGTCAGATTTTATCACAGTTCAAAACATGATGGAACCCAATCAATTGAATACCGGTACTGGCATCAACCTAGAAAAAACCTGAAAAGCGTAAAGAAAATAAGGTAATAAGAACAGTCAATCTGTGTACGGCATTTTTATTTCAAACGTAAATACGGGTGCCGCGGGATTTTGGTTAGTTGGGGCAGGGTAAGGGTAGTTATATTAAGTTTTATTTAACAGTATCACACACAGTATTAGGGTTAAGATTTTTTGGGGTTGAGTATAATTTAAATCCCCCATACAGGCCTAGTATATTCAACATTAAAATCATACACAGAGGGTGCTGGCATCACGACTCCATTCTATAGTTCGCCTTTCTACTGCACGAATGTGTAATGCAACTTTTAACCTCGAATACATAGCTTATTAACTTATATACTACAAAAACATATCTGTATCAGTAGGTCTACTAAGAGAGAACTAGACGTGATGCCAGATAGCACGAAGCATGTGCAAAGGGAATCCTGTCTATTGGCTTACACGACGGCCATATAGGCCCTAGGTCAAGTGTCGGCATAAGTGAAGAAGAGGGAGAAAAAAGAATTAGGCCCACAGGGATTATGTAAAGTATTTTCATAGGAATAAATTAAAATTCCCAGTGTTTCCATGATAATTAAAAAAAAAAAATTTTTGCTCAACGTTTTGGTCCCAACAAGTTCCATGATTGCAGTGTTGATTTGGTTGTAGTCTTGAGCAAAAGGTTTCTTAAGGTTGTGGTTTCAGGTTTTTGGTTCACATTGTTCATTTTTGGCCTGTAGGATATAAATATTTTAACAATATTGCACATATGAGAGGCACGGAATATGGCATGTAGTTGTTATTATTATTATTATTATTATTATTATTATTATTATTATTATTATTCACTTCGCTGTTGGCTGTACGCCGGTGCCAGGAAACTCTCTTCTTCCTTCATTCCTCCTTTCCCATCTTTTTCATCTTCCTCCCTTCCTCCAACACCCACTTTGCTTTTGCCATTCTTCTAAGGTTTCCTTGCTTCCTTCTCCTCTGTCACCCCCCTTACTTCCAACCTTCTTCCTTTCCCAGGACCGTCGCCTTTCGCCTTCTCCATCGACCTGGGTTCGGGTTTAGGCTTCAGCCTGTCGGCAAATGCCTTTACCTTCTTTAGCCCTACGACTTCCTCGTCTAGCCGGTCGTCCTTCCCAGGAAGGAGAACTTGCCTACACCCGTCCTCCATATCCTTTTTTTTTATCTTCCACTGATGATCCCCCCTTCCCCTGTAACTGGCTCCGCCAACCACCCTACTTAACTCCCCCCACTCCTCATGCTTCCTTACTACCCTGTACATTTTTCCCAGCTGATCCCTCCGCCTTCTGTCCTCAAGCGACTCCCAACCTTGTAAGCTGCCTGACCAATTCCGTTACACTCTCGTACTCTCTCCTTGTACTACCTCGTACTACCATCCCACAGCTCTATTTCCACCCATCTATTCGCCCTTCTAAGCACCCTTCTTGCCGCTCTCTTTTAGGGGTGGGATAACTAACCGGTTAATGATTTTCCCGCTCTATTAACCGTTTTTACACAACAATGGCCCGCAAGCGCAAACACAACACAAAAAGTGGAAAACCCAATGTTTTTTTAATGAAGTGTAGCTGGCAGCTGGCCGTCATACTGACGTGAGTAGGCGGCTCGCACGCGCATCTAGATCGCGCACGACGCTATAAAATGGTGGGGGGGGGGGGGGGAGAGAGCGGGCAGCGTCAGACAGCTGCCGACTGCCACAACCGTATCCAATTGCAATACTTCGCTGTGTGTGATTTGCGACTTGTAGGCCTAGTTGTGCTTATTTTATTTAATGGTGGAGTAAAGCTTTGCCGGGCAACAGGGAATTATTGTCGGGCGGGTCGCCTGACGGTCAGGGCCCTGGGGGAGACCACTACATAAATAAAAGATGTGTAGACCTTTGGTAACCAAGTAGGCCTAATTTGTGTAGACAGCCTAACATTAAAATAGATAAAAACATTTAATTTTTTATTTTTTTGAAGATGTAGGCTATAGACTGGTATATTCGATTTTTTAAGAATCTCGGTTAATCGGTTAACCGCGGTTAATATCGCCGATTAACCGATTAGGTAATTAACCGATTTAAGTCACCCCTACTCTCTTTTGTACCCTCTCCAGAGCATCTCTCCCCTTAGCATCATGTGGATCCCAAACCGCCGCTGCATACTCCAGACCTGGCCTCACCAGTGCACTGTAAGCATGCTTATTGCTTCCTTATTTCCCTGCTTGCTCCCCTCAGCACCCTCATTACAAGGTTTATATTCCTTACTCCCTTCCCAACCAACCTACTAATCTGCTCTCCCCACTCTAGCGTGTCTGCCAGCCACACCCCTAGGTACTTAATAACCTCCACTCTCTCCAGAATTTGCCCCTGAATCTCGTACGTCGGTCCACCCCTCCACCCCTGTTTCCTTCTTGTGAACCTTACCCACTTACACTTCCCCACATGTAAACTTATCCTATTAACCCTCACCCACTCCCCCAGCTTCCCCATGTCTTCTCCCAGTAAGACCTTATCCCCCCTGTCCTGTATCTCCCTGAAGATGACACAGTCGTCTGCAAATAATCTCACTCTTGCCCCCATACCCTCCGCTATGTCATTGATGATGTAGATGGCGAACATCAGAGGCCAGAGCACACTACCCTGTGGCACCTCTTTTGACATATGATCCCCCACCCTCACCCTCTGACTTCTTCCCTCTAAGAAGTCACCCATCCATCTCACAACCCAACCGTCCTCAATCACACTGCCAATCTTCCCCAATAGCCTCTGGTGTGGAACCTTAGTAGTTATCAAAATGTTTATACATAGGCCAACATTTTATCTCTGAATAGGCCACTAAAAATAGACTAGATGCAATCTGGTGGCAAGCAAATAAACTTCTATGAGGGGGAGATTACTCATAGTAGTTGATTTGTTGAAACCATCAATGGCGCAGATAAGGGGGTAGCTTAGCAGCGCTATCTATTGTTAGTTTGAGCCTCCTATAGCCTAGGTACTTAGAATTTAAATTGGACAAGTAAATGTGAATTTATTATTTCAATATATAAAAGCTGCCAATTTTGTTTTGGCACGTGTGTCTAAGTATTACATTAGGATGTATAATTCAAGACAAAAATGTTCACAGCATCCATTTGATAGCATTTCATGATACTGTAGGCCTACACTATTTTGTACCACAGAAGTCGTGATATTTTTTTAGATGACATAAAACATTAATGTTCACCTTGTGTAGGCCTACAAACTTAGCAATAATGACTAAAAGCTAAATTGAGCATCATATGTGAGTAATGTAGGCTACGTCCGCCCTTAAGGATACTATTACTCTTTTGAAACTGCCCCCATATTATTAACTGAATCTTCAATATCCTTGAATGTAGTGTCAGAATCTAGTACATTTGAAATGCTAAATGATCAAGTTTAGAAACCCAAGCAAGGCATTTTTAACATGCTTCAGAACAAACCAAAAGTGATACAATTGTTAACATCAAATTTTGGAACGTAACCTTGGTCGATTCATCAAATTATAAAACCAAAATGGTATACTCTAAGAAAAATAATAGACCTATAACTTTTTTTTACTTGGCCTGACAAACCTTAACATGTGTAGCATAGGCAGTCTCATAGCCTCCCTTTGATTGCATCTGGTTCTGTATGGCTTGCAAGTGTGAGTTCCCCATTTCAACATCTCCCGAGCCGATGTGCCCAGTGTGTTGGAAGTTTGTGGGTTCACCAATCATGGACCGGTCGATTCGCGTTCGTCGCTGAACCCGTTTTCTGGCAGGCGGTGTAATACAACACGAGAACCATTGCACCCACAACTCTCCTGCCATACTGCTGGATTGGTAGCCGGACATAGATCACAACTGACCTGCAAACATACGATGATATTGAAGGATTGGGCCTAGTGCATATGTACACATTACAAATTTCAGAATACAGTACCCTATGCTTTTACAAACAAAATCTATTACCGAGTCCTAGACTCGGGGTGTACATAAATTATTGAGGTTTGATAGTAGATTCTGAAGGCACTCAGTTGTGTTGGATATTGTGGAGCACTTTGCACGAAGAGCGCTCCTATTATGAGGTAGGTGAAAATCGAGCACTTAAGTGGCAGCTTTGTCTCGTCTGTTAATCCAGGTTACACCCACAAAATTCCTCATTCTACAATGGTTCACCTTGCAATGCTATAGCAAATGCCTTGCCTCGGCATGAAGAGAGAACAGAAGGAAGCCTGTCTACTGGTTGACCAGATCTAGCATAATGGCCTGACAAGCCAAATGTGGGCATATGATAGAAGATGTTTGTCATCCCGAGCTTTGGCACTGTTGTGTTGTCCCATGGGCCACCTAGTTTATGATATAGGAATAGGCCAAATGTTAACTAAAATCAGTGTTGTAAAGTAGCGCGCTACTTTTCATCATAAATAAATAATATAATAAAATAAATTCAAGTAGCACGCTACTTTTAAAAATGATAAGATTAGCAAGTAGCATGCTACAATTTAGTAGTAGCAGTAGCGCCATTGAGTTTATTAGGTAGCGCAAAAGTAGCGGAAAATCGCGCTTTTTTTCTTGCTGTTTGGCAGTGTTTTAAATAAGTAACGAAACGAGTAAAACCTAAAAATCCGTATTGTCGAGCAAAAAAATACATTTATGTTTTCAACACTGAATGTTGGCTGCAGTTCTGAGACCATTCTGTTCTCTACCTGCATCCGACCTATGAGTTGTCACCACCCATGGTCAATGACTCCTTTGAATGAAACTAGTCAAACCTCATAAAAACCCTTCATCCCTTTCAACAAGTGGTTGTAGGAGGACTCGTGTCTTTCTGTGTCTGTAAGGTCAGTCTGTAGGTAGCCACAGCCAGTGATCGTGGTGCATGTTGACGTGACAGTTATTGTGGTTGTAGTGAGTGAGTGATCGTGTCAGTGTTTTACCTTTTATTTAATCTACATGGCATTTTTTAATAGTAATAAACCTTCAACCAGTGCACAAGTAAATAATTTAATAATAAGTAGTAGTGACGAAGATGAGCCCACTTCTAAGCCCACTCTTCCGTGGCCGGCCTACGAAAGGTTTTTCTTTTAAAAGTGAAGGAAAAAGAGGCAATTTTGGTGCAATGTAAGGTTTGTTTACCATCTATAAAAACATTGTCAGTACCTATTGAAGACTTCTTCCTTCAACATGTGGAAACATATTCAGGTAAGAATCGCATTGTCGGTACTAACGGCAGAATAAAGCCTAGTTTACGAACGGCATTCTAGTTGACCTGTCACAGAATCTGATAATATTACCCCATGTAAGTGAAATATGTGTGCGGCAGCGGGTGCCTCAGGTTAACACATCTTATGTTCGCATTCATGGTTTTGGCTTTGACATTGGCTGTTAAATGTAAACTCGGCGTTGACGCGGATGATCGTATCTATAGACAGCTATTTCGCTGAGCGTATGTAAAATAAAAATACCGCAAAGATAACTGACAATCTGGCCCTAACATGACGCATGTATTTACGTAACACAATTGGTGAAAGTAGCGCGCTACTAAAAAAAAGTAGCTGAGCGGTAGCAAAGCTACTTTTTGAAACAAGTAGCGGAATGAGTAGCGAGCTACTTTTATCAAACAATTAGCGCGGCATGCGGTTGCGCGGTTAGCGGAAGCATGCTACTTTTTTAAAGTAGCGTTTACAACACTGACTAAAATGAAGGTAGCAGGAGAAAATCATAAATGTAAAAGATTTTAAGTAGGCTACCTAGGAGTGGTTATAGGCACCGTGTGTTAGTATACAGCACTATATGTGGCCAAATGTAGCAACTTATTGATGAAAATTGCATTCCGCGGTTGAAAATAGTGCCTGATATTATTGTGAAATATATTGTTTTTGGTCTGTTTGTTTTTTCTTGTCTTGTTTGTGTTTGTTGTTTGTAAGTCTAAAACGTTTCCCGATTTAAAAGGTGCATTGTCTTTCAAGATGGACTGATAGCAAATTCATAATTTGTCCAAAATTTTTTAAAGCCATATTTAATTAATCTATTTTCACAATTTGCCATTGTCGACGTAGGAAAAACAACAATGCTTCATCAGAAAGTTGCGTGGCATTGCCACTAGCGATGGGCAAACACGTTTAGTAACCTAAACATTTAGGCCTAACCTTTTTTTAAATTCACGTTTAAACGTTTGCGCCCGCCCGCCCCCCCCCCCCCCCAAAGGAGGCGAGAAGAACGACCAATGTAGTAAATATCACCGCAATGTTCCGAAACTTAGGGTAGGGTAAAATTAATTAATTCAATTAGATAAGACACAAGACTGCCACACAAAAGAAGTGACTTATCAACGGTGAGAACACCCCCCCACCCCCCGCGACAAACATTGGCACGCTCGACTTCTTCCGGCCGACCGCGGCCAGGCGCACACTGTAGGCCTATCAAGAACGTTTAAACTCAATCCCACGTTTAAACGTCCCATCCCTAATTGCCACTTGAGCGCTTCATTCCTTAAATCACTAGCGCTCCCAGTGGCCAAAATCGGTGTCTACAAAAGATAAACAAAATTCTAATAAACACATATATGATAGGCCTACATGTAATATAAATAAAGTTGGTAAGAAAGAGTGATATATAATGAGGGTTGGCAGAAAATGCTTAATTAGTCCCTCCTCTCCAACGAATGAACTATTAGGTGGTTGCGCACCCTAGGTCATGGTTAAGCCTAGGTTCAGGCCTAGGCCTACACAATGGCAAATATTGGAGACCTAGGCCTACTCTAAGGTCTGTACCACCGGCAACCAGCCAACTGTGAGAAGAGAGAGAACAACAACAACAACATAGTCCAGACTCAAGGCTTCCTCAACTCAGCCTCTCCTCAGCCTCGCCCAACCACCAATCACGAAGCAGCATTGCCATGTGGACGGCTCTGTGATTGGTGGCTAGGTGAGGCTGAGTGGAGGAGGGCTTGAGTGTGAACTATGCATTCGGGCCTAAATCTAGGTAGGCCTCGGCCTGCAAGTATAGGGCCCTTGGCCTAGGCCTAGGATAAAACCAAATAGGCCCTAGGCCTAGGGCCTATCTGGGCCAGTCTCTTAGCGTAATTTAAGCTTATAGCAAGACTAGGATGATTAGGATAGCCTAGGCCTAGCCAACACGCTTTAAAGCTATTGGACGAATTAGGCCTAGGTCTAGGTCTTTGTTGGTCGGGAGTTGGGCTAGGCCTAGGCTAGCAGGTTTTAGGGCTAGTAGGCCCCCAAGACTGTTATTTGCTTACCGGCGGGCCAAATTAAGAGGGCGTAGAGTGACTTCAGTTTAGTTCAGATCTAACCAAAAAGATTTTTTCACCCTAGAAATATCTTCGGCACTTCAGCCTCTCCCGTCTCTGATGTTTCCACAAAAATCAACAAAGCCAGCATACAGCTGAGCCGAGTTGCAACTCAGCTGTTCAACAAAGTACGCGTATACTTCAACTTTCAAAGCAAGCGTTTACTTGGCCGACTACAACGTAAACGATGACGAATTTCGCTTGATTTTTTGACCAAAGTTCAATCACTGTATTATAATGTTGTTGCCATCATCGACAAACTAACCAATGTTGTAAAAACAGTACACAGGACAAGGCTCATTAGAAGTAATTGACTGTAAGGTGCTGCTAACAATACCAGTAGTGGTGTAAAAGAGAACTGTCCAAATCTTGCCGTTCAGAAACAGGCAGGCTGTGAAAATTCAAACCCATTTGGCGGGATAGGGTTTGGTGACGTCTCAACGCAGGAAATAATAGAAAGTAAATAGGAAAGTAAGTTAGTTAGTAGTAAGGAAGTTTATTTTTAGCATCTTTTAGAAATTAATACAGGGTGGAGAAGGAAATACACGGGAAAAATTTCCATAATATTATACTAAACGCTAAATTGAAAAGGAATCAAGTAATGGTATTTACTGTGTTATTTACTGTTATTATATAAGACCTTGAGTGCCGTTTAGTAGGCCTACGCATTTTAACACACAGTACACACGCAATGGAAGCTGCTGATATATATATATATATATATATATATATATAGAATACATAACATAACAATACTAGTGCGCGATTACTAGTCCCAATTACCCCAATGAAACTCATTATACTGGTCCCCCCCCCCCGTGCCATTATAAAAAGAACAGCTGTTTTGATTTGATAGGGATAAAAAGCATCATGTAAAAGTCAAGCAATGCATTTTATTTTTCATTAAAAAGTAAAAAAATGAATAATAAAAAACGATAGCTCTCATCACAATTTTTCAGTCTTCCTCAAGTTGCCTTAGCCTGCGGAACTCCCGATTTCGTCTGTTAAAATTGCTTTTAAATATGTTTAAATTGTCATAAACGTGAATTAAAAAGTCATCCTGTAGAGAATTTAGTGCCAACTTTGTTATGTACCGAATTCACGCGCCGACCAACAAACCCTTACCACCCTGGTACCGGTACGGGACTCGTACCCATGATCAGGTCGGCTGTCACAAGGTTTTACTGGGGACGTAACCCTCTATTGACATACGTGAACTCGTACATTTGGGATCGTTGCTATGTCTGAGGAAGACCGGGAGGCTAGGTACTTAAAGCTTAAACCAACAGTCCTGGGTTCAAACATTGATTGAGGAACCGTACATTTATCATGTTAGACAATAGATTTTCATCCTACCGTGGCAAAGACGTGGCGTACCGATCAGGATCTATCTGGCCCTTTAATCTACTACCACCACTAAGGTGTCACACTACCTTGGCTTTCGCCACGTCCGTACGTCCCTCGTAAATCTTCCATCGTGACTCCTTGCTTCGTTCCTCGGGGATAGTCCTCTTTGTGCCCCATGGCCGGTCGCTTTCGGCCCGTTCCGTCTTCATACGCCTACATGACGCCTACTTCTTTCTTATGAATGTTTCTTTGTTATTGTTCCAATCAATATTTCCAATCTCAGATGTTCATAATTACCTTTTGTAATGTGATGCTGCATGGACATCACCTAATTAAGAACATCCGCAAAACAAAAATATTTATTGGAATAAAAAACTATTCGTAAGAATGAGCATCAAATTCGCTATATAGTACCTAGTTATGACAATTTTTTTATTTTCTTTTGGGACAATTTAAAACCTTTTTAAACAATTTTAACAGCCCGCAATCAGGTGTTCCGCAAGGTAGGTGAACATACAGCACTAATATATAAAATTAATTCAATTAAGGCATCAAAAAGTTTGCATTTTTTTCGTTGGCTCAGTACAACGTTCATTGTCTGAACATATCGCAAGTTTGAGTATATACCTCCTATAATAATGGGATGGATTAAATAGTTTAAACTGGCTGCGTCTCGAAAGTGTTCAGAATATAGGCTAAAAATCCCAGTATACCGTTCTTGAAAACCACAATAAAAAGTAGATACTATTATCTCAGCATATAATAATTTTCTTCCAGATTTCGGGAACGTCCGGACGATTTTTTTTAGAGTATTACTGTAATATATAATACGTACTATTATATACAAATAACGTGTCACTTTTCAGGTGCATACCAAGTGCATGTGCATGTTGCACATGTAAATACAACATGCACGCAAGAAGAAAATAATCCAGGAAACAATATTCTTTCGGGACGTTTGAGGCATGGTAATCGAAACCACGATCGTCATGGTCGCCCCTATGGCGGGGGGGGGGGGGGGGGGGCTGCAACAAGGGGCCACTCGATGGCTGCGAGCGAATCACCTTTTTTTTGTAAGGTGGACACTTGCATGTGTACTTGTGCGTGTTGTGTAGTGTGCGTGTGTAGTGTGTATGTAGGTTATTGAAATATTCATTGCCCCCTCCCCCCCCCCCCCCCCACCACTCCATGGTAAAACATCTTTGGGTGCCCTTGTATCTCGCTACCGTAAAGTGCAAGGAAATGTTCGTTCCTAACTTCCTATGAAGAGAATTTATACCTGCCATTATGATTGCAAGACTTATTTGCTCAATTATGATCTGTGTGACACAATTTTGTATTTCCGATAAATTGTGAAAACGCGGTGTAGCTTTTACCAGGGAGTTCTCATTGAAGCTGGGTCTGGGTACAATTACTCCAATCACCATGGTTTATTGAAATTATTCGTGTGCATAAAAGTAACCATCTGAGTGATCTACAAGTTCTACTTCCTAAACTAGGTCTCAGGGTCAACATTTGCAGTCGAGGTAGTCGGACGCAAGAAGTCTGGATAGCGGTACATTGCAGACGAAAAGTAGGCCTAGTCGTACCAGCAGCTGAGCCTACGACGGACGTCATACATTCATCGGGCCGACAAACGAACAAGAATGTGTGATTATTTATCAAGTGGTTAATTAATTGATCTAGAATGAAATGCGCAAACGAATTTATTGTGGTTTTGTTGTGGACACTTGTACATGGTGAGTAAACCATATTGTTAAGATTGAGACAGTGTTGGTGATTTGAACGCGTGGGAAGCTGCCACGGAAACAACTTGATGGATAATGCTTACTTAATTATTATTTTGTGATAAATTCTATTATTTTAAAACACTAAATGATTTTCTGTCTACGGAAATATTACAAGATTACCGTACAGTGTAGTTGCTTGTAAATAGTACACAATAGAAAACAAAGACTGACTCGAAACATATTGGATGGAAGGATGCGGTATGGCAACAGTGTAATTCAAGAGTTGAATCACCCGATAGGCTATACATTACGTGCGCGGTAAAATGTAATGGACCGTAGCCCCTCCTTGGTTAGTCATAGGGGTTTCAAGGTGTCTTGGGTTCGAATACTTGCTTGCGTAAGCGTGGGTACATTCCTTTGTTGGGCTCGTGTGCATAACGCGAGACATAATTGGAACTGTAATAAAGTCCAATACTTTTGAAAGCTATGAGATAATATGATACCGTATACTTCAGGTTCAGGTACGAATCTGTTCACTGTTATTCGTTCATTGATGGATGGATATCGAAGTGAGTTAAAGTCAATCATTTCAATACAGATTCTCTCTCGGAAGTAATAAAATATTCTTGTTGTTTTAATTATTAATTATATTATTGTTTTATTGCAATATTATTATTAGGCTAATAGTGCAATATTATTATGCCGAAAAAATAAGTTGTGTGTGAAAGATACAATAATACATTTTTCTTAAAAGTGCACGTTTTCGTAAGAAACAACGGCGAACATAAGAATTAAGTTGTTGACAGACCTGTTTTTTGTTGATATAGACTATGAAAACGCTCTGCTTTGCCAGATAAGCGATTTTTAAAAATGTATAATTATTTTTTTGTAGGTTGGCATCTTATATAACAGATTTTGCTCGTTATGTTAACAGCATCAAGTTTAGTGGTCACGAGTGTTGACAGAAAATTTCAACCAAATCCGTCAAGCCGTTTGACCTATGGTCATCCCTGGCCTCACGGTTCATCACGGTCTTGATGGTTTTCTGTGCGAATGTATGTGTATTGCATGCTCATTACTCAACTTAAACAAACCTAAGGATGATTTCTGCATTACGCAATGTATAGCCCCGTGAAAAAGGGTATTATTTTAATTTTACAAATATCGTTTTAAAAATCGACCATTGTGTTGGCGAAATAAACATTCTTTCCCGCTATTAAAAATGGTCAAAAATATATTTCGTTTAAAACTAAATATATTATTTTTTGTGCAGTTTCTGAAAAATTGTCACCGTGAAATGGGAACTCAGAGGGCAGTTTTGCGATATTTCGTGGTTATTTCGCGTAAAACAGACGATTTCGTTATTTGCGGTGTTATAATGCCAATTTCTTGTTTAAATTTTTATCAAATAAAACAGTATTCCCAATAATCATATGATTTTGCGATCTCGAAATTGACGGGGCTGTGCCATTAAGCATTTTGATACGTGATTAACTTTCATCCATCGAGTATTGGTCAATTCAGAGCCCCCCCCCCCCCCCCCCCTCCACCACCGCAAGTCACGAGAGTATACTGTGTTTACGTTGAGCCGCAGTCTTGCTCAGCATTCTTGTTTCTTGGTCTAGCTAGAACCACCGTGTCACTGTATGATGTGTATGACATAATATCACAATGTCAATACAATAGTTAGGCCTATATATTAAGTCCAGACGTTAAAAGACCCCAACACAAACCGGGAATCGAACCCGGGACCTTTATGAGCAAGAACTAGACCATTATACTTCTTCAATCAATGGTATATATATGCATGCAACAGTCAACACTTACCTACGTAACGCGTAGCCCTATTTTATCTGTGAGTGCATTTGAAAATATGTTTCATACAAATTAAGTGGAGTGGAAATTCCTCACAAGAATAAATCTTTCTAAAAGAGAAAGCGAAAATATCACGTCTGGTGATTGCTACTTGTCGATAATATAGATTATTTCCCCGCAAACATATACATGCATACATAAAAATCAGAAAGTTAAGATTTGTATGACTTATGACACATTCCATAATGATAAAGCTAATTCTTCAGAGGTTGAAAATGTGCATATATACATTGCATTTTATGCCAACGTAAACTGTAACCATTAGGAATGCACGATAGTTACCCATGCGAGAAAGCCTATGCCACGCGGTATGGAGACATACTGTATAAATCCAGCTTACATTACGAATAGAATCCAGGGACAATACCCTAAATAACATTTCGTTTACGAAAAGGATAACGTACGTCACACACGCGAATTTGTAGTTCGGTCTCTTTGAAAGCACATAGAATCGACAAAATTAATGATATGTTTAGAAAATAAGATGTAAACATGTGATAGGGGTTTTCAGCAACCGTATGTTTTTGAGGCGGTGTAGCGCGTACCATGCCAGAAATGTGAAAACACGCATTCACAGTGTTTATTGTTTTCAATACGATTGTGATTATTGGGGTTTCCGTCTTACCTATATGCTAATTCGGCAATTATGCTAATCGTAGACATTCCCTTTGATAACTGGTGCCTATGTTATGTACAAGTTACCGATGGAGGTAGCTCAGCGGTAAGGCGCGGGACTCTAATTCGAGAGGTCGCCGGTTTGATCCCGGCCACCGGCAATCCTGACTGAAGGTTTTCCCGAGGTTTTCCTCAGTCTGGGATTGAGGCCTAATAAAAGCCCTCTTACGTTCCTTCCTAACTATCCAAACACCCTAACATACCTAGTTAGTTACCTGAAGAGGGGCTCATCAGGTAAAGCTGGTGTGCACCCTAGAACGGGTATTCCTACGAAAAATTATTAACTTTTATGTACAGTTGGATGGATTCGGTCTTCAAGCGAACCAACGTGCGACGTACGTTTGTGTGAGGGGGGGGGGCTAAATGGGTCGCTTATGAAGAGCCCTCAAATCCAGAGATGCTAGTGACGTCACTTGTTGACTAGGGTCTGTGCTGTGAGTCAACACCATCATGGAGATACGACCAATACCAAACGTGGTGTATCTCTATGCCCTATGGTCAACACTCGGCATGGCCAATCTATTCGGCCAAAGATCTTGGAACATAGAGTTATTCCATATTGTTCATTCTCACGGATTATGCGGGGAACAAAAAAATCATTCGTAAAATATCATAGGTGTATCACATTCATTTCATTCTTCATCAATAGGAAATAAATATTATGTTTTAATGCATTGTAAACACTTTTATAGTATGTAAACAGAATAGATTAGGGTGCATGAGCACATTTCAAAAGCAAAAAACCAGGACATAGAATTTAGGTAAATGGGGGGGGGGGGGGGGGGGATTCTCAGGGTCACTTTTGTGTGTGTGTTTCGTCTTCAGATGGTATAGTAAGTAGGCCTGGTGATGTCTTGATGAAAACTCACCGTTGCAAAATTAATGGTGTAACGAAATAAATTAAATAGCGACAAGTTACTAAATGACAACAATGAATGACGATAAAATAAATACAAACTTGGACTCCGGACACCGGTACAGATGCTGGGAATCCAGGCCAACTGTCCTGTACAGTGTACACTGTCCGCTGTCCAGTCCAATGGGGAAACCGGGACGTCTGGTCACCATCCTATAATAATGCATGCATGGCATTCCGCAACGCAACACCTAGTTGTGTAGGCCTACAGGGTTACCGTTACAGTGCAGCCGTCTTATAGACGATATATTTAAATCTGGTGTAACCTGTTTTGATTGTGCACCACTTGATAACGTAACCTTAAAACCAATTATTCTATTTGCAATGTTGGACATACTTGACGAATATACATCAAGTTTAGCTACAAATGGTACAAAACAAAAATGGTTTTGGTAATCACGTCATTATCAACCGCCATGAGAATTCCCGTTCAATTTTCCCGCCAAAAATAGCGCACCTTTGCGCTAGGGCCGCTACGGAGCGCCGTAGCACACGTCTGTCCATTCCGAAGTAATCCGAAACTCGCTGATGGAGCCATCGCAGCGTGCTCTAGAACGCTGGGAGGTTTTCGTTCCGAAAATCATGGCGCCGTTTTCAAAATTCAATTATTAAAAAGCTCATCAAACTCTACAAAAACGATGGAATTTGACATGATTTACAACACGCTTTGAAGAATTTCATTTCCTTTCATTTCATTTCAAATGATTGCGCGCATTTTCTCCATTTTTTCGCTTGACGCCTTTCGAAACATGTGACAAAATGTGACGCCGTGACGTGGTAGAAGATGCTATATATACAACCGTAGCATTGTGAGGAGGTTTTGGAATACAGTTCTAGCACGTCCTAGCCTCGGGGGAAGGGGAAAGGGGGGGGGGGACCTCGGGCGCGGATACGAAAACGTTAGACAAGTGACATATACCTACTCTGTTGCAGTGGCGTGGGGTGAGGAGGATGACGAGGTGTACAAAGGCAAGTACCTGGGCAAGATCAACTCGTACCACCACCAAGTGTCCGGCGAGGTCCACGCGGTTGATGAGTGGACTCTCCTCATCACCAACTTCAACTACGATGGTAACGGCGCCGACACGTTCTTCTGGGCTGGAGCATCGAACCGGCCCGGTCCACAGGGCTTCATCTTGCCAGACGAACATGGCAGGTTAGACAATTTCGTTGAAACTTGCATTTGAATTTTACGAGGCCTTAAGCTGGTAATAAATTGAATTTATTAAAATTAAATTAAAAAAAAGTTTAGTTGGAAAAAGTATGTTTGTTCATAGAAAATTCACATCATTATAAGTATAACCACATTTCTAACATTTTTTGCAAAAAGTATGTATTTAGTATTTTTTTTGGAAAAAGTATGTTTGTTCATAGAAAATTCACATCATTATAAGTATAACCATATTTCTAACATTTTTTGCTATTACAAATCACTAGAATAACTTGTTTTGACCATGGTAAATATGAACTACACATCGGAAGTTATATTTAATTAATTTTATGTCTATCCTATTCAGTGATTTAAGTAATTTACAAAGAAGGACAATAAATAATAGAACTGTGTGTACAAATTTTAATGAAAAATCATAAAACACCGGTAGCAATAACAAAACAAAACAAATCAATAATTAATAATATCTTATTCGAGTCACTGTTTCATTAGGAGTTTATAATGACACCTGCCCTATACCGGTACTGATTATTATTTTGCGATCAATTAATTTCAGGACAAACGTCTTGCCCCGATATCTCAACAAAGACTTCACGCTTACACTTCCCGATAAGAAGAAGGTGACGGACATCAAGTGGTTCGCCATCTACGACCTATCAAGTCAGAGTGCGTTCGGAGACGTTTACATCCCGGAAGAGTTTGAGCCACCTGCCATCCAAAGCATCTCCCAGATCAGTGCACGTTCCAACGGAATCAAGTCCGAGCCCATCCAAGTGCTGGACTCGAAGACTATATTGATACCGCAGTTCAGTTACGACGGCAAAGGGATTCGTGAGTAGGCCCAACGTTCAACGCTCGGTTCAAACTATGCTCGGTGATAAACTGATTTACATGTATTGACTTTATGATTCTTTGATTCAGATACGTATTTCTGGGTGGGCGTCGGACCTCAACCATCCTCAAAAGGCGTCAAAGTCCCCGATGAATATGGATAGTAAGTTTATTGTTTATTCTGTTTGAAAGTAATAGTTATGATTGTAATTACAATGTATTTATGAAACGAAAACAAATACGGTCCACATTCTGACAAAATCAACAAATCAAGTAGTCAGATTATATATATAGCTACTTTATAAACAACTTTATACAAAGGATTTTGCTAGACAAGAATATAGAGGAGAACTGATTAAATACTAAATAATAATGCAATTTGCTGCTGAAAATAAGGTAATCTTTAAAGAAAGTATGGATGTAACTGATCAAGTATTTATATTTATATTTCAATTTCAATAAGCCTTCTACATTTCCACTCATATACACATCTCAAGGATGTGTGAGTTTGAAGTTGTCATGTTTGTTATACATAGATAGTAGCTTTTAATTTTATGATTAATTTTATTATTTTATTTACTTAAATTGTCTATCTATTCAGTTAAAAACTGACTTACAAAGGAGGATAATTAAGAAAAAAATCACTTTGCCATGAATTTCGTGTTTTTTTAAAATAAATACCATCATTGATAAGTGCTTTTCTAACAAGTAACTTGACCAGTACATATGAATATTGCACATTTTAAAGTATACGTTTAATTAAAACAAAACTCTCGGAATTGATATTTTGTGTACTGCAGACATAATTTATGATAAATTTTGTTGACGACTTTTAGCACAACTACCTATTTGTATGAGGAATGATATATCCTAGCCTATGTAATAGGTTTAACTAACCAATTAGTTTACATTCATGTGATTTACAGCATGGATCCTTTACGAGAATACTCCAAAGAAGATGTGATCTTGCAGTTACCAGGAGCCCAGACAATAGCTGATATCGACTGGCTGAGTATATTTGATGTGGAAACCAAACAGAATTATGGATCAGTCATTATCCCAGATGGTCTCAATGTTCCGCCTTCTCTTGTTAAAATCGTGGTAAGTTTAATATTTCTCAGTTTCAATGTGTCAATTTCCTGCACCCAAACTAATCGAGTCGAATTAATTAAGTAATTACTTTCTCAATTAACTACTATTTGGAAAATGTATTATGTATTGACATTGTAATTGAATTTATTTTCAAAGCAAAAATTGTTTTGTAATTGTAATTTACTTACTTTTCAAAAGTAACTTTTAAAACACTGCCAGTACATTTTATCTAAATATGTATAGATAATTTTAGTGAGACTATAATAGTTATTACAATATTTTCAATCCACTCCAGATCAAACCTGTTAAATGTGTATTAAATAACTACATTGTATGTAAATAGATTGTTAGATTTCGAAATGTCTGGTTTAAATGCATTACTTCATATGTAATTTCAGCCACACACAAACGCATTCCCAAACTGTCACCAGCTACATAAGGATCTGCAAGTTAGCTGGGATTACTTTGGTCCCCAAATAACAATTCAGTTAACTGGCCTTGTTGGTAAGCTTCAATACAATAAATAATAAATATACTTTTGTAATAATCAAAATAAAATAATTCTCATGGTCTGTACTCTTGGCTGTACCAACAATAGATGAAGACGACTATATGGCGTTTGGACTAAGCGGATCTACCGAGAAGAGTCAAATGTTGGGAGCCGATGTTGCTGTTGCATATATCAATGGCTATCTGGGCTACGCTACAGACTACAACATTACTGCTAATGCTCCGGTAAGATATTATCCATCCTGTACAATTACTTAACTTATTTTGTAACTGATAAGTAATACATAATGTGGTGGACAGTGTGTTAAGGTTTTGGGTGCGTACCGTGGCGTTTGTAAGGATGACATCGTGGGAGGAATAGACAACAATCAACTTCACACAGCTGTACGAGAGAACGGTATAAATACCATCACATACAGGCGGACACTCATATCATGTAAGTATTTATTTTTAATATTTCTAATCGGCAATCACTGTAACAAACTCTACAGAAAATAAGAATAAGTATATTAGAATTTTGGCAAATATTTCTATGCCAATATTCTGAACTATCTGTACTTAGTTGACCCATTGGCCATTATTATGCTACCATACTAGCAAAAGTGGAGTCAGCATGTATTTTCGTTTAATCCACATAACTTATAAAATAAAATGTTTCTTTACAGCGGATCATGGAGACAAGGAGTTCCCAACAGATGGATCTAGTTACGTAATCTGGGCTGTTGGAAAACTAGACCGTAACAAAGAACCAATGTTCCACTATCTTTATCCAAAAGGCAACATCAAATTGGATCTAAACCGAAAGGCAGAAACAAATTGTTTTGCATTTACCAAGTCACAAGAAAACTTCCGGTATGGTTCCTTACTTTTGTTTTTAATTTATGTACAGTTCAAAAACTGTTGTGATACTGGTATGGGGGAAATAATTACCAATTACACTAGGTTAGTTGAGTAAACTTGTAGCCTACTCAAAGTGCTTAAAAGTTAATACTGTAGTTAGAAATTTAAAAAGGATAGTGCTACATAATAATAAATAAAATACACTCAGTTACAAGGAATATTTATTTAGGTAGGGTGACCAGACGTCCCGGTTTTACCGGGATCGTCCCGTTTTTTTGCGGCCTGTCCCGGTGTCCCGAAAATAGTTCTCGGGACGCCAAAATGTCCCGGTTTTAAGAGTTCGTCCAATTAATTCGTATTCTCCATTTAAATTTCCATTAATAAACAATATAATGTTTTATATAAAAGCCAATACTAGTTATAATTCAAAATACTCGAAATGGAAGATCATTTTCTGCCATTTTAGTGCCAATCACATTCCATGTAAAAACATTGCTGTCATAGTTGAGTTTACTCTCTCTTTGCCTGGAACAAATGCTGCTGTGGAGAGGGTTTTCTCGCTTGTAAACTGTTTTTGGTCTGACGAGAAAAGTCGTTTGGGCGTCGATACTGTTAGAGCTGCAGTTATAGTAAAAACACACTTCAGTGAAACGTGCTCCCAATTCTATGAATTTTTGAAAAGTAATGATAAGTTAATGCAAGAAATTCATGCTTCAAATAAATATGTTAAAAGTAAAACAGATAACACAGACCCAGGACCAAGCACAAGCTCACAGTAGAAGCATGTATTTCCATAAGAACAGTTAGCAAGACTTAATTTTGTACAAGTTTTTTTATTTAATCTGAAAGATAAAACGAATGTTGAATCCTAAGAAATAAACACCTATTGCCAAGTTAACAGTAATTATTGCAATTGCGCGTACTTATCTTTTCCTGGAACCTGATTCTTCTCTTGCGCCACACCCTCAAGGCAAAGGCCAGCCCCCAGCCCAACCCAACCTGTCTCAGATCTCACTACAGGCTATCTTGAGATAAAAATTGCCCAAAAAATTTTGCGCCTCCGGCGGCTGGGGCTACGCCCCAGACCCCTTGTGGTCCACACAAGTCCATACAAGTCAAGCCTCCATGTGTCCCGGTTTTTGCTTTTGTAATTATGGTCACCCTAATTTAGAGATGTAATTGCAACTGGTTTATTTCTATGCTTAGGGAACCATGGCCAAAGACACAGTTTTTTGATCGAACGGTGAGAACATTCACAGCCATTTTGGGACCATCTGGTGGAAAGAGAGGATACCAAGGAATAACACGTAAGGCATAATATTCACTACTGTGTCAATATGTACAACATTCTACTAATAGGTATTGAGTTCTGCATGCATGTACACATGACAATTTTATATCAATCTCTGCCATGAGGCTCAGTTAGTCTCAGTGGTTAGGAACTTAGGATATACATATGGATTATGTATGCATGTGCAACACCACAGAGTCATTAACTTGCAATAATTTTCAGGCACCCCACGCACTATTTGAATGTATTGATGAAGCGCTATGTAATAATAATAATAAGAATAATATGTAATGAATAATGATAATGTAGTGCAATTAGGAAATAATGTTTTATTTTTTTTAACTAGAAATGACATCTCCTGGTTTTTCGTGGTACATAAACGGCCAGCTGGCTCCTGAGATTTGGTTGCGCCGCGGATTGACGTACGCTTTCAAAGTGCGCGGTGGAAATAATCCCCACAGTGCTGCCGAGTACCACCCTCTGATCATAACTGACGAGCCCCACGGAGGCTTTGATCGCCTGAGTGACGACGCTCAGAGGAGCGTGAGAGTCTTGGCAGGCGTGGAGTTCACAAGAAGGGGGAGACCGAAACCCACAGCAGGTAAAGATAAAGTTGCACGTAATAAACAAGTTACACCATACCACCACACAAACCGTAACCAGTCATTTACATAAAAAGAACTAACCAATATGGGTAAATTTTCGAGAGCTCCACTCTCTTCGTCAGATGCGAGGACAATCAACACCTCCTGTCTGAGGAAGAGAGCAGAGCACTTGAAAATGTACTCACTTTGGCGCATTTATGTTTATGACCTGGGTTACTTTTCGTGTGGTGTTTTATTTAAACATTCTCTAATCTCAGTCTCAGTTGTATTCTCTCAGTTATATTCTCAGTCTAAGAGTATGGTTCATCAAGTAACATAATATTTCATCATACTCATCATATGATGGTATGTTTGGTATGATAGGAAATAATTTAATTTCATCTAGACTGTGTACTGTACAAGTAATAAACTTATAATTCTTGTACGGAATACCCCTTCATTATTCTTGCTAGCAATTATGGCAGTAAAGGAGCAAGTTTTAGTATAAGAATAGCGAAAACAATTCTATTGGGTAATAAAAACATGTGACCAATTCATACTTATTCGACCGTTACGTGTTTTTGTTTTAGCGGGTCCACTGTGCATCGGTCGACACAACGGGAAAGATCGGAGACTGGACGACGATTTCCTTACGTTCAAGAAATTCAACCGGTCGCTTGCTTGGTCTTGTGAAGCTGGTACTGTAACCCTTTTATAAATATTAGCTATAAATGTTAGGTTGTCTACTGTTACTGAATGTGCGTGATAGGAAACTCGTATTTCATTTTTATTGCATAACATGTTAAAAATAAAAATGCTTAATTCCAGGTGATCCAGCAGTACTCGAAGTCAGCCCTAACTCATCCTGGCCAGATCTAGTCTATTATAACAGCTTTACACACAGCAAC
Source organism: Isoperla grammatica (assembly GCA_945910005.1). Lineage (NCBI taxonomy): Eukaryota > Metazoa > Arthropoda > Insecta > Plecoptera > Perlodidae > Isoperla > Isoperla grammatica. Next base: position 54,964,052 of record OX246738.1, read on the forward strand.
ATGGGGTGGAAGATCCACATCGTTGACAGTTACACTACGGCGCAGGCCAGTACTGTTCAAGTTATGTTTACAACACTCGGCACCGCCATGGTTATGATATTATTTGTGTATTACTAAGAAATAAAAATGGCATAATATATTCTAATAGTCTCAATTAAATTCATTTTCTTTTCTGTGACTCACATCATACTTCCATAAAATGTATCCTGAAATGAAATGTGTTTATCTCAACCGATGAATTACCACTTACTACAACAATATTGAGTGTAATAATAAGGCATCATAAGGTAAGTTGTCAGTTCTGTTAACTTTCCATATTAGCCTACTGGTACACAAAACTAATATACATAGCGTTCGTTTATTAGTTTTAAGTCAATAGTTCGTTTCTTGGAATCGGTACTAACATGCAGACCGCCCCAATTCATGATTGCTTCTAATTGGTAAAATGGAACTAATGGTGTGCAAAAGCATTTAGCTATCTAGCATTCTAGTTCATGATGTGGGTTGCGCACATTAACTAATACTATTACTACCACGTACTACTTCATATATTTACCACGAATCAAGTAATGCTCTAGGGAGGAGTGACGGCTTAAACAAACTTTCAAGGTTCTGTGGCTGGAAGTATAATGCTTAGCCGTAGAAGAATTACCAACGCCAAATAAATGTACTTATGTTTAAACATTAACTAAATATTAAATCTAACAACATAATTTAAGCTCTTTGGTATTTTATTAATAAACATTTAGGAGTAACAATAGGTGACAATTACAACCTTGTCAATTGCCTATAGTGCATACTGCATACAACAAATTATAACTTTTCCCAAACAATTACGTAGGGTACGGTACTTGACTATAACTTGTAAATTGCCCTTTTTACATATAAAACTAAATGTAACATAGCAGGTTATTCGCAATTTTTCATGACTTTCACATACACCACATAGTACAGAACACACTATCAGATTTTGACAAACAAAGCTTTCTGTAATAAACACACTTAAGAAAAAGATACATTTAGAACATTGTACAAAACAGTATAAAAATTAATAAAATTAAAAATACATAACTGGATCGACCAAAGTGGGTACTCAGCTAAAAATAGTACTACACAGTACAAACATAATTTAATATTCATATCATATGTATACAAATTGGTTACTATTATTAAACATTATCAATAGTGTTGAAATAATGTTTAATTGTTTCACTGGCCATACCAGTACTTAAATATACATATTGTACAGGATTATGCATAATACAAAGACGAATGCTTAGAAACCCATCCCCACCTGTACTCGAACCCATGGCCCTCTATTATGAACTTACTGTATTATGTACTGTCTATCATATACTTTATCACCTTAAAAGGGTTGGATGGAAGATAAGGTTTCGCTAGCCTTAATCCCGCCTTTTAATAAAAGACCTTAATCAATCAATCAATTAATCTTCTGTCGAGTCCTAGTGGTGACAGATCTTTTAGAATTTGTCTTTCTATTCTACACAATACTATGTATGACACAGGTTGGTTACCTGAAAACCACTGTGTCTCATATAGTCCGTACAGTATAATAAAATTACATTATATATACATATATTTTAAGAGTTGCCACTCAATATTAATAATTGATTTAATAACTATTTGATGTAGCACTAGGAAACGCTCTGTGTGACGCGTTGATAAGCCAGCATGTGCTTCCTACAGACACACCGAATCGTGTGGATGATCCGAATTTTAACCCGATCGGAAGCTTCGTGTGAAGGAGGTGTAGGAAGAACAGAGCATTGGTAGCGGTCCGCTTCCTGACATCTGTTCATGATTATAAATATTATTGTTTTGTTTTCAAGTTCAACTGTTTATAAAGTTTTGGATTAGTGGCTCTTTTTCAATTTCCTAAACACAAACAAAAAATAATGCTTTAAGTAAAGTTTCATAACTAGACTTATGCTTGATATTGTAAAAGAAAACTTGTTCAGTAACAGTTTTTACGGACTTGTCTGCTCTAAATTTGATTGAAAACTAACAGTCATAAAATATAAATGGAAATAGTTTTGAGTTAGAGATGAACACAATTTGAAAAGATCCATGCTGTATGCCGGTATGCAAAACCTAGTCTTTTCTTTTGGGTCCATTTCAAATTCTCAATATAATACGTAACTGGATGAACCAACATAAATAAGGAGGCATTGAAAAAATTGAAATCTAATCTGTGTATAGACTACAAATGAAATAGATACTTTAAAATAATTAGTGTTATTCATTATTATGACTATGATAAATTGTAACTGTGAAGATGTTTATTTCTATTTGCAGTTCTTATTAGGTAGTAATTTAAAACAATATACCTAGATAATTGACTATTGACAGCAACCCTTGCAATACATACATATGTATCTAAAACTAACTACAGTACATTATCATTCATCTTGTGATTGTGTACATAGCCAACAGTACATAGCCTAGTATAGTACAGTTATGCACTAGTAATATAAACACAAATACTTAATGGTACAAATACATCAATTTGCATAGGTAACATAAACTACAGTAATCGATATATCACATAGAAAACAAATTTACATTCCAGCTGAACAATACATAGATCTAGCTTAATTTTAGAGTGACTATCGTCTGTTATCGTCTGGGTTTTGTTGTTATGTCATGTGATAAATTATACAGCCACCAACCACCTAACTACTGGTACCAACTACATTAAAAAAATAGCTTGCCAGAATATTTGTACGTATGGCTGTATCCAACTTGTGCAATAGGGAAGTCTCAGATTTGTTTTAAATTCTGGTAACTTGTGCACCATTTTCCCAAACTACAAAGTTTTATTTTGATCTTTAATGGTAACAGTTTTTATTTTGAACAAATTTTAGCCAAAAGTTCCACACATCAGTATGACTTAAAAAAAACACAAGACTAAATTCATTAATTACTTTTAAACAGCAACACAATAAGGGAGGTGCGTGTATGTACACATCCAGCATTTTAGCAATTTCAAAACAAAACAGTGGAAAATAAATAATGTGACACCTACAGTATTTACATTTATACAGAAACGAAACTACATACTTTTGAAATTAAATATGTACTCCCCTGTGTTTGTACTATATAGTATAGAGGAGTACAGGAGAAACTGTCATTCCTTTAGTTGCTCATTTCACCCTTTAACTCATATAATGTTTTTCATTCTAACCACTCATACTACCAAATCAAGTTCCTTTGCTACTCAAATTCCCCAGTACGTATTCAAGTTTCTATGAAGCTCGCTGGGCAAATGAGTTTAGAAGGGTTTTAAAAAAATAAATAAATAAATTCACATTTAGAGTCTACCCACTCAGTAACTAAACTGATTTGCAGTGGGGGACTTTAATTTAAAGTGACTATAAACCAACCCTGTAGGCTTCGAACACCATCGACGAGTGAGCGATAACCAATCAAAGATCGATATTTGAAATACGAAACATATGAATCAGTGATTGGACAGTGCGAACACCTGCGGACAAATGTCAGAATCAACAAGGCCGATTCAGAACAACTTTGAATTTATTGAGTGCTTCGTTGCTAGGACGGCTCAAAAGTCACCGTTTACTTATTCCTAAGCCAGGAAGTAATGGAATTGAATCCACATTAGAAGTTAAAAAACTTCTGCCTGAAGCGGGATTTGAACCCGGGACCTTCTGCATTGGAAGCAGGGATGCTAACCACTGGACCAACGAGCCACCTAAACACACTTTTAAATACACTTTTCTGTACTTGCGAGACTTCCCACTACAGTGCATTGGCTACAGTCTTGAAGTATAATTTAGAAGGCCAGTATTTGTAATTCATTATTTTTAGTTTTTATAATCGCTTTATGACAAGTGTATGGCATGTTTGTTTATACATATTAGTATTCCTTGTGTTGTGGAAACTTAAACTTGTAAAAGTTGAGCAACAGCTTAAGACTAATGTTCATCTCAATACAAGAGCCAACCTCATTCATGGGCGAGATCTACCACGTTTAGTCATTGTCATTTGACAAGTCTGTCACAACTTTAAAATGCTTGCTTGCTAAAGTAAGTATAGTACTGCTAGAGATTAGAAGGTTGGGATGGATGGTGCAGCACCTTGTTGTCACTAGTAATGACTAATGAGGTGTTTATTTAACCAAACGATCAACAAGTACACTGCATACATTAGTATTCACAGGAGAAACTTTTTGCTGTCTCTTTGTTGGATATTGGGTCTTGAATTGAGATCGATCATAGTTTACGATTGGCATCAATGCTAAATTCAATCAATGTTTGACTGATTCCAACTTGGACAATTGCTCCAGCTTTGTCGATGATTCCGTTAACGTCGAATTGTGAATCAAAATCATTAATCCCCGTCTGAGCCGGGGTAGCTCTGCATGTCGTAAGAGGCGACTAAAATACTAGTCTCGTACGATGACCTAGCTGTTGAGTAGGCCTACGCTTCGCAAAACAACAACAAATTGTTTATGTAGGTCAATTGATTGTTTGTCAATATAAGTTGACACCAATCGCAAACTAGGTTTGTGTCTACAAATTCCACATTCTTCTGTGGCTGGAGCTATATCATAGTGAGTTCAGAGAGTATAACAAGCTCGTTTTTCGTTTGTATTACAGTAAGAAATATGGCTTTAAAAGTTGACATTCAGTAAAATATGGTCAAAAAAGATCCTGGTTTGAGTTATAATGCGCCGATTGTTACCGTATTGAATCAACATTGAATAGTTTAAAAAGCTTATAATGCTTTGTAGGATATATCAGTATTATAGAAACTGAATAATATGAATAATGTGTACCACTAGGAAATAACATTAAACATATATCTAGTTACACGGTTCACCTAGTTACAGGCATATAGCTGTGGTATACCAGACTAGGATTATATAAGGGTACATTTGCCACCATTAAACTTGTCTGCAATACATATATACTAGACACATTCTCAGCCTCATGCTGACGCTAAACATATTTCCGGCAGCTTAGATAGCAAACAAGGTAATACAGTACAAACACATACTTCATGTTATACACACCCTGTACACAAAGTTAACATACAATAACAATATTTGCAAATTTCTGGTCCCTTTAAATGAGGTGTTAACTATACATATATTAGCTAAATATTTGTCATAATGTCATCAATAGAATGGCACTTTCTCCCAACATGATGTGCTTTTAGCTTGGGTAAATCTTTCCTATCTGGAATGGGCCATGTTTCGGAATCGTCATACCAGATACTATGGGAATGTGTGTTTTCTGTATTCCTTGAAGCCAAAAGTAAATATTAATGTGCACTGTTGACTGTTCAATGTTTGATGTACTTGTTCTAGTTATAGTATCAGCATTCCTGAATATACATGAACAAGTACAATGTCTATTTTATCTACATATTATATATGTTGTATGCACCTGTTGCATATACATATAATATTGCTGCATTCACTTGATGGTTAAAGATCTCTTTTTTTTCTCTTGTATTTGTATTTGTATTTTAAATATACCTTGGCATGGTGTCACTTGCATCATCTTGTATGCTACTTATAGCAAATAGAGCTCAAATACTTTCTATTATAGTCAGACTTACAATTAACAAAATACTACATCTATCTACACTCTCTCCACAAATGAGCGCAACTAGAAACGTGTACGAACTACCAGTAGCTCACAATGAATGGTCCTGAAAAGTTGAATACCCAAAAAATATTCATGAGTCTAGTGAACAATGTATGCATGGTGTGATTTCTAACATATCCCCAGACAGCAATGTTATTTTGTACAGCAAGCCAATGTTATTCAGTTTGCTCGGCCTGCTCCTAGACTTTCTTGAAATTACAATGTCTTGAAAGTTGAGAATTTCGACGACTTTTAAAAAGACTTTGTAAACTTTACTATTTGTTATCTTGCTTGGTCACGAATTTCGAGTTACCAAATTTTTCTCAATCTCCCTCGACTTAAAATATGCCTGCTCGCACAGCCATACCACATATCATATCAACTAGGTATATACTGTAAACAAATATGTGGATGATTTTACAATGAAATACTAATATTATTAGCAATAAGACCTATAGCTAGCTGCCCATAAGAATAATCTACTAGGATAATGTTTGTCATTCATGTATGTAGGTCTAGACTAGGGATGACATCGGGTACTCGGGTACCCGGGTAGCCCGGGTAACCGGCTCCAAATATTACCCGGAGCCGTTTTTCGGGTCCGGGTAATGTTTTAGTCCTTTCTAGACTTTATTTATGCGCCAGTATTGCTGCAGTTGATTTCGAAGGAGCTAGCAGGTACGGCGAGCGCCGACCCATCCCCCACCTTCCACAACATGTGCCTCCACAGAACAGACGCGAACCGACTTGCATTCGTTACTGTTTGTTCTTTGTTTAACATTTTGGTGAACATTCAGGCTAACACTTGTTCTATTACTATTTATTTTACTTGAAATATCATGTTTTATGTAGGTGCTTCAGTTGTGTATTGCGAAATGTTTTTTTTTACTTGACGTGATTACTGCAGGCGTATTCCGAGGGGCTATTCAAGCAGGCGGCATGCATGTCATTCGTCCCTCGTCTTCGCGCCCCGCGCACTTCACCTAGCGACGACCTTCAAATCAAGCCTACACATCGAAAAATACGTTTTCAGGATCCGGGTACCCGTGTAATATGAGAGCTGGAACCGGTTCCGAATTTTATAAGCCGATGTCATCCCTAGTCTAGACATTTGTCATTTAAGAAATTGATCGAGGATCTATGCATCAACAAAGAACATGTAAAAAACTTGATTGGTGTGGGTAATGCGCAAACATTATCACCTGTTGAGTGGGAGGTTGTTTGGATCTATATCGCAGAGGAAGGAATGGAGGTGCCATTATCTATAGTGGCATGTGAAGCCAGTAGGCGACGCTTTGGCCAAGGAAGATGGGGCCAAGTGAAACGGAAGATGACGTGAATGCATTATCCATTGCATTCCCCTAGTTTATGTTAGTATATCTTGTTTCAGGATGGCAGGCTGTGACCGTTGTATATGTTTACACTTTCTTTTAAGAAATAATGCTACGTATTACAGGAAGAGTGAAGAACCAAGTGAAGACATTGGTGTTTACACCTCACTGTTTGGAGACATGAAGGGAGTGGGGGAAGTTTGTTGGTTCAATAGTTGACTGAATACATGCTAGTACCGCTAGTGTAGTTCGGTTCCCATCTTCGTAACTCATGTAACAACAACAGTGTGCCAGCACAACATGAACAGATTTAACTCAAGTTCTCAGCTCTTTACTAACTGGAGAAGATCATGGAGACTAAAAATTTTACATACATAATCCAGTAATTTTGGCATTTGGTGAAGGAATTACTTAAAATATTTGTATAAGATTAATTGCTATAAAATCTAGTTTTTTCATTTTGTATAGCCCAAAAAATTACTAAGAAATAGGAAGAATAATCAAAACTTAAAAGAAAGAAGTCTATGACAAAACAAAACACGTCTTGAACACCTACGCAACTATGTTTCTAAGCCGAAGAATTCTTCGCTGAGGTAATGAAAATCTGGGAGGGGGGGGGGGGGGGGGGGGGGCAGGGGCTTCGCCAAAAGTTGGACACACAATCTCCACTTCAACAAGTCCTGGGTGGTTTATAGACCTACATACAAGTTTTTCCACATAATCAGTATATTTTAGTACTATGAACTAGTCACTTTCTTACTCCAAAGATGCATACCTACAAAAATATTAATTACTACAAGGGATGGGCCTCGATATCAACTATGAGTATCGATAATTGAAAGTCAATTGTTACAGGCCAATAACACTGGAAACACATTTTTTAAGGGGGGGGGGGGGAGGGGGAGGTGCACATACTTGTGTAATTATTTCAAGCAATGTGATCCTGCTGAGCACTGTAGCAATACTGACACAAAGCTGGAAGGCGACCGTCTGTGAGCAAGAGAGAGGGACTGAAGGTCAGTCGTGAACGCATTATCGATCGGCGGCTGACGGAAGGCAAAACACTACTAGCTCCATGTTAACAGACTGCTTTAATGTCAGCATGAAAAATCATTTTCTACTAAGTAGGTATTAAAAGAAAATGGACTCGAACGCAAAATGAAAACATAAATAAAAAATAAATTGTCAGCAGGTGAATCTCCCACAACGGAAGGGAGTAGTCTACCTATTTTGTGATTGAAATTATAGATTGATAAGGATAATAATCGAAATAAACGATAAAATTGATATACTCGAACAGCATCAAAAATAATATCAATGTGCCAGTATTTTCCAAGATCAAATACCGATTGATAAAATTGATTTTTCCTATCCCTAATTACTACTGCAATTACAACTGCCTCCATCATCAATAGCAATCACAAGCTTCCAAGACAACATGTGAGAAATATGATACTTCAAAAAGCATGATACGCATTGGGAAGTTCCAGAAGAGATTAGTGAGAAATTTAGAAACAAGTATCATATGCTTCAGTTACCACACACAACTACCGACACATGGGCATGGGCTAGATGTTAATCTTCTTTGAAGACACGCAGCGCTCAAACAGCCATTAGACGTAGAAGTGAAAACATTTAAGACTGAAGAGTGATGAGACTTCGTAACATGGGAAAATGTTGAGCAAAAAGAAACTGTGTGTTGTGGCATTACTTGGTACCTTTTCTACACAATTGGGAAGACAAGAGTTGATCATGATTCATGAATCATGAATGATCAATATTGAGTTGTCACAGAGTCAAACTTTGAAAAGTTGATCGACAGAAAGAAATTCCTATATCGGTGCTATCTGGGCCCGAGGTGGAATTTGGCCCACTTAGTGACTGCGTTGTAAGAGGCGAGAAAATGAGATCCTACGCTTTCCCTTTCCTCCTTTGTATTTTACAGTAGTTCTGTTGTTTGTTGTTGTTTTCTTATGCCCGCATCTCACTTTACGGAGTCATCATGCATCTAGCAGTCCAGTAGAGACACGCCTCCCTTTCATATCCATCCATGGCCTCCGGCATCTAGTCAATCACTTCTTTAAGTTTAGTGCGTATGTGTAGGTGTCGTCTATCTTGCACTCCATCCCCACACAATCTGCACATGTCTGACTCCATCTTTCCAAACCTATGGAGATGTTTTGCCAGCAGGTCATGCTCCGTCTCCAAGTGAAACATTGATGTTGTCATCTTTCTTTTGTAATACGTTCCTTTTCTTGGTAGCGTAAGCCTCTCAGCTTTTATCCTTTGACTCCTCTTTCAATCTGTCTTTCATGTCATTATTGTGGGCTAATTTGAGGTGTGGTTTTATATTGCACACAATGATACGGGTTTTACTGTTCATATAGTAATAGTTTGGTAGTACAGTACTAGTTCTCATCCTCCTAGGTGGTCTCTTTTCTCCAATCACCCCCCAATGTCATATGACCTAGCTGTCGATTTTGTTGCTTAACACCAAATATGAAATCAATACATTCAAGTTTCATAACCTTTCCCTCAGACTTACATTAAGGTGACTATGGAAAAGAAATATGGTACTGATAATTGTTTACATTTGGTAAAGACTGATACATGAAGAAAGTGTCTGCAGGATCCTAGAAGCTAAAGTTTGCCAAATGAGTACATCATAGTTTTGTAGAGAAGCCAACAAGTAGGTAACGCGATGTGCTCAGTTTCTTTTAGCTCAAAACACTCCCGTGTGTCAGTAAAGAAAAGTTCTTAATTCCTCTTCACTTTCTACTTTTTTCAACTCGCTGTTTGACGGCCGCTAAACTTCCCAATGTAAAACTGCCACTTGACGGGCCTAGTTATCCACCTCTAACAATCAAATGTTACCAAATGCTAGATACTTGAGAACTATGTTCATCGTGTCTACGTCTAACTATGTCACAGGGTGTTGTGCATGCAGACTAAACTGTCTGTATTCTATGCTATTGGTTGTTAATGAACTGAATAACATTATCAAACAATAATTAATTTGAGCTTAATCTAACACACTGAGGCTTTGAGCTCGAATTATAGTTTATTACCTTTCTTAGAAATTCCAATATGGTAGATAAGTTTACCGTGAACATTGCAGTGGCACAATTAATAGTATACTGGCGACGACGTAAGAAGCAAGGTGTCCCCTAAAATTCTAAGAAGAAACGGTCCCTCCACACGGACTATTTCAACGGTATTCAACTCGAGATTGCCTGATAGCTGCGTTGTTATTATCCTCTGTATTGACTGCACCAACCGTGAATGGAATGCGACCCCACCACGTGTGACAACATGCGGGCGATATTATCACTACAATACGGTCAATACCTGAGGCAGGAGAACGGGATGCAACTAGATTTAGGTTGGTAGTTGTCACACGCGTCACTTCACTATTACATAATCCGTGATGACAACACCTTGCAGTTAACGCGACGCGACTATAATTCCAATTTTTGATAAAAAATACCTGGACTCTAGTGTATTCTCTTGATGCAGTGTAGTCACATGGTGAAATGGAGATTAAATATATATAATATAATATTAAAATTAATACTAGTGTGTAGTACGTACATTCATCATAACATATGTCACCTGTATAAAAAGAAATCGTCAAAGAAATTAAATTAAAATGTCCTGACATGTCACAAAAGTAAGCCAACATTCTACTTTTCTGTACTATACCTATTCATATATTTTTTCAAAGAGTGTAGAATTCAGAAAAAACATTGCGAAACTTTACGCCAGAAAATAAGGCGCTAGGCCTACTGTTTTTTGGATAGTTAAAATATGTATTAATACAGTTTTTGATGACATATTTTGAGGTGATAAACGGAATATTTATTTTGGTTTTAGAGAAGCTTCTTTCCAAAACTTTGTGTCTCAATATATCAATGTATCATCTACTGTGAAATCTCACAAGAGACACTGGGAATCTTATATTTTTGTGAAATGTGTTGGAGGAAACATATTGGCCGTGCACCTACGGGTTAAAAATTAAAATACTTTCGGAAAATTCCTCTGCATGAATTTTCACCATTTAGAAAATGCTTTGTGCAACAGGAAGCAAAGCTAATTGCAAGCTGCTTAATCACAATAGATAGGTATTGCCATGTCCAAGACACCGATAATGTCTCGGGATGGATACAGGTTGCAAAGCATACAGTTACCACAGTTAACGTTGCCATGGACACGGACGCAAAGCGTATATAGCTGCCACAGACGAAGCTGCCGTGGTTACTTGACAAGTCGTAGTTTCAGCAGCTGTTCTTCCACGTCTCGGAGACGGCGTTCACGGTTAGCCAACTGCTGACGCAAGAGCTGGATCTCGTCTGTCTGGCGGATGTAAGCTTTCCGTAGCTACAAATAATAATACATACCTAATTAAATCATGTAGGCCTAAGCATCATGTAAAAATATAATAGCCTAGATAAAATAAACTGTAATGAGCCGATACAATATCTTTAGATACTAATATAAATGCACTCCTTAACGACAGTCCATATGCAAGTGATCATAGTTTAAGAGCTTGATTTGTAAAAAGTAGGTGTATGTCCTATTCTATACAGATAGGCCTACTGTATCAATTTCTGTAGCCTATAAAGTTCATAAACAAATGAAATCGGTATCACTCAGTATTAGTCCACCTTCGAAATGAAAACAACAATTAGAGAACGGTCACATGAGGACTTGTTTCATGGCTGTACCTGTGACTCTGGATGTAAAACTTCCAGAAAGATACATTTTGTAAAATCATGACCTGTCAACTCCGGTAGGCCTACTGTTCTCAACTACTGTTTGGTTATTATTTCAGAGAACAGAGACAACTGTACGTGACGAAATCAAATAAATAAATAAATAAATAAATAAATAAGAGCCACGGTTTCAATAGTAGTAGGTTATGAAATTGCACTGGCTTGGCCATAAAGGCTTGTCGGACCGGTCACTTGCCAAGAAACCCCCACTATGAACTCCATATTCTGGGCCGCTTTTAAGAGTTAAAATAGATACTTTGACTTGTTGATGATGAATATTATCAATCAATCCCCCAGTACTACATGGTAATATGTACTTCCGTGTTGAGCCTTCTTCAAATTGTAGATTTGATAGACCTACTTCTCCATTTCAACTGGTTTAAATACAAAATCTATGTCTACCTATAAAATTCTGGACTATAACTATTCTATAACCTTTGAATCCTGGGGAAAGCAAAAATCCTGGGGGTAAAATGCTTTATGCAAGGGGAGAGATACTGTGGTACAGAACTACTTAATCACAGTTAGTTTAGTACACTCTTACCGAAATTTCATCTGGAAACTGCTTGGCAATTTCTTCAATGGTTTTATTAGTAAACTTGTTTTGCAGTTGCGTACTGCGATTGGCACATGTTTTGTGCAATTTTTCAGACAACTGGAACAATAAAAACAATATCACCACATGAAGTATCACTACATGAGTACAAGGGTGCTCAATTAGTGATTTTTGTCCATCTACAGAAATAAACGATACTAGTCGATACTCTTGATGTAAAACGGTGATTAAATTTGGTATTCTCAAGAAAAATGCAAATTTTGGCTAACACAATGAATAGGCCTACCTAATTCAAAAAGTTCCTGCACTGTACTGAAGAACTGAGGATTTAAAAAAAAAATGCTTTGAAAGCTTTGATTAACTAAACTAACTACGAAAATGCCCTTATTCCCAATTTACACCTCGGAAAACGTCAGTATTTACAAATGTACACATTTGTTATTATAGGCCTATAGGCCCTACTGTTGAGTAATTGTAATAATTTTTGTTTTTTAACTTTTTAGCAATAATTTTATAGACCTAGTTTGTAAAATGAATTATTATTTGTGTAAAAAAGAAAAACACATTACATAAATCACTTTATGATGTAAAGTTTACATCATAAAGTGATGTAGGCCTAATGTGTTTTTCTTTTTAAGTTTTTCTTTCTAAAAAAGAAAAAACGCATTATACCACTTTATGATGTAAAGTTTACATCATAAAGTGATGTAATGTGTTTTTCTTTTTTACACAAATAATAATTCATTTTACGAACTAGGCCTAATTGTAAAGTAACAATGCATAACATTAATCATATTTTATTTTTTATGGATAGGCCTAGTAGGACCTATCTATATTTGTAGTTGTACTCTGTATAAACTGCATGAGGAAATAAAATAAATAATAATTGATAAAACAAAATTTGTAAATAATAAAACAATTTTCAAATGCCCCTACCATTGATCTTCATCATCAGATCAAGGCGAATAACTTACGTCTTTAGGTCGGTAGTCGGGAATGGTTTCTTCAGCCAAGAATGCTAGCTTTTTCGTATACTGATTGTTATTGGCTGGAATGGATACACGAGGTTTTGATGGTTCGGGCGTTGTGGCCACTATACCCGTCTCGACAGCCATTAGAACGGGACTACGGTCAATCCCGGACAACCAATCAGATGCAGAGAGTGCTGGCCTTGTTGCTGCAGTATCTGGATATAGATCATGCTGGAAAAGTTCACTCTGCAACAAAATATGTGTTTCTACTCATCAAAAATACCAAAATAGTACAAAATCGATAGGATATACAAAATCGATAGTTTCATTATGAAGCCAATTGCGATGGAATGTGAAGTAAAAAATTTGCTGGCATTGATATTGCTCAGATAATGATAATGATATTTGGGCTTAACGGATATTGCTCAGGGCTGCTTGGAACTTAATTAAATTCTTTTCGACATTATACAAAAATGAATTCAAGTTACCGGTAGGCCTACTTAACTTTTTTCCAATAACATGTGAACAAAATGCATTTTTGTTTGTGGTTACAAAATCTAGCTTTTTGTTGACAAAAATAGTTTGTATTTGATTGTAGGTTGTACCTCAGTTTTACTACTTCCAATTGTGAACTACATTCAAGAAGTAATAAGTAATAGTAGTAAGGCCGTATCTCAAAGCTCCTTAGTAGGCGAAATAGTCAACATTTTGGAGGAAGTGACGTAATAAGTAGGCAACCAAAGCTCAAAGTCGTTACACTTTTAGTCCATAGCTGTTAGGAACCGAAAGTGGTGACTACATTCGACAGCTAACGTCTAAAGATGGAGGACGTTGAAAACAAAGCTGAGGTGCACATCAAATGTGAGTAAACATTGTATTATTTTACAATATCTGACTTTATGTCAGTGTAGACATTGCTTATTGCATCATTTAAATAATATGCTGTGGGCTCTATTAATATTTTTGGTATTTTTCGTTGGATTTAAAGGTTATGTATTTCCACATCTAACCATCATGTCCAAAGCTCTAGTGATTAGCATTTAGCAGTTTATTTAGTTCTTTCGAAAATAGTTGACTAACAATTTAGTCCATACTTGGAGCTTTGAGATACGGCCTAAGTAATAAGTAATTCATGCAATGCAGTTCTCTAAAAATATCATGAAATAAAAGCTGTACAAATAGTTACCTTGCGAGGGACAATCATAGAGATGGGTTCACAAAGACCACCTGTTGTATGAAGTTTGTAGAAACGGAATATCTCACAGCGCATCACATCACATCCTCGTTTGGGCATAAATCCAAGGCCGCGCTAAAACAATGACGCATTAATGTTAAATGTTGTAGTTTGTACCAAGAAACACAAACTTCAATAACTAACGTTATAAATGTTTCACTGTATCAATAATAAATAACTACATTTGTCGGTGTGAGTACAAAACTTACTGTGTTAACTGTGCACATATATTAAGTAACAGTTACTGGATTCAGTTGGGATACCAGTACTCTGTAGATAAATATGTTTATGCATATATTGACAAATTTATAATATAAACAATTATTGAAGCTCTAGTTGTTTTACGTATGAGCTTGACTGTAAGCTTAATACTATGGGTACCATCGATTAACCGAAAACCGGTATCAAACCAAGTTTGATAAGGATAATTAATATTTGGTTTCAGGTTTTTTTCAGTGCCTACTACACCTCAGCCATGCCTCTTTTGACTGGCGGGGGGGCATTTAATCGTTGAAAGATGTGTAAGGTAGTGACAAAGTAACTGGCTTTCAAATCATTGAATATTTGCATCTCCCTTCCCCCCCTAAAACAACACATCTTACGTGAGTCAGCTCAGTCCTACAGTGTTCTTGCTGTCAGGGTAAGGTTTCTATCAAATTACCAGTTGGGATTTAAAAATTTAATCTACAAAATTAGAATTGTTTAATCCTTCATATCTAGATAAACTGTGGGGCTGCCCAACGATAAAAAAATTCATATCGATATGGCGGATGTAATTATCGATATCGTATCGCGATATCGAATTTTTTAAACTCGGTATCGATATCGCCGATATCGTAATTTTTTTTCTTCAAACCAGCCATAGGCCATTCATTATAAACAATTTAACGTGAATAATTTAACGTCCAAATATTTTACTATGTGCGTCAATTTGTGTGTTGTATTATTAAAAATGTATCCACAAAACAGCGATGTTGTGATTGGCGTGACGTGACGTGAGTGTGACAGACTGGCAGAACGAGCGCGGGCGCAACAGACTCCCGGCCGGCGGACGATAAGGCATCAACTACAGTCCACAACACTGCCTAACTTTTTTTTTTTTTTTACGATAGTTGACACTTGATCGATATCGCGAAACGTACGAATACGATATATTAATTCTATATCGATATCGAATTATTTTTCTATTATCGATATCGTATCGAATTATTGATATCGTTGGGCAGCCCTAATAAACTGTTTTATGGAACAATACTAGGGTACGTATAAAGAAACTTAAAAAGAAAGTTGTTTTACCTGAGGCGAGCCAGAAAGGTATTGGCCCAGGTAATGCAGCCACGGAGCTCGATCTGATACTTCATAGTACCTGATGTTGCCATCTCCCTATAAAGCAAATTGAACATTTATATTTTATAGATAACTCATTTTGAACCATACCATACCATATACAAACTATCAATATTTCAATTAGATTAATTATTTCTAGAATAGTACTTGCCTTGCCAGCTACATAGACAACTTTGGTGTCGTGGTCATAATATGGGAAGACAACTCCCGACGAGCAGTCCAGAGTCTCCATGCAGAGGGGAGCATCCAGACTACTTTGGCTCCAGATACCAATCTGGCGGTCCGAGCGACGAGAGAAACCGGTGGTCAAAAGGCGTCCGGTGTTGCCCAGAAACACCACCTTACTGGCTTTAGGGCCTGCATGGCACACTCCTTCCTATGGGTGCAAGAGGATCCTGGACTTAGTTACAGTGGAACCCTCTTATAGTGATGTTTTATGGTGCACCATAAATAAATATCAAATTTGACCAACCCATGAATTGTTTCAGAACTATATTTTAGAATCCCCATCCTCCCACCCAGCTGTCCATAGTGGCTCATGCAGTTAGGGCACAGGTCCTCATTATAATAATGTTATTAATGTTTGGGCTTTTAGCTGCAGATAATAATACAAAACCTTACCGAGAGTACAATTCCTTTGCGAGGTTCAATAACTCGAAGGTGCTTGTCCTTACAAGTTGTGGCTAACAAGGACCCGTCTCGGTTGAAGCTCAGGCTGTGAATGATGTCTGGATGACAGTCAATGGCACTCACAGCTTGACCCGACTCAACATCCCACACAATCACCAGACTATCAAGGGAAAAGCAGACAAATCAATGAAGGAAAAACCAAGCCTACAGAAGAATAATACATAATCAAATTATATGAGTACACTCAGTACAGTATTACTATACTCAACTTAATTAAATATGCATCTGCTTTATAATACTATAGGCACCGAGATTGGCCACTGATGGCGCTAGTGAAAACGAATGAAGCGCTCCAAGTGGCAAAGTCGCGCAACAACCTGCTGAAGCAGCGTCGTTCTTCCTACGTCAATAAAGGGAAATTGTGAAAATTGTTTAATTAAATACGGGTTTTAAAATTTTCGTGCAGATTATGAATTCCATCAGTAAATCTTAAAAAGGCAAGCCACCATTTTAATCAGGACACGTTTTAGACGTAAAAACAACAAATAACACACAACAAACACAAACAAAACAAGACAATAAAAGCCAAAACAAAAGCACAAAACAAAACAACAATACAAAATAAATACACATCAACAATAAAAAACAAAACAAACACCAAACAAAAACAAGATATATCACAATAATATCGAGCACTATTTTCAACCGCGGAATGAAATCTTCAGCAGTTTGTTGCTAAATTTGGCCACATATAGCGCTGTATGTCCTAACACACGGTGCCTTTGTGATTAAGATCAAAATAACAACAATAGGGAATGTGCATGAATTTTCTACAGCTCTGAAAGTACGTGGAATATATTGTTATTCATCTGAAGACATCAGAAACCTAATTTAAAAGTTTTAAAATTAACTCATTATACTTCTATAAATGTTCAAAGACTTTGATTATCTGTTTCCCGCACTATTATTTTTAAACGGTATGTGACGTCACAATCCTTCAAAATCACTGCTTATATGAATGACTTTGCATATAACCTCCTTGGACTTTGCCACCGCTTCCTAGACGAAACAATCAAATTTTCAAGGTCATCAAGCTAACCTTGTCAAAATTTGTACTCAAGCCGTTGTCAAGTCTACTTTATATGAATAACAACACCCATTATTTACTGATATTCTATGAAAATAGGTTGGTATTATTGTTTTTATAGAAATTGGACTTCGAAATTAATTATTAGGCGTACTAGGCATTAATTCGATTTTATATGATTTTAGATTTTTAGTTATGATAATTTCCAAATAAGCGTTATTATATTTATCAGTTTATGATTGGTTGATTGCTAGGGTTGTGCGAACCAGTTTTTTTAAACTTCGAACCGAACCTCGAACCTGCATTAAAAAGGTTCGCGAACCTCGAACCGAACCTTTTTCAAAAGGTGTTATTAGGTTAGTGTTAAGTTTTTCTTCTAAAAACTCACTGTATTTTTTTTGTTTATGTTTCCTCATCAAATGCCGAATCAGGGTAGGCCTAGTCATGGTTTCTGATGGTGTCTGAAAATTCCGCTTACAATGGTTGCATTCGCTTAGCGTAGCTGCAAGCTTAGTAAAAAAGTGGGGTTGTACCCAGGCCTAGGTTTAGGTCATTGGGTTTGAAATATAGGCCCATATTTCTAACCCAATGCCTAGGTCTTGCGAAGTACTGGTACCGCTAGGCCTACGGCGCACGTTGCATCGGACCCAATCGGACCTAGGCCTAGTCACAGTACCGGTAGGCCTATCAGTCTGGCTTGGGTCGTCCACTACCTCGCCCGCGTGATCATCATCATCATCGAACACCAGCACACGGCGTTTCATTTTGAAGAGCAAAAACTAAACACTGGTGGAATGAAAGTAAAACAAACTGTCAAACTCGCTAAAACATCATAAAACGCCTAAAGAAGTCACACAAATTCGCTAGTCATGACGCCATAATGACACACTTGCACTCGATCGTCGCTTGCAACTATATTTTCGACTCTCGATTATCGAATATCGATCGGTCGCGACTGTAGGCGTGGCTCCGGAAGGCGGGGTTTCGATCGCGCGGGAATTTCGAAAGGTTCGGTTCGAGGTTCGACGCATAAAATAGTTGTTCGAACCGAACCGAACCGGGCTCAAGGTTCGGTTCGGTTCGAATTTCGTCCCGGTTCGCACATTGATTGCTGATACAGGGAAAGTGACGTATGCCCCGTTTTTTCCGCCATAAATATGTGTGAAACTTTCAGCTCGTTTTAATAAATGAAACTTTATTCTATGTCATCAAAATAAAATATTTTTGTATTCAGGAAGTTAATCCTTATCTAGTAAAATGCTAAAAAAATATGATGCATATTCCCTATTGTGGGTAGGGCTTAACAAATGAGCAGGATAAGTTAATCATTTAGTGACGAATATTTTGTTAAAAGGATATAATTAGTAACTAATTACACCTTTTTAAAGTAAACATCTTCCAAATTTGCAAATACAGTTTGCTATCAAGTTATAGGCTGTTGAATGCTATTTTCAATTTTAGTATTTAAAGAGGTAAGTAGGAAGGAGCAAGCAAGCAAGTGTACATTACTTTGCAAGAGAACAGTACACTGCACACTTACAAACAAAACAAAGAGCAGAAGTGGTTGGCAATGAGAGAAGAGTGGTGGTGGTGTGGTGCATAATAAATGATGAGCACAGTAAAGTAGGTTCCACTTACCGGTCCGCACCTGCGCTGACAAGAATGTTCTGCGCAGTCGGGTGCCACTCTAGCTGACCTACACGGCGCTTATGACCTCGTAGCTCCACTAACCAATCAGTGAGGGGAGTGACCAGACCTTCATCCGGGATGTGCCACAATTTTATCTGGAAGGGTAAGGAAACGTTTGTATTTTTCTCTAGAAATTAAAACATGTACATGTACTAGGCCTACATTGGGAAATATTTAAACTTGTACTAAATACATAATATTCACTTGTAGACCCTAAGATCAATCACGACACGATGCAAATGGTAGTTTTTATTTTTGGTTAATGTGCATAGGCATATGTGGTAAATCGGCAGTGAATATTATTAAAAAATTTTAAAAAAAATTTGCATTTTTTGCCAATTTGAAGATCACTTTTTTGTGGAGAAATAGATACTATAATTTCAATGCATGCAGTCTGTTACTAAATAATTTGGTTATTTGACTATATGGTCTGCCAATTCCTCCAAATCATTGTAAGCCTACTATGATGTAGAATTGTAGATTAATTGACTCCAATAAAATTTGTTGCTAATTAGACCATTGCTAAAAGTTAACAATTTTGGAAAATATGATGGGCAAAATGAAGCACTCATTAGGTATTGGGTGCAGCAAAAATAACATTCAAAATATTCAGACTAGAAAGTAGAAAGAAGATTCTGTAAGTCACACTTTAAACTCAAAGGAGCTTTTCATTTTTTGATTTTGAAATTGCATTAAACAAATTTTTTTTTTAATTTACTAAATATATCATCAGGCTTAGTCTATTCTGGAACTGAAAAAAGTTAGGAAGTTTCTGCAAGCCATATAAATCACACTTAGCAAAGATTTTGTGAAAATTACTAAAATAAAAGCTACACTTTTATATTTTAGTTAAATGGAAAAAGGTAACAGGTTGTGACAAAACATATGAGTATGCATGCCATATTTTAGGTAACATGTGTGGCCACTGATACTGTATCTGTTACCTCTTTTACACTCAACTGCCTCTACTGAATACTTACTGTGCAGTCATCGGAGGATGAGGCAATGACATTGTCATTGAATGGATTCCACTTTATGTCTAAAACCGGGCCACGGTGCCCTGTTACTCGGCTGGTAAACGAGTCAACTCGGCCAGTCTGGAAAATCAGTGCAATATATTGAAATAAAAACAGTTATTAATGAGGAAACAAAGGTTGGAGATACGTTGAAACGTTAAATTGGCTTTCAAAAGAGCATATGGTTGAATTAAATAACCTTGCATTCAAAACAAAATTAATGCGGTTGAATTGCCAGGATATTCGAGAAAGAACACCCGTATCAGAACATAAGTTCATAACTACATTACTAGGAGGGCTTAGCAATTTTAATAAATAAGACAATTGATAAAAAAGTATGGACAGAATTTGTAGAAAGAGCAGAGGAAGAAGAAAGTGAAGAGGAGGAGCCAGAGGAAGTTAACATGAGGGAAGCATCAGGCATGGTCAGCCGGCTTCGATGTATAGTTCGTCCAACGAGACTTGATGGATTTCGGCAGATTCGCCGACTCAGCGGGAACTTGTAAGCTGCGTGTCACCAATCATGAAGCTTTGTATTTTAAAATACCGTCCTCACTGACTGCCGTCAGTGTTGCCAGGCTGTCGTTTCCTCGCGAAACCCTCGCGTTTTGTCGCGAACCTCTTTCCAAACCAAATGAAGCGAGATAATTTAATATGGTGACATTGTGTTAGTGCTTTTACCTAGGATTGCCGCCTTACCTTCGCTTTTGTCAACCCATATTGTGTTTTGGTCTCCTGTGCTCGTGGCGCCGAAGAGTTGAAAGTAATAATGGGGAATGTTTCCACTACTTCGAGTAATCTCTGGTTGTCATCGACTTCAACGACTATTTCGCAGAAAGCATTAAAGCTTTCCCAGAACTTATGTTGCACCTTGGCAACACAGGCCAAGCGGCTTTTGGAACAGAGGAAGATGCTCCTTTCAAAATGTGTGAAGAAATCTGGTCTTTTGTCCCTTTGAGGAAAACGAAATCCATCAAGTCTCGTTGGACGAACTATACCTAGGGGCCAGAATATGATGGGACTAATTTCCTATCCCCTACCCGACTTCATTGTTGGACACAGGGAGCAGATATATATAAAAAAAAGACAATTATCGAAAAACAATTTTTGTAGTGGTAATTAGGTACACCTATTAGGTTGTACAACCAGGTATGTAAACACAACAAGCTCTAGGGTCATAACTTTAATGAGCATGTGTGATTTTTTCTAAGAGAAAAGGTTGTATTGTAAAATTACATTTTAATTAAGGTTCTGATTTCCTATCATCATGCCCATCAACAATCGATGTTGATGTGAATTTTCAACATTAATTTCTAGATTGCATATTATATTACCAATAGATTTCTGGGAAAACTGGTATACAGTTCACAACCACTTGCAACAGATAGGAATGGAAGTGATTGGCTGGTTACCCACGCAACATATGGTCTAGTCTGAATAGCTTAAAACTTATGCCTAGGGCTAATCCAAAACACAATGATTAGGCCTATGGCCAATTTGGGAAAATCAAGAACTATGAAAACCCCATGATTAAGTTGTCAGGGTCAGTTTTGCATCCTCCAGCATAGATGTTGGCTAGATCCTTGACAAGTCAATTCTCATAAATACCTTATTAACAGGCAGCACAAGGAATATTCCTCCTCCTGCAACTTCAGTGACAACGGCCACAAACTTGGGATTCACCGCACAGAAATTGGAATCGTGAGCGTTGCAAGTAATGCTGATATTCTCAAAACAGAGTTCCCTGCGCGATGGCACGCCATAGACGTGGCGGAACTTGGAGCTTCTTACACCACGAAAGCCAAGCTAGAGGCAACAAGTGTGAATATCGGTTACTTCAGTTTAAACACCACAGGTCAAACTGGAGAAGACATGTAATGGGCTGGCAAAGTGAACACATAAACAACACAAAATAGTAGTATTAGGGATGTCAACGGGTACCCGTTACCCGCCCGGTACACACGGGTACGGTTCCAACTTTTCAATACCCGTTACCCGGTACTACCCATTCCCTTCTTCTGTTCAAAACGAAATTAATTCAACATTGCGATATTTCCCTACTGGCGTCTTTGTGCGAGCGTACGAGCGGCTCTTTTCAATTTGCCGGCATTTAACTTGACCCCCCCCCCCCCAAACAGCACCACAGTCCGAGGGAGCGCACCCACCCGTCGTAGCTTTACCGCGATCATGTTCTCGTGTTCGAGCTCGGACTATGGAGACGCCAGCTTTGAAGCTTTGTTGAATACCTCCGCGATCGTTTTGCATCGAAGACAATGCAACGTGATACCGTTTAACAACATAATGTCTCTTTCCACAACTTTGCGAATCATTTGACACCCATGACGATAAAACGTGTATTTAGTATTATTTACTACCCGGGTAGTCCGGGTACGGCGCGAGGGTACCCGGGTACAAATATTTCCGGGTATTGACATCCCTAAGTAGTATGCATATAAAGCTACAAATTGAACAGTGCATCGCATTGTAAGCGTACAATTATTACAGTAAGCCGAGCTTCAATAAACTGAAATTGAATTAGATTAGAAGAACCAGTTAAGATTCTTAACCATCATCATCACTAACCTAAACATAAGGAAGGTTTAACGGAACAAGATTTACAGGTAGGGTTGCCAACTCCGGACAGTCCGGATCTCAACAATTTTCTCCAGATGAAGGAATTGTTCAGGGTTACTGAATATGTAAACTTCCACTATATATATTAATGAAATTTGAGTAAGAGCATTGAAAGATACTTTGACGTACACGTCCGGTACCTAGTTTGTCCTCATCTGCATTTCGGCTGAAATGTGCAGTCAAATATCCAAACATTAGTGCTAAAGCAGTTTTATTTTTATTGCAGTTTTTGACTGCCTATTTATGTAAGTTGGGGTTTTCAACACTCACAAAACTAAAGATTAAAAATAGAAACTGTCTTAAGGCTAGTTTTATCTTGAGAGTTGCCCTGTCAACAGCAGAGCGTAACTGGAACGAGTTAAATGAAAATCATGAAGCCCACCTATCCCACTACGCCTGGCCGAGCTACATGTACGGTAAGCTTGTTGACGTTTGTTTCATATTTGTATTTGTAATAGAGGTATAAAATATTCATTACCACTCTAGACGCTACCCTAATAGGGCAACATGTTAGTACAAATAACATTATTGCTCAACCTGGGTTGTTAATTAAAGGATAAAAAAGAAAAACCGGGTCGCGAGCTTTGAAGTTTGGTAAACGCTGCCATACACAACACACTCAGTTACTAAATGCATTTGGAATATCAAGCCTTGCATTTATATATCTATAATTGTTCCTTCAATGATTTTCATTTCTTGTTAATATTCAATGTTTAATGTTTATACAACTTATGCTCTTTTAGCATTTGAAAAACATCCTAAATTAAAAAAACCAATGCACATTTCTAAGTTCAGTTTCAATGAAAGACATTTTAAAATGTTATGTTTGTGTACCAGTTTTTCATAGATGGTAGGACTACTGTACCTTCAAAATTGAGTTCATGTAAGCAATTGTAGACATAACACTTTAAAATTTATTATTGTTTATTTTATGATTAATATGATAATTAATAGGTCTATTTGTAGGTGTACTTGTAGGTTGTTGTAAGTTGAACACAACCAGCTAACCCACTTAGCTATGTGTTCATTATAATAATTAAATCAAAGCTGTGGTACGCTCCGTACCGTAGCTAAGTGAGGTTTGAAATTTCATAATTTCATATGTTTTGCAGAAGAAGCTACGAGTAACACATCTCAGAAAGGTGAATAATAGAAAAAATTAGAATTTCAATTACCTGTGTATTCATCATGCTTGACTACAAGTTACATTGGTCTCATGTGCTACTGATAAAACACTCAGTCAAAACTGAAAATAAAACATAAATAATAAACATGACAACACTGAAATCATAGGCAAGGCATTGTCCACCTACCCTATGGACCCCCAAATTGATGTCTGTTAAAATTGCTTTAATACAAAGTAGGCCTAGGCCTACTATGTACAAATTGCATGGTGAAATAAATTAAATAAATAAATACGTAAATAAATAAATAAATAAGTAAATAAAGAGGCTAAATAAATAAATAAATACAAAAAAAAAAAAAAAAAATTAAATAAATAAATAAATAAATAAATAAATAAATTTAAATAAATAAATAAATAAATACGTAAATAAATGTCATCTTCTAGATAATTTAGTCCCTGAATGTTTCTTTGTTGTTCTAATAAATATTTCCTACTTCAAATGTTTTTATATTTAGGTGTGAAAGGTTTTATTCAACAAAACATAAAAAGTTAAATAAGAACATTGAGGAAACATAATGTTTATTGGTATGGAATAAAGAAACGTTCATAAGAAAGAGCACTCATGAAACATGAATCATGATGAAGTCTCAAGGGGATGACATATAGGCCTGCATAGTTTATTTTTTTGACAATTTTAAAGCAATTTTAGCCGATAGAAATCGGGGGTTCCGCAGGTTAGGTCTAGACGTTTCAAGCTTAACACAAAAAACTTACATGGCTATACTAGGCTATACACACAACCAACACTATCACACCATAGTGTACATACATACACAACTTCTCACTACCGGTATGCAAAATTAAATGTAGCACACATTCATTTCATGCATAATGTCTAGGAAACGATAAAAAGCTAACGGCTAACGGGTTCCCCACTTAACAATGAGCTCCCACAACTTGCTCTGATAATGAGTGGGACTTTGGCACTAGGCAGGTCTACTTAATTGAAATACGTAGCATTAATCTATGATATGGTCAAAGACATTTGCTTTCACTTGCCTTCTCAACCTAAGGAACCTAGGTAGTACTTAAAAATGAAACTCCTTTCTCCTTTCCAATATACTACAAATTAACTGTCACACTTCACAGCATGGATTCATCACACAGAAATAATGCAATTAGTGCTAATAAGGTAGCATTAATATGAATAGAAGTTACTTAAGTTTGAGTAGGCCTACCAGTAGGCCTATTTAATCTCCATTAATTGATGAAACCTCAAGGTTCTGGCCTCCAGATTTAATAGTGCAATACTTAGGCCTATATAAGTTTTGGAACACTACCCAGTACCAAACCTAGGCCTACTGTGTTGGGCTTTGGAATTGGGAGGAAATTATTATTCCTTTAAAAGTGACTTTGGATCAAAAGCCTGGTATAATAGTAGCAAGCAAAATAAATTAATAAATCAGCAAAGCCTCTACTCACACTAAAATACTATAATTCTGTATGGTAGTTATCAATTAACATAGTTCATACTCATTTGAGGACACATTTTTACCTATAGGTAGTGAAAAGGTAAGGCCTAACCTAAGCTAAAAGTGTATTCTCCAATAAAAAAATAAAAAATTATTAATAAAACAAAATGTTGATTAGTCTCTACATATAAGAGAGGGCAGCAGTCGGAGTAATGCAACAGACACAAAGTAGGCAACCTAAATATAAAAATGTCCGTCACTTGTGGTGGCCAACTATGCAGTGTCTCTTATCCGCATGGAAGATAAGTGCAGGTTCACGTGAAGCATGGATTGTTTAAAAGAAATTAGTTCTTTAATTTGTTTGATGTACTTGTCCAGCTGTGTTTATGTCCAACTTATTGCTTGCCACTGAAACAACACTGCATTGGACATGGAATTGTAATTAAACAAACGGTTCAAATCCCACCAATCAAGCTATCGGTAAATGAGGAGGAAAGGTGATTCGCGTTTCGTACTCCCTTTTTTTATTGAAAAACGTCACTTTCGGGCGCAAATCTAGGATTTCTTCATGTACTTACGTTAGTAGATCACACTTCGCCCTCGCACGTACGCCATATTACACTGTAGATTACAGATAAATCACGAAGTAACAATTATGTACTACGCACATGATCAACATCGCAAAGGAATACACAAAAAAGTGATTACGAAACGCGAATCACCTCTCCTCCTCAATTACCCATTTCTTTAGTAGGCCTATGCGACTCGCTGTACTAACAACTTACGTTCATTCGTAAAAAAATCTCTTTTGTAAAAGACCTCTGGTGGTTTGTAAGGAGTAGACCTAGGGCCTACTGTACACCTATTCCATAATGTGGTACATAATATCTCCCCTACGGCATAGGCCTAGAGAACCTTGTTCAGATGTATCTTATATAATAATGTTGGCTAAAGGCCATAGGTCTGATCAGTATTCTGCTGGCCTGGAACTGACTAAACTCTAGGCACACAGACAGCATGCTGCTTCATTACAACAGATACAAGCAAATATGCAAATCAAGGAGAATAAGCTAGTAAACGTAGAGGTAAAGCGCTTCGGTCAAAAGAGCTGTCCAGTTCTTACCCTTTCCACTGGCTTGTTGCACGCACGGACGTCAATCATAGCATTTACTGGCTGGCCCAGTTTTTGATTATTCAAATAATCTACTTGACCTAACCCTAGATCTAAACTCAGACTATTTTTATCCTCCACCCAAGATTCGCACATTGACATATTCTCTGACATTTCTTTAAGGAAGTGTCAAATTATTGTTACATACGACTGGACCCTACACTTGTCATTCACACAGGTTGCCACTTGCTATGATCTATTCTCTACCTAAGGCCTATAGGCCTAGTACGTCTAGCCTAGCTTATAACCTTTCAATCAATTAAACGTATCTCACCCTCACAAAGCATCCGAAATTTGAAAACTACACCAAATTAATAAAACCACCTATGCTAGGCGTTTATAAAAGTGTTCACACTGTGAACAATACACCACAGTGAGATCAAAGACCTGCAACAAATCACATCAACACTCCTCACTACCGTATCTGTCAATCTTTCTGCTCTCTAAACACGAGTGAGCGTCTACGCCAAGTTCTCTCTACGCCTAGCGAGCAACCGCGTGCGTGCTTTTAGCTCCAAGTATTTCCAGCTCCCAAAACCAAACGAAGAGCAGATGTGCTGCCACCTATCATGAGTCTCCTCAACTACCAGTATTTCCGAGAACCCGCGGAAACCAATCAAATAAGTAGC
The DNA here is from genome assembly GCA_945910005.1 of Isoperla grammatica. NCBI lineage: Eukaryota > Metazoa > Arthropoda > Insecta > Plecoptera > Perlodidae > Isoperla > Isoperla grammatica. The sequence continues at coordinate 54,991,353 of OX246738.1, forward strand.
TATACCAATAATGCTCAACAACCAAACGTAAACCTTACAAATTATGTATGAACCACTATTACGATAGACATTGAGCGTCATACGAAACTAGCCACAAAATGATGCATTATAACACTACCCCCAAAAAACAATTTCCACATAACCTTTGATTTTGAGGCAACCAATACAAATTTTGAATCAAACATCACAACCTTATCAATGCGAGCCAAAGAGATCAAGTCCTAAAACGGCAAACTTCATACTTCTCATACAGAAAAAAATGTATTCGTTGTACCTGAGAAGCGTTTTTGGAGCTAGTACTCCCGCTCGTAAACAAGAGGTGCACACTCTGAAATTTAAATACATCATTATAGCCAACAAAATTGCGGCTCTAAATAACCCACCCTCATTGTTGCACACTTCATACTTTATATACAGACAAATATGAACACAACAAAATTCCATAAATTTCCACATAAATATAATTGGAGACGTGAACATTGCAAGTTTTCTTTTCACAAATATTAAAACAAATGTCCCACATCATACCAACATACCATGAATGTTGCACACTTCATACTTTTTATACAGACAAATAATGTTTTCGTTGTACCTGAGAGGCGTTTTTGGAGCTGGTACTCCTGCTCATAAACAAGAAGTAAACATTGAAATATGTATCATTGAAAACATTGAAATATTATCATAGAAAACTAAAATCCGCATCTTAAAAACGTACCCTCATTGTTGCACACTTCATACTTTTTATACAGAAAATTAATGTATATTCCTTGTACCTGAGAAGCGTTTTTGGAGCTCGTAATCCTGCTCGTAAACGAGAAGTGAACATTCTAAGATTTACATACCTTATTAGAGAAAACTAAAGTGTGCATCTAAATAACCCACCCTCAATATTGCACACTTCATACTTTTTTAACAAAAAAATAAAAACTAAACTAAATTCTATTATTTTTCAAATAAATATGATTTGAGAAGTGAACATTGCAAGTTTTCTATTCACACATATTACAACAACTATTCCACATCATAGAAACATACCCTTAATGTTGCACACTTCATACTTTTAATACAGAAAAATAATATGTTCATTGTACATGAGAAGCGTTTTTGGAGCTGGTACTCCTGCTCGTAAACAAGGAGTGAACATTGGAAGCTGTACATACATTATTATAGACAACTACAATCCGCATCTAAAAAACGCACCCTCATTATTGCACACTTCATACTTTTTATACAGAAAAATAATGTATTCGATGTACCTGAGAAGCGTTTTTGGAGCTCGTCCTCCTGCTCGTAAACGCGAAGTGAACATTCTAAGATTGACATACCATATTAGAAACAACTAAAGTGCGCATCTAAATAACTCACCCTCAATGTTGCACACTTCATACTTTTTTAACAAAAAAAAATAAAAACTAAACTAAATTCTATTATTTTTTAAAGAAATATGATTTGAGAAGTGAACATTGCAAGTTTTCTATTCACACATATTAATACAACTATTCCACATCATAGAAACATACCCTTAGTGTTGCACACTTCATACTTTTTATACAGAAAAATAATATGTTCATTGTACCTGAGAAGCGTTTTTGGATCTGGTACTCCTGCTCGTAAACAAGGAGTGAACATTGAAAGATGTACATTCAATATTATAGACAATAACAATCCACATCTAAATAACGCCCCCTTATTGTTGTAAACTTCATACTTTTTATACAGAAAAATAATGAATTATCCTTGTACCTGAGAAGCGTTTTTGGAGCTCGTCCTCCTGCTCGTAAACGAGATGTTAACATTCTAAGATTGATATACTTTATTAGAAACAACTAAAGTGCGCATCTAAATAACCCACCCTCAATGTTGCACACTTCATACTTTTTTAACAAAAAAATAAAAACTAAACTAAATTCTATTATTTTTCAAATAAATATGATTTGAGAAGTAAACATTGCAAGTTTTCTATTTACAAATATTACAACTACTATAACACATCATAAAAACATACCTGTAATGTTGCACACTTCATACTTTTTATACAGAAAAATATAGTATTCGATGTACCTGAGAAGCGTTTTTGGAGCTCGTAATCCTGCTGGTAAACGAGAAGTGAACATTCTAAGATTGACATCCTTTATTACAAACAACTTAATTGCGCATCCTAACAACCCACTCTTAATGTTGCACACTTCATACTTTTTTACCAAAAAAATAAAAACTAAACTAAATTCTATTATTTTTCAAATAAATATGATTTGAGAACTAAACATTGCGAGTTTTCGATTCACACATATTAAAACAACTATTTTACATCATGGAAACATACCTTCAATGTTGCACACTTCATACTTTTAATTCAGAAAAATAATATGTTCATTGTACATGAGAAGCGTTTTTGGAGCTGGTACTCCTGCTCGTAAACAAGGAGTGAACATTGGAAGCTGTACATACATTAATTTAGACAACTACAATCCGCATCTTACAAACGCACCCTTATTATTGCACACTTCATACTTTTTATACAGAAAAATAATGTATTTGTTGTACCTGAGAAGCGTTTTTGGAGCTCGTCCTCCTGCTCGTAAACGAGAAGTGAACATTCTAAGATTGACATACCTTATTAGAAACAACTAAAGTGCGCATCTAAATAACCCACCCTCAATGTTGCACACTTCATACTTTTTTAACAAAAAAAATAAAAACTAAACTAAATTCTATTATTTTTTAAAGAAATATGATTTGAGAAGTGAACATTGCAAGTTTTCTATTCACACATATTAATACAACTATATCACATCATAGAAACATACCCTTAATGTGGCACACTTCATACTTTTTATACAGAAAAATAATATGTTCATTGTACCTGAGAAGCGTTTTTGGAGCTGGTACTCCTGCTCGTAAACAAGGAGTGAACATTGAAAGATGTACATTCATTATTATAAACAATAACAATCCACATCTAAAAAACGCTCCCTTATTGTTGCACACTTCATACTTTTTATACAGAAAAATAATGAATAATCCTTGTTCCTGAGAAGCGTTTTTGGAGCTCGTCCTCCTGCTCGTAAACGAGAAGTGAACATTCTAAGATTGACATACTTTATTAGAAACAACTAAAGTGCGCATCTAAATAACCCACCCTCAATGTTGCACACTTCATACTATTTTAACAAAAAAAAAAAAACTAAACTAAATTCTATTATTTTTCAAATAAATATGATTTGAGAAGTGAACATTGCAAGTTTTCTATTCACAAATATTAAAACTACTATAACACATCATAAAAACATACCTGTAATGTTGCACACTTCATACTTTTTATACAGAAAAACAAAGTATTCTATGTACCTGAGAAGCGTTTTTGGAGCTCGTAATCCTGCTCGTAAACGAGAAGTGAACATTCTAAGATTGACATCCTTTATTACAGACAACTTAATTGCGCATCCTATCAATCCACCCTTAATGTTGCACACTTCATACTTTTTTACCAAAAAAATAAAAACTAAACTAAATTCTATTATTTTTCAAATAAATATGATTTGAGAAGTAAACATTGCGAGTTTTCGATTCACACATATTAAAAAAACTATTTTACATCATGTAAACATACCTTCAATGTTGCACACTTCATACTTTTAATACAGAAAAATAATATGTTCATTGTACATGAGAAGCGGTTTTGGAGCTGGTACTCCTGCTCGTAAACAAGGAGTGAACATTGGAAGCTGTACATACATTATTATAGGCAACTACAATCCGCATCTAACAAACGCACCCTTATTATTGCACACTTCATACTTTTTATACAGAAAAATAATGTATTCGTTGTACCTGAGAAGCGTTTTTGGAGCTCGTCCTCCTGCTCGTAAACGAGAAGTGAACATTCTAAAATTGACATACCTTATTAGAAACAACTAAAGTGCGCATCTAAATAACCCACCCTCAATGTTGCACACTTCATACTTTTTTAACAAAAAAAAATAAAAACTAAACTAAATTCTATTATTTTTTAAAGAAATATGATTTGAGAAGTGAACATTGCAAGTTTTCTATTCACACATATTAATACAACTATTCCACATCATAGAAACATACCCTTAATGTTGCACACTTCATACTTTTTATACAGAAAAATAATATGTTCATTGTACCTGAGATGCGTTTTTGGAGCTGGTACTCCTGCTCGTAAACAAGGAGTGAACATTGAAAGATGTACATTCAATATTATAGACAATAACAATATACATCTAAAAAACGCCCCCTTATTGTTGCACACTTCATACTTTTTATACAGAAAAATAATGAATAATCCTTGTACCTGAGAAGCGTTTTTGGAGCTCGTCCTCCTGCTCGTAAACGAGAAGTGAACATTCTAAGATTGACATACTTTATTAGGAACAACTAAAGAGCGCATCTAAATAACCCACCCTCAATGTTGCACACTTCATACTTTTTTAACAAAAAAATAAAAACTAAACTAAATTCTATTATTTTTCAAAAAATATGATTTGAGAAGTGAACATTGCAAGTTCTCTATTCACAAATATTAAAACATTTATTCCACATCATAGAAACATACCCTTAATGTTGCACACTTTATACTTTTTCGTTGTACCTGAGAAGCCTTTTTGGAGCTGGTACTCCTGCTCGTAAACAAGTAGTTAACATTGAAAGATGTACATACATTATTATAAACAACTAAAATCCACATCTAAAAATTTCATCTTCATTGTTACACACTTCATACTTTTTTAACAAAACAATAAAAAATAAACTAAATTCTATTATTTTCCACATAAATATGATTTAAGGAGTGAACATTGCAAGCTGTCTATTCACAAATATTAAAACAACTTTTCCACATCATACTTACATACCCTCAATGTTGCACACTTCATATTTTGATAAAGAAAAATAATGTATTTGTTGTACCTGAGAAGCGTTTTTGAGCTGGTATTCCTGCTCGTAAACGAGGAGTGAACATTGAATTATGTACATACATCGTTATAGGCTACTTAATTCTGCATTTAAAAAACGCACCCTCCTTGTTGCTCAATTGATACTTTTTAAACAGAAAAATAATGTATTCGTTGTACCTGAGAAGCGTTTTTGGAGCTGGTACTCCTGCTCCTAAATGAGAAGTGAACATTCTGATATATACATACATTATTATAGACATTTAAATTGCGCATCTTTATTATCCCAACCCTTAGTGTTATTCACTTCATACTTTTTTAACAAAATATAATATTTCCCTCTTTTTCAGTGGCGTTTTTGGAGGTGAGCCTCCTGCTCAAAACTGATGGATTAGAATTTCTTGCTTACTAGATTTTAAAAATAACCTAGTCAATACGTATTATATGAACTTGCCCTCTATGTTGGGCACTTCATACTTTTTCAAAAAACAAATAATGAATTATAATAACACTCCACGTTATTGATTTGCGTTGTTGGAGCTGACTCTCCTGCTCAAAACTGACGTTTCAGAATTTCTAGCTTTCTTGATATTATATATAAGCTAGATTATACGCTTCATAGGATACTACCCTGTATGCTGTACACCTCATTCTTTAAAGAAATAATTAAATATAATAACACACTACGTTATTGAGGTGAGTTTTTGGAGCTGACTCTTCTGCTCGTAAACGGGTGGTTAAGATTCTAAGTTTCACATACCTTTTTACAGACAATTTCATTTTGTATCATACTAATATACCCTTATGTTGTATACTTTATACTTTTTATACAGAAAAATAATGTGTTTCTGTTACCTATACGGAGCGTTTTTGGAGCTGGTCCTCTTTCTCGTAAACGAGAAGGAAGGGACATTCTATGATTTACATACTTTTTTAAACAAATATGTTACTCATCTAAATAAGTCCCCTTATTGTTGGATACTTCTTACTTTTTTTACAAACCCATTATAATTCTTTTTTTTAAACAATAAATAATTACAAGTTTTTGACAGGTCTAGGCCTAATGGAACCAGGTTGCTAAGTGATGATATATTATGTGCTTTTCCTTTTTAAAGGGCTCTTTTCTTATAATTTGATCGAAATGTGAACGATTTACAACATAATTTTTGTTTCTCAAATCCCAACCCATACGAGAAGTTTTGTCATTATTGATCAAGAATCAAGATCGAACAATTTTACCATAGCATCTTGTGGAACATTATCCCTGACCCTGTTTGTTATTGGTGTTAGTGCCCGGACTCCATAGTACTGAAAAATATTGAAATAATATAGGCCTACATCGAGTAAGTGCGCTCCCCCCCCCCCCCCCCCCCCCCCCGTAGCAAATGTTCAAGATCAACTGTTCCTTGACTTGCGACCGAAGAAATGATTTGTTATTTTACATAGTCTACACGTTATGTATTTCTACTCCCTCCACTAGCAAAAATCATGCGGACGCTGTGACTACTTTTATAAAAAGGGAATATAAATAAAAAGGATTTAATTAAATATTGTATATTATCAATTTTGTACTTGTCAAGACGGGAAGCGAACCCGGGTGCCTAACGGCCGTAGTTCCTGGCCCGCGTGTGGGAGACCTCGGTTCGATTCCCAGCACAAGCGGGGTCTATTTTTTACATTATAAATAATAAATATTAAGTTATAACATCATAGTGTTGACCAGTCGCATGTACCAGACGTGGGTTTGGCCGGTACCCACTCGGTCTCATTGAAATTACGTATTTGCAGCACTGGTTTCTAATTCGGCAGAAATGTGTTTTGATATGTCGCAATGTAAGACAACGCTGTCAATTGCAACAGTGCTTCGTTGTGTTGGTTTGAGGGGGTTCCCACGTATGAGAGCACTCGCATACCTCAACAAAGAATTGTTATCCGAATGTGTTATCTGAGCCTCGACAGTCAACACAACAGATAACATACACGGGCCGCCGCATTAGCTGGCGCTGACTCACTTCCCGACCGTAAGATTATTCCGTCAACAGGTACCAAGCAAAATACAACCAGCACCCGACATAACATGCATACAAAAATTACATTTTTCGTAGGAAACCCGCTATAGGGTGCACAGTGTGCCTCTCTCCTGGTTAACTAGGTATAGTTAGGAAGGATTGTCCGAGGGCTAAAAGAAGGACTCAATCCCAGCATTCGCCTCGTGACTGAGGGAAACCTTGGAAACAACCTTCAGTCACGACTGCCGGTTTCCGGTATCGAACTGGCGACCTCCCGAATTACAGACACGTCATTAAATCCATACTCAACTAATATATATTTTAGAAAGCTGTAATGCGGGCATTTGACTCAAATATACTTGGATGTGGATCCTCTTTTGGATTTTCAACACTGATTAACCGATTGTATGTTGAAGTAGGTTCTAATCTAAATGCCACGGACTTTGTCAAAACTGAAAACAGGGTTTCATTTTGGTTTATTTGCAGTTGCAGGTAATAGATATAAAATATTACAAAATTAACCATTTGTCGAGCAGTAATGACTGTTGAACCTGGTGGATACGTAAAGGATCGTGCGTGCCCGACAGGGTATATCTTACTATCTTGGTGCGGGAGAAGTTGCAAATAATAAATTTTTTTTTTTTTTTTTTTTTTTTTTATCTGTACACCTTGTTCCAACATTGTCAGGTAAGGGGGTGTTGCCACCAAATACTAGGGCATTCAGGAATCAGCACCAGTCTGCCAGTCTTGATGCATCATCTTCTTCATCTCCTTCAGCTCCTAATCACCAATTGTTCTCCTCCCTCTCCTTTCGTCCAGTATAAATAAATAAATAAATAAATAAATAAATAAATAAATAAATAAATAAATAAATAAATAAATAAATAAATAAATAAATAAATAAATAAATAAATAAATAAATAAATAAATAAATAAATAAATAAATAAATAAATAAATAAATAAATAAATAAATAAATAAATAAATAAATAAATAAATAAATAAATAAATAAATAAATAAATAAATAAATAAATAAATAAATAAATAAATAAATAAATAAATAAATAAATAAATAAATAAATAAATAAATAAATAAATAAATAAATAAATAAATAAATAAATAAATAAATAAATAAATAAATAAATAAATAAATAAATAAATAAATAAATAAATAAATAAATAAATAAATAAATAAATAAATAAATAAATAAATAAATAAATAAATAAATAAATAAATAAATAAATAAATAAATAAATAAATAAATAAATAAATAAATAAATAAATAAATAAATAAATAAATAAATAAATAAATAAATAAATAAATAAATAAATAAATAAATAAATAAATAAATAAATAAATAAATAAATAAATAAATAAATAAATAAATAAATAAATAAATAAATAAATAAATAAATAAATAAATAAATAAATAAATAAATAAATAAATAAATAAATAAATAAATAAATAAATAAATAAATAAATAAATAAATAAATAAATAAATAAATAAATAAATAAATAAATAAATAAATAAATAAATAAATAAATAAATAAATAAATAAATAAATAAATAAATAAATAAATAAATAAATAAATAAATGTTGCGTTGTTAAAATAGTTGCGATATAATGAACTACAGCAAAAAGCATTCCTAAATGATTTGACAACGGTACCATATACTTTTCATATAACAAAACTGTTGTGAAAATTGTGTATTTATATTCCTGACCCACGTGACCCACACAAAGGGCCGATCGATTTTAATGGAGGGATTCGCTACGCTCATCTAAAAATATGTTTTATTTTTTACGATGTTCCATCGATATGATTCGCATTTGCGGACCATTGAAATTAAATGCACATAGTATGCACCAAAAGTAGCGTACGCAATCAGACCTTTCTCACTGTGTATTTGGAATGTCGATAGCTGTCATACAATGGCTACAATGAGTAATGACGTGTTTTGATGACTTTCACCGCAAATACGGAAAAATGAAACTAGGAATTTAGCTGACAATAATCCAGTTTCAATTTGTTTCAATTAAAAATTACAGTGCGATTAAAATAAAGTTCAACACTAATGTTCCCTACATTAGGAGTGACAGTTGGCGAAAGTTTTAAAATTGTCACTTGCACCGCCATTTTGTAAAATAATATTTACTTTCTGTTTACGGCAATTTATATTGTAGTTTTTACACTGTTCCACTAATATGCTTCGCATTTGAGGACCATTGAAGTTACATGCACATAATATCCATGGTAAATGGCAGCAGTAGATATACCTTTCTAGATGCAACAGAATAGCATCAATAGCGAGTTATATATTTGATGCCATGTGCGGTTAAAAATCGAAATTTTTCGACATTTCAAAATATATTTTTCTGGTTTGCATTCGGTTTTTGTATGATTTATCAATAGAGGTATATTACTGACTAGTATCTACATTAGGAATTTTTGTATACCCGGATAAATTCAATGGTTTTTGAATTAGCGCATTTTCAGTAGAGTACTGTTTCATGAAAACCCTTAAAACCATTCAACCTTAAAGCCATTCAAACCCTTTCCCAGTGAGCTGTATTTTTAACTTTTAGAAATTCATAAAAAATGATAAGTTTGTCAATGATTTTTGATAATTTTTTTTAATTTCCACAAGCACGCTCATCTGTCAACGCGGAGCGCTTCCGTTTTCCTAGTAGTTACATTATTCCTATACGTGTCCACCACAAATATCAGATCTCTATCATCTCTTCCCTCCCTGTGAGTAACGTGCAACCTCCCCTCCTGCCATCCACTAGACAACCCACAGTTAAATTTGTTTTACAATAATGTGACGAATTCGCGCCTGTGTCTGCGGTGTATTTTACCCTTACGGGGCCTCCGGCATTTCGACAGCAAGCAGCGACAGACGAGCAAGCAATCGGCCGGCGTCCCCCCCCCCCCCCCCTCCCATCCAACACCATCCACCCCACCAACCTACACCTGCTGGCGCAAGGGTATACTGTTACAATCTTTGCGCGTGGTAGTCTGCTACCGACCGCGGCAAGATAAGATAACAATAATATTGAATCTAGTTTTTTTTTCTGGCTGAAGCAAATCTCACATGAATAAGAATTTATAAAATTATAATACACAGGACATGATATACCTGCAGAAAAGAGAAAATGACCCAAGCTTGAAACTTGAAATATTATAAACATAACAGTCGGACATAAGAGAATAATAAGTTGATTGACTTGATTACATTCAGACCGATAGAGGTATCTCAGCGATAAGACGCGAGATTCTTATTCGGGGAGGTCGCTGGTTCGATTCCGGCCACCAGCAGTCCTGACTGATGGCTTTTCCAAGGTTTTCCTCAGTCATAAAGGCGAATGCCGGGATACTATCAGCCCTCGGACATTCCTTCCTAACTATCCAAACACCCTAACCTAGTTAGTTACCTGAAGAGGGGCACATACAGATTCCTACGAAAAATTACTAATAAATTATTACATTCAGGACGTATTTCTTTTCATTGCAACATGAAACGAATGATACATACAGGCGTGACGGCATGTTTAACGTTCTCATCCAAATATTCGCAAAAGTCGCGATCACAAAATGGAGATTTACTGTTTTTCTTGCATATAGGATGTGCATCGATAGTTTTCTAAAATATGCATTACATGCAAAAGATTAACTTTGAAATTGAAACATTGATTTCGGAAAGTTCCGTAAGTATTTTTTTCTAAATTTTTCAGCGGCCATTACCGCCAATATTGCAGCAAACAATCCGCTCAATCATAAATATACTGCCTGCACGTAGTACGCGATGGTGAATGGTGATACACACATTTTATTGTGGTTCAAGAACACACTTTGATCCTGAGTATGAGTATTTTCAGTGCATGAGCGTTTAGGATGGCTTGCTATGAGCTATTTAACATGGGTTCTGGCTATCCTTCTAGATCTGATAAAAAAAATCGGAAGTAAGCGCGTATTTTGTGTTGCCAATCTTATTCTCTGGGGGGGGGGGGGGCCAAACTTCTAAAAAAGTATACAAATAAACATTAAAATTTAAGATATTTATTTACTCGGGTTTGAAAACAGGTACAAAAGATCGGAAACCGGTGGTCCATTGGGATTTTCTGTAACAACAAGCCTGATTTTCTAACGGTATTTTACAAGATCTGTGCGTGCCGCGATCTTCATTTTCGCGTGTTTTTTAGTTTTTGTAGATTGTCGGGCTATGGCTGGAACAGTCCTGTCTTTGTTCTCGCTACTCGGTCGAGGCACGCGACAATAATCTACTCCGATTACGAGTAGTTACAGAAGAGGGGAGTGATTTGCCTATCTATCTCCGTCTTTCTCTGTCAGTGTCTGTTTCGTTTCAACTAGTGCACCAGTGCATATTAGAGATGAGTGATATTCGGACGTATCTTTGGCTTGGACCTACTTCATTCAATACTATCATGAAACGTGTGTAGTGAAGATGGATGATGGTGAAGATGGTGAAGATGGATGCAAGAATGCGGACTTTTCATTGACCGAGATGTACCATGGGAGCCTCTCCTGACTGTCTAATTGGAGAGGACGGGCTTGTCGAAATCGAATGTCAATCATCCGCGCAGCATCTTACTCCCGATGAAGCCATTGTTCAAAGAAAAATTACAGCGTGGAACACTGATCGAAAAACCAAAACAATAACAGGGTTTAACAAAAAGCACAAAAAATACCATTTCCAAATACAAGGACAGCTCCCTATCACTGGGCGCAAGTACTGTCTGTTTGCATTTTGGACTCCGCTTGGTTTAAAAATTGAAAAAGTCGAACGGGATGATACATTTTGGGAGTCAGAAATGGTTTAAAAACTTAAAACGTTGTACCTAGATTGTGTTCTCCCAGAACTGGTTGACGCACGTCTCCGACGCTCTATGCCAATTCATTACCCTCCTTACATAATCGAAGCCATCAAACAACAAAACACAAAAAGGAAAGAAAAACTTGAAGCTGCAGATAGATACTCTCTTGCCATACTACGGAACCGCAAACAACGTAGCCTCGTGTGTACATCCCAGAACAGATACCATTAGATGGGAAATCCCATTCCCATATAAACAGTTCATTGCAAATACAAATTTACAATAGAATGTGAGGCCTATATATTAGTAAATGTAGTCACTTTTCTTAGCAGTTTTCGTTTTGTATATATATGTTCCATAATACATACAAAGCGTTTTTTATTGTTAAAAACTAGGGACATATAAAGTGGGTTAAATTACTAGTATTATGTCCCTTGTGTTAAAATGAGTAAGCACTTTCATTGTTACATTTTGTAAGGTAGAGCCAGTAATATTGTGCCATGTGTTATAAAGTATTTCCATATTTTTGTCATTGTTACGGTACGTTTTGTTTTTTAGATACAAACGCGTATTATAATGAGTTTTCTCGGATAGTTGAGCCATGTGTTGTACATATTTCCATTGTTACGTGTTTATAAGTACAAACTACGAAACCCGTATTATAATGTGTTTTCTCGTATAGTTGAGTCATGTGTTATACATACTTCCATTCCATTGTTACGTGTTTGTAAGTACAAACTACGAAACCCGTATTATAATGTGTTTTCTCGTATAGTTGGCCCATGTGTTACACATATTTCCATTGTTACATCTTAGTAAGTACAAACCATACGAAACCCGTATATCATAATGTGTTTTCTCGTATAGTTGGCCCATGTGTTACACATATTTCCATTGTTAATTCTTAGTAAGTACAAACTATACGAAACCCGTATCATAATGTGTTTTCTCGTATAGTTGGCCCATGTGTTATACACAGTGGTTAATTTGTAAGGAAAAAGGTGGGTATACGCATCATAGTTTCATGTTACAATGTGCTCGTGATAAAAATTGATGTCTCGGTGGGTGGAACTTGCCCCCCCCCCCCCATCCCTCTTACCAATTCAGCTTCTGGGCTCGTAATCTGGAATTGGATTGGGAGTTTTGGGTTGGATTTGATACAATTTTACTCGTCTTCAAAAGTCAATCGTTATTTTAATTGTCCTGTAAGTTTACGATTAAACGATTAAAAGCAGATACACATAATTATAAAATATCAGTTATTGAAGTACTTATACAGTAATTTTATGTGTCAACTGGCAACAATTCATTTCCAAGAGGAACAACCTAACTGTTTATCCATTGTATTTATTTTCATGACAAGATATCACCTCAAAACGCGTTTCAGAAAAAAATCCAGGCCGGGCAAACTTTTGGTCAGGCCAGGCACGGGGGGGTTGGGAGGCTGTGGCCCCCCAACAAACAGCGCCGCAGACGAAATTTTTTTAAATCAGGTTTTTAGAAGGCATTTGGTGCGTTTTAGAAAAAAACATAGCGGGCTGAATGCACTACCTAAATACTGTAGTTTTCGTCTCTTAAAAGTAGAAAAACACCAGCAAGAAGATTGATGAGAATGAGATCAAGTTACACCGAAATCCAACGAATCTACAATGTAATTTAAACCTTGCAATATTGTGAAGGAAGGGGTGGGAGGGACTCGGGTTTAAAGAAATTTCAATTTCAACGCGCGGCAACTTACCGCTGGCGCCAGGCAGTTTATGCCTGTTCCAGTCGGACCAGTCCAAATTTGCCAATAACAAATAGGATATGATTCTATTTATAAAGTACGGAGGTTGGTTTGGGAAAAACGTAAAACCAAGAGATAAGAGTTTTATTTAGAGTTATAGATATATTCAAGTAAATTTGAAATATGAGCATGTGAGAGTAAAATAACCAATACAAATTATTTTCGTTTTTTATATATGTTAGCCATAATCTGAGTGTTGCGTACCTAATAATTCATGGAAATGGTGGGTATACTGCGTATACCCACGAAAATAGGTGGTTATACTGCTACTGCGTATACCCGCGCTCCATTACAAATTAAGCACTGGTTATACATACTTCCATTGTTACGTGTTTGTAAGTACAAATTGCCAGACGCGTATTTAATAGTTGGTTGTGCCTTCTGATATATATTAGTAAACTTACCAATGATGCGGTGTTTCGAACTATAAGAAACGCTTCCTATTGTTGTGCCATGTTATACATTAGTAGCTATATTCATTACTCATTGTTCCAAGCTGCGTAGGCCTACCGCTAAATACTCATTGTACGGTAGGTTGTACATGTGTCCATCTGTTGTATTATTGTATATACTTCGATGGAAACAGTTCCTATTGTTTTATTGGTGTTTTAAATTTAATAACGAAGTGCTATGCGTATATTTCATAATATGTATATTATACGCGTTTTACTTGAATTATTTTCCTTCCGAGTACGGTATAGGGCCCTAGCAACACCGAAAGCCAACAATGGAACAAATGAATTGAACTGATGGACAAACCATCAGCTGTAAAAATAATAAAATTGCAACCATAGAAATAAAAACAAGTGTAGCAATAGTAACTGCTCGCCATTTAAAACTTTTAATGATAGACAACGACTAAGTGAAAGTTTTGTATGTGTATTTGTTTGTTTTTTGTTTTGTTTTTCAAAATCAGACGAAATTATTTTTTGACAGCTTGTTGTTTGTCCATCGATTAAATTAATTTGTTTCATTGTTGTCTTTTGGTGTTGTAGTGCCCTAAATAAATAAATAAATAAATTCACATTAAGAGTCTGCCCACTCAGTAACTAAACTGATTTGCCTCTAGCGCAAAGGCACCGAAGCCATCTGGCCTATGTACTCATATTGCTCAAGATTTATTACCCCTTCGCCTGGACAGCCTGTCAACTCAGCAACGGATGCCGAGGCGCGATACGAGATGTATAGCCCGAAACTCAAGAGTAACGCCTGCATGAACTATTTGCCGATTCCCAAATCTAAATTGTTTCACCAGTCCTAAGCCGTCTTAAACAATATTATGTTTAGAATGGTTTTAATCTATCGGGCTACCGGTAACGGGGTTATCAGTATATTGTGAAAATATCGTTGAAGTAATGCACTGAAAATACTTCACACCCAAGACCAAAGAGTGTCAATGAATCAGTCAGCGTAACTCAGGAACTTGCTTTTATAAATATAGAAGATTATGCATAAAATTAGAAAGACCAAAGTTAATTCGTTACACTAAGACGTGTAACTGTACATATCTTTAGCTTTATTTAGGATTATTTGACGACTCTGTCTATGATTTGTTGTACGAATCAAAGATGAATACAAAACTTAAAATGGTCAACTCCCGTTTCAGAGCAGTAAACAGAAATCTGAAAACGCGAATCAAATTCCATTTTTTGTATGGAAATTGGGAAGTATGATAAGTCCAAATTCAGAGGCCATGGGCGCCGCAAGGGGTGGCAAGGGGGGACAAGGGGGGCATGCCTGGATTCACAAAGATGCCTAACTCTAAGTTGTTCTATGTTGTACTCTATGCCTATCTAAGTTAGGCAAATCCTAGCTAGGTAAATCATCTCTGGGTATTACTACACAAAAACAAATAAAACATTATTAGATAAATTGTTGATATTTTACCATATTTTATCTTTATGACATTGCAGAACGACATGCGTTATTTATATCACTAAGATTTGCCTAAACTAGGACGTCTTAGCACAAGCTAAACGCCATTGAATAACATGATTTATATTATCTTTTGTTTAAAAAGGATGACATGTGCACCATTAATGGTATCTTTGGATGTTGTGCAATATTCGTTAAATATTGGAGATAAGAAAATTTGCAATATTCACGTCTCTAATTAAATAACTGTGGAAATTAAAAAAATTTATTTTGGTATTAATTGGTTTCTTTAAAAAGTATACGGTATACAACATAGGAAGTATTAACGAAAGCAAGAAATTATGATCCGTCAGTTTTGAGCAAGAGGCTCAGCTCCAAAAACGCTAAATGAATAACGTGATGCGTTATTGTAATACAAATATACATTTTTTAAAGTATGGCGTGTACAACAATACGGGTGGGTAATTTAATATATGAACATCTCAGAATGTTCACTTCTCGTTTACGAGCAGGAGGACGAGCTCCAAAAACGCTTCTCAGGTAAAAGGAATATACATTATTTTTCTGTAAAAAAGTATATAGTGTGCAAAAATGAGGGTGCGTTCTTCAGATGCGGATTTTAGTTGTCTATACATTATTAATAATAATGTATGTACATCTTTCAATGTTCACTCCTCGTTTACGAGCAGGAGTACCAGCTCCAAAAACGCTTCCCAGGTACAACGAATACTTTATTTTTCTGTAAAAAAAGTATGTAGTGTGCCACATTACGGGTATGTTTCTATGATGTGGAATAGTTGTTTTAATATGTGTGAAAAGAAAACTTGCAATGTTCACTTCTCAAATCATATTTATTAGAAAAATAATAGAATTTAGTTTAGTATTTATTTTTTTGTTAAAAAAGTATGAAGTGTGCAACAATGAGGGTGGGATATTTAGATGCGCAATGTAGTTGAGTATAATTCAGGATGTCAATCTTAGAATGTTAACTTCTTGTTTACGAGCAGGAGGAAGAGCTCCAAAAACGCTTCTCAGGTACAAAGAAAATACATTATTTGTTTGTATAAAAAGTATGAAGTGTGCAACAATGAGGGTACGTTTTTTTGATGCGGTTTCTAGTTGTCTTTAATCATGTATGTACATCTTTCAATGTTCACTCCTTGTTTATGAGCAGGAGTACCAGCTCCAAAAACGCCTCTCAGGTACAACGAATACATTATTTTTCTGTTTAGAAAGTATGAAGTGTGCAACATTAAGGGTATGTTTCTATGATGTGGAATAGTTGTTTTAATATTTGTGAATAGAAAACTTGCAATGTTCACTTCTCAAATCATATTTATTTGAAAAATAATAGAATTTTATTTAGTTTTTATTTGTTTGTTAAAAAAGTATGAAGTGTGCAACATTGAGGGTGGGTAATTAAGATGCGCACTTTAGTCCTCTCTAACAACGTATGTCATTCTTAGAATGTTCACTTCTCGTTTACGAGCAGGAGGACGAGCTCCAAAAACGCTTCTCTGGTACAAGGAATATACATTATTTTTCTGTATAAAAAGTATGAAGTGTGCAACAATGTCGGTAGGTTTTTTAAATGCGGATTTTAGTTGTTTATAATAATGTATGTACATCTTTCAATGTTCACTCCTCGTTTACGAGCAGGAGGACGAGCTCCAAAAACGCTTCTCAGGTACAAGGAATATGTATTATTTTTCTGTATAAAAAGTATGAAGTGTGCAAAGATGTGGGTAGGTTTTTTAGATGCAAATTTTCGTTGTTTATAATAATGTATGTTCATCTTTCAATGTTCACTCCTCGTTTACAAGCAGGAGGACGAGCTCCAAAAACGCTTCTCAGGTACAATAAACATATTATTTTTCTGTATAAAAAGTATGAAGTATGCAACATTCAAGGTATGTTTTTATGATGTGGAATAGTTGTTTTAATATTTGTGAATAGAAAACATGCAATGTTCACTTCTCAAATCATATTTATTTGAAAAATAATTGAATTTTATTTAGTTTTTATTTGTTTGTTAAAAAAGTATGAAGTGTGCAACAATGTGGGTAGGTTTTTTAAATGCGGATTTTAGTTGTTTATAATAATGTATGTTCATCTTTCAATGTTCACTCCTCGTTTACAAGCAGGAGGACGAGCTCCAAAAACGCGTCTCAGGTACAATGAAGATATTATTTTTCTGTATAAAAAGTATGAAGTGTGCAACATTGAGGGTATGTTTCTATGATGTGGAATAGTTGTTTTAATATTTGTGAATAGAAAACTTGCAATGTTCATTTCTCAAATCATATTTATTTGAAAAATAATTGAATTTTATTTAGTTTTTATATGTTTGTTAAAAAAGTATGAAGTGTGCAACATTGAGGGTGGGTTATTTAGATTTGCACTGTAGTCCTCTTTAACAACGTATGTCATTCTTAGAATGTTCACTTCTCGTTTACGAGCAAGAGGACGAGCTCCAAAAACGCTTCTCAGGTACAAGGAATATACATTATTTTTCTGAATAAAAAGTATGAAGTGTGCAACAATGTAGGTAGGTATTTTAAATGCGGATCTTAGTTGTTTATAATAATGTATGTTTATCTTTCAATGTTCACTCCTCGTTTACAAGCAGGAGGACGAGCTCCAAAAACGTTTCTCAGGTACAAGGAATATACATTATTTTTCTGTATAAAAAGTATGAAGTGTGCAACAATGTGGGTAGGTTTTTTAGATGCGGCGTTTTGTTGTTTATAATAATGTATGTTCATCTTTCAATGTTCACTCCTTGTTTACCAGCAGGAGAACGAGCTCCAAAAACGCTTCTCAGGTACAATAAACATATTATTTTTCTGTATAAAAAGTATGAAGTGTGCAACATTCAACGTATGTTTTTATGATGTGGAATAGTTGTTTCAATATTTGTGAATAGAAAACTTGCAATGTTCACTTCTCAAATCATATTTATTTGAAAAATAATTGAATTTTATTTAGTTTTTATATGTTTGTTAAAAAAGTATGAAGTGTGCAACATTGAGGGTGGGTTATTTAGATTCGCACTGTAGTCCTCTTTAAAAACGTATGTCATTCTTAGAATGTTCACTTCTCGTTTATGAGCAAGAGGACGAGCTCCAAAAACGCTTCTCAGGTACAAGGAATATACATTATTTTTCTGAATAAAAAGTATGAAGTGTGCAACAATGTAGGTAGGTATTTTAAATGCGGATTTTAGTTGTTTATAATAATGTATGTTCATCTTTCAATGTTCACTCCTCGTTTACAAGCAGGAGGACGAGCTCCAAAAACGTTTCTCAGGTACAAGGAATATACATTATTTTTCTGTATAAAAAGTATGAAGTGTGCAACAATGTGGGTAGGTTTTTTAGATGCGGCGTTTTGTTGTTTATAATAATGTATGTTCATCTTTCAATGTTCACTCCTTGTTTACAAGCAGGAGAACGAGCTCCAAAAACGCTTCTCAGGTACAATAAACATATTATTTTTCTGTATAAAAAGTATGAAGTGTGAAACATTCAGGGTATGTTTTTATGATGTGGAAAAGTTGTTTTAATATTTGTGAATAGAAAACTTGCAATGTTCACTTCTCAAATCATATTTATTTGAAAAATAATTGAATTTTATTTAGTTTTTATTTGTTTGTTAAAAAAGTATGAAGTGTGCAACAATGTGGGTAGGTTTTTTAAATGCGGATTTTAGTTGTTTATAATAATGTATGTACATCTTTCAATGTTCACTCCTCGTTTACGAGCAGGAGGACGAGCTCCAAAAACGTTTCTCAGGTACAAGGAATATACATTATTTTTCTGTATAAAAAGTATGAAGTGTGCAACAATGTGGGTATGTTTTTTAGATGCGGCGTTTTGTTGTTTATAATAATGTATGTTCATCTTTCAATGTTCACTCCTTGTTTACAAGCAGGAGGACGAGCTCCAAAAACGCTTCTCAGGTACAATAAACATATTATTTTTCTGTATAAAAAGTATGAAGTGTGCAACATTCAGGGTATGGTTTTATGATGTGGAATAGTTGTTTTAATATTTGTGAATAGAAAACTTGCAATGATCACTTCTCAAATCATATTTATTTGAAAAATAATTGAATTTTCTTTAGTTTTTATTTGTTTGTTAAAAAAGTATGAAGTGTGCAACAATGTGGATAGGTTTTTTAAATGCGGATTTTAGTTGTTTATAATAATGTATGTACATCTTTCAATGTTCACTCATCGTTTACGAGCAGGAGGACGAGCTCCAAAAACGTTTCTCAGGTACAAGGAATATACATTATTTTTCTGTATAAAAAGTATAAAGTGTGCAACAATGTGGAAAGGTTTTTTAGATGCGGATTTTAGTTGTTTATAATAATGTATGTTCATCTTTCAATGTTCACTCCTCGTTTACAAGCAGGAGGACGAGCTCCAAAAACGTTTCTCAGGTACAATGAACATATTATTTTTCTGTATAAAAAGTATGAAGTGTGCAACACTTAAGGTATGTTTCTATGATGTGGAATAGTTGTTTTAATATTTGTGAATAGAAAACTTGCAATGTTCACTTCTCAAATCATATTTATTTGAAAAATAATTGAATTTTATTTAGTTTTTATTTGTTTGTTAAAAAAGTATGAAGTGTGCAACAATGTGGGTAGGTTTTTTAAATGCGGAATTAAGTTGTTTATAATAATGTATGTACATCTTTCAATGTTCACTCCTCGTTTACGAGCAGGAGGACGAGCTCCAAAAACGTTTCTCAGGTACAAGGAATATACATTATTTTTCTGTATAAAACGTATGAAGTGTGCAACAATGTGGGTAGGTTTTTTAGATGCGGCGTTTTGTTGTTTATAATATTGTATGTTCATCTTTCAATGTTCACTCCTCGTTTACAAGCAGGAGGACGAGCTCCAAAAACGCTACTCAGGTACAATAAACATATTATTTTTCTGTATAAAAAGTATGAAGTGTGCAACATTCAGGGTATGTTTCTATGATGTGGAATAGTTGTTTTAATATTTGTGAATAGAAAACTTGTCATGTTCACTTCTCAAATCATATTTATTTGAAAAATAATTGAATTTTATTTAGTTTTTATATGTTTGTTAAAAAAGTATGAAGTGTGCAACATTGAGGGTGGGTTATTTAGATTCGCACTGTAGTCCTCTTTAACAACGTTTGTCATTCTTAGAATGTTCACTTCTCGTTTACGAGCAAGAGGACGAGCTCCAAAAACGCTTCTCAGGTACAAGGAATATACATTATTTTTCTGAATAAAAAGTATGAAGTGTGCAACAATGTAGGTAGGTATTTTAAATGCGGATTTTAGTTGTTTATAATAATGTATGTTCCTCTTTCAATGTTCACTCCTCGTTTACAAGCAGGAGGACGAGCTCCAAAAACGTTTTTCAGGTACAAGGAATATACATTATTTTTCTGTATAAAAAGTATGAAGTGTGCAACAATGTGGGTAGGTTTTTTAGATGCGGCGTTTTGTTGTTTATAATAATGTATGTTCATCTTTCAATGTTCACTCCTTGTTTACAAGCAGGAGAACGAGCTCCAAAAACGCTTCTCAGGTACAATAAACATATTATTTTTCTGTATAAAAAGTATGAAGTGTGCAACATTCAGGGTATGTTTTTATGATGTGGAATAGTTGTTTTAATATTTGTGAATAGAAAACTTGCAATGTTCACTTCTCAAATCATATTTATTTGAAAAATAATTGAATTTTATTTAGTTTTTATTTGTTTGTTAAAAAAGTATGAAGTGTGCAACAATGTGGGTAGGTTTTTTAAATGCGGATTTTAGTTGTTTATAATAATGTATGTACATCTTTCAATGTTCACTCCTCGTTTACGAGCAGGAGGACGAGCTCCAAAAACGTTTCTCACGTACAAGGAATATACATTATTTTTCTGTATAAAAAGTATGAAGTGTGCAACAATGTGGGAAGGTTTTTTAGATGCGGATTTTAGTTGTTTAAAATAATGTATGTTCATCTTTCAATGTTCACTCCTCGTTTACAAGCAGGAGGACGAGCTCCAAAAACGTTTCTCAGGTACAATGAACATATTATTTTTCTGTATAAAAAGTATGAAGTGTGCAACATTAAAGGTATGTTTCTATGATGTGGAATAGTTGTTTTAATATTTGTGAATAGAAAACTTGCAATGTTCACTTCTCAAATCATATTTATTTGAAAAATAATTGAATTTTATTTAGTTTTTATTTGTTTGTTAAAAAAGTATGAAGTGTGCAACAATGTGGGTAGGTTTTTTAAATGCGGAATTAAGTTGTTTATAATAATGTATGTACATCTTTCAATGTTCACTCCTCGTTTACGAGCAGGAGGACGAGCTCCAAAAACGTTTCTCAGGTACAAGGAATATACATTATTTTTCTGTATAAAACGTATGAAGTGTGCAACAATGTGGGTAGGTTTTTTAGATGCGGCGTTTTGTTGTTTATAATATTGTATGTTCATCTTTCAATGTTCACTCCTCGTTTACAAGCAGGAGGACGAGCTCCAAAAACGCTACTCAGGTACAATAAACATATTATTTTTCTGTATAAAAAGTATGAAGTGTGCAACATTCAGGGTATGTTTTTATGATGTGGAATAGTTGTTTTAATATTTGTGAATAGAAAACTTGCAATGTTCACTTCTCAAATCATATTTATTTGAAACATAATTGAATTTTATTTAGTTTTTATTTGTTTGTTAAAAAAGTATGAAGTGTGCAACAATGTGGGTAGGTTTTTTAAATGCGGAATTAAGTTGTTTATAATAATGTATGTACATCTTTCAATGTTCACTCCTCGTTTACGAGCAGGAGGACGAGCTCCAAAAACGTTTCTCAGGTACAAGGAATATACATTATTTTTCTGTATAAAAAGTATGAAGTGTGCAACAATGTGGGTAGGTTTTTTAGTTGCGGATTTTAGTTGTTTATAATAATGTATGTTCATCTTTCAATGTTCACTCCTCGTTTACAAGCAGGAGGACGAGCTCCAAAAACGTTTTTCAGGTACAATGAACATATTATTTTTCTGTATAAAAAGTATGAAGTGTGCAACAATAAGGGTATGTTTTTATGATGTGGAATAGTTGTTTTAATATTTGTGAATAGAAAACTTGCAATGTTCACTTCTCAAATCATATTTATTTGAAAAATAATTGAATTTTATTTAGTTTTTATTTGTTTGTTAAAAAAGTATGAAGTGTGCAACAATGTGGGTAGGTTTTTTAAATGCGGATTTTAGTTGTTTATAATAATATATGTACATCTTTCAATGTTCACTCCTCGTTTACGAGCAGGAGGACGAGCTCCAAAAACGTTTCTCAGGTACAAGGAATATACATTATTTTTCTGTATAAAAAGTATGAAGTGTGCAACAATGTGGGTATGTTTTTTAGATGCGGCGTTTTGTTGTTTATAATAATGTATGTTCATCTTTCAATGTTCACTCCTTGTTTACAAGCAGGAGGACGAGCTCCAAAAACGCTTCTCAGGTACAATAAACATATTATTTTTCTGTATAAAAAGTATGAAGTGTGCAACATTCAGGGTATGGTTTTGTGATGTGGAATAGTTGTTTTAATATTTGTGAATAGAAAACTTGCAATGTTCACTTCTCAAATCATATTTATTTGAAAAATAATTGAATTTTATTTAGTTTTTATTTGTTTGTTAAAAAAGTATGAAGTGTGCAACAATGTGGATAGGTTTTTTAAATGCGGATTTTAGTTGTTTATAATAATGTATGTACATCTTTCAATGTTCACTCATCGTTTACGAGCAGGAGGACGAGCTCCAAAAACGTTTCTCAGGTACAAGGAATATACATTATTTTTCTGTATAAAAAGTATGAAGTGTGCAACAATGTGAAAAGGTTTTTTAGATGCGGATTTTAGTTGTTTATAATAATGTATGTTCATCTTTCAATGTTCACTCCTCGTTTACAAGCAGGAGGACGAGCTCCAAAAACGTTTCTCAGGTACAATGAACATATTATTTTTCTGTATAAAAAGTATGAAGTGTGCAACATTTAAGGTATGTTTCTATGATGTGGAATAGTTGTTTTAATATTTGTGAATAGAAAACTTGCAATGTTCACTTCTCAAATCATATTTATTTGAAAAATAATTGAATTTTATTTAGTTTTTATTTGTTTGTTAAAAAAGTATGAAGTGTGCAACAATGTGGGTAGGTTTTTTAAATGCGGAATTAAGTTGTTTATAATAATGTATGTACATCTTTCAATGTTCACTCCTCGTTTACGAGCAGGAGGACGAGCTCCAAAAACGTTTCTCAGGTACAAGGAATATACATTATTTTTCTGTATAAAACGTATGAAGTGTGCAACAATGTGGGTAGGTTTTTTAGATGCGGCGTTTTGTTGTTTATAATATTGTATGTTCATCTTTCAATGTTCACTCCTCGTTTACAAGCAGGAGGACGAGCTCCAAAAACGCTACTCAGGTACAATAAACATATTATTTTTCTGTATAAAAAGTATGAAGTGTGCAACATTCAGGGTATGTTTCTATGATGTGGAATAGTTGTTTTAATATTTGTGAATAGAAAACTTGCAATGTTCACTTCTCAAATCATATTTATTTGAAAAATAATTGAATTTTATTTAGTTTTTATATGTTTGTTAAAAAAGTATGAAGTGTGCAACATTGAGGGTGGGTTATTTAGATTCGCACTGTAGTCCTCTTTAACAACGTTTGTCATTCTTAGAATGTTCACTTCTCGTTTACGAGCAAGAGGACGAGCTCCAAAAACGCTTCTCAGGTACAAGGAATATACATTATTTTTCTGTATAAAAAGTATGAAGTGTGCAACAATGTGGGTAGGTTTTTTAGATGCGGCGTTTTGTTGTTTATAATAATGTATGTTCATCTTTCAATGTTCACTCCTTGTTTACAAGCAGGAGAACGAGCTCCAAAAACGCTTCTCAGGTACAATAAACATATTATTTTTCTGTATAAAAAGTATGAAGTGTGCAACATTTAGGGTATGTTTTTATGATGTGGAATAGTTGTTTTAATATTTGTGAATAGAAAACTTGCAATGTTCACTTCTCAAATCATATTTATTTGAAAAATAATTGAATTTTATTTAGTTTTTATTTGTTTGTTAAAAAAGTATGAAGTGTGCAACAATGTGGGTAGGTTTTTTAAATGCGGATTTTAGTTGTTTATAATAATGTATGTTCATCTTTCAATGTTCACTCCTCGTTTACAAGCAGGAGGACGAGCTCCAAAAACGTTTCTCAGGTACAATGAACATATTATTTTTCTGTATAAAAAGTATGAAGTGTGCAACATTAAAGGTATGTTTCTATGATGTGGAATAGTTGTTTTAATATTTGTGAATAGAAAACTTGCAATGTTCACTTCTCAAATCATATTTATTTGAAAAATAATTGAATTTTATTTAGTTTTTATTTGTTTGTTAAAAAAGTATGAAGTGTGCAACAATGTGGGTAGGTTTTTTAAATGCGGAATTAAGTTGTTTATAATAATGTATGTACATCTTTCAATGTTCACTCCTCGTTTACGAGCAGGAGGACGAGCTCCAAAAACGTTTCTCAGGTACAAGGAATATACATTATTTTTCTGTATAAAACGTATGAAGTGTGCAACAATGTGGGTAGGTTTTTTAGATGCGGCGTTTTGTTGTTTATAATATTGTATGTTCATCTTTCAATGTTCACTCCTCGTTTACAAGCAGGAGGACGAGCTCCAAAAACGCTACTCAGGTACAATAAACATATTATTTTTCTGTATAAAAAGTATGAAGTGTGCAACATTCAGGGTTTGTTTTTATGATGTGGAATAGTTGTTTTAATATTTGTGAATAGAAAACTTGCAATGTTCACTTCTCAAATCATATTTATTTGAAACATAATTGAATTTTATTTAGTTTTTATTTGTTTGTTAAAAAAGTATGAAGTGTGCAACAATGTGGGTAGGTTTTTTAAATGCGGAATTAAGTTGTTTATAATAATGTATGTACATCTTTCAATGTTCACTCCTCGTTTACGAGCAGGAGGACGAGCTCCAAAAACGTTTCTCAGGTACAAGGAATATACATTATTTTTCTGTATAAAAAGTATGAAGTGTGCAACAATGTGGGTAGGTTTTTTAGTTGCGGATTTTAGTTGTTTATAATAATGTATGTTCATCTTTCAATGTTTACTCCTCGTTTACAAGCAGGAGGACGAGCTCCAAAAACGTTTTTCAGGTACAATGAACATATTATTTTTCTGTATAAAAAGTATGAAGTGTGCAACAATAAGAGTATGTTTTTATGATGTGGAATAGTTGTTTTAATATTTGTGAATAGAAAACTTGCAATGTTCACTTCTCAAATCATATTTATTTGAAAAATAATTGAATTTTATTTAGTTTTTATTTGTTTGTTAAAAAAGTATGAAGTGTGCAACAATGTGGGTAGGTTTTTTAAATGCGGAATTTAGTTGTTTATAATAATGTATGTACAGCTTTCAATGTTCACTCCTCGTTTACGAGCAGGAGGACGAGCTCCAAAAACGTTTCTCAGGTACAAGGAATATACATTATTTTTCTGTATAAAAAGTATGAAGTGTGCAACAATGTGGGTAAGTTTTTTAGATGCGGATTTTAGTTGTTTATAATAATGTATGTTCATCTTTTAATGTTCACTCCTCGTTTACAAGCAGGAGAACGAGCTCCAAAAACGTTTCTCAGGTACAATGAACATATTATTTTTCTGTATAAAAAGTATGAAGTGTGCAACATTAAGGGTATGTTTCTATGATGTGGAATAGTTGTTTAAATATTTGTGAATAGAAAACTTGCAATGTTCACTTCTCAAATCATATTTATTTGAAAAATAATAGAATTTTATTTAGTTTTTATTTGTTTGTTAAAAAAGTATGAAGTGTGCAACATTGAGGGTGGGTTATTAAGATGCGCACTTTAGTCCTCTCTAACAACATATGTCATTTTTAGAATGTTCACTTCTAGTTTACGAGCAGGAGGACGAGCTCCAAAAACGCTTCTCAGGTACAAGGAATATACATTATTTTTCTGTATAAAAAGTATGAAGTGTGCAACAATGAGGGTAGGTTTTTAAGATGCGGATTTTAGTTGTTTCTAATAATGTATGTACATCTTTCAATGTTCACTCCTCGTTTACGAGCAGGAGGACGACCTCCAAAAACGCTTCTCAGGTACAATGAACATATTATTTTTCTGTATAAAAAGTATGAAGTGTGCAACATTAAGGGTATGTTTATATGATGTGGAATAGTTGTTTTAATATTTGTGAATAGAAAACTTGCAATGTTCACTTCTCAAATCATATTTATTTGAAAAATAATAGAATTTAGTTTAGTTTTTATTTTTTTGGAAAAAAAAGTATGAAGTGTGCAACAATGAGAGTGGGTTATTTAGATGCGGATTTTAGTTTTTTATAATAATGTATGTACATCTTTCAATGTTCACTCCTCGTTTACGAGCAGGAGGACGAGCTCCAAAAACGCTTCTCAGTTACAATGAACATATTATTTTTCTGTATAAAAAGTATGAAGTGTGCAACATTAAGGGTAGGTTTCTGTGATTTGGAATAGTTGTTTTAATATTTGTGAATAGAAAACTTGCAATGTTCACTTCTCAAATCATATTTATTTGAAAAATAATAGAATTTTATTTAGTTTTTATTTGTTTGTTAAAAAAGTATGAAGTGTGCAACATTGAGGGTGGGTTATTAAGATGCGCACTTTAGTCCTCTCTTACAACGTATGTCATTTTGAGAATGTTCACTTCTCGTTTACGAGCAGGAGGACGAGCTCCAAAAACGCTTCTCAGGTACAAGGAATATACATTATTTTTCTGTATAAAAAGTATGAAGTGTGCAACAATGAGGGTAGGTTTTTAAGATGCGGATTTTAGTTGTTTCTAATAATGTATGTACATCTTTCAATGTTCACTTCTCGTTTACGAGCAGGAGGACGAGCTCCAAAAACGCTTCTCAGGTACAATGAACATATTATTTTTCTGTATAAAAAGTATGAAGTGTGCAACATTAAGGGTATGTTTCTATGATGTGGAATAGTTGTTTTAATATTTGTGAATAGAAAACTTGCAATGTTCACTTCTCAAATCATATTTATTTGAAAAATAATAGAATTTAGTTTAGTTTTTATTTTTTTGGAAAAAAAGTATGAAGTGTGCAACAATGAGAGTGGGTTATTTAGATGCGGATTTTAGTTGTTTATAATAATGTATGTACATCTTTCAATGTTCACTCCTCGTTTGTGAGCAGGAGGACGAGCTCGAAAAACGCTTCTCACTTACAATGAACATATTATTTTTCTGTATAAAAAGTATGAAGTGTGCAATATTGTGTGTAGGTTTGTATGATATGCAATAAATCTTAAAATGTTATTTGAATACTTTTCTTTAATGATTGTTGTTTTCGAACGCACAGAAGTACATTAAAGTGATAATATTATTATTGTTAGAATCCATTGAATATAGTTGGTATTGCAGCGGACTACTTGGTCGACTACGGTTTGGGAGCTGGGAGAGTTGGAGCCCGTTTCACAGACGTCAGTACGGGTTGTTGAATTTGTTTATCGCTGTCAAATTTCTTTAACTATGTCTTCATGCAGTGAGCTAACTGAATGTAAAAGGAGGCTGGATGAATCCTTAGGAGACAATAAAAAACCGTAAGTACCTCAGTGTGTCCCTCTCTCGGGGGAAATATCCATAGGCTAGCCCTAGCCTAGGCCTAGGCCTACGTACATTGGCCATCAGATTCAGATTCAGATGTATTTTTATTCGTACTGTTGATGGTAATTTTACAGACATAAATAGTTAGATACAAACAAGAAAAAACAGTAGGAAGCCTACAAAATCCCAAGGGATTTGTGCGTAGGCAGTTTTTATGTTAATTGTGCTGTAGGAGGCAGGACGTAGGCTAGCTCTAGGCCTGGACCCCTAGGCCTAGACCTAGTCAAGTAAATGTACCAATATTGTTGATGTTGGCTGAGGTTGAAGTGTCTCCAGATGAAAATTACGACACAAACGTGCATAGGCCCTAGGCTAGCTAGACCTACTCGGCACCTTCTCTGTAACATAACCATTTAGGCTAACAAAACGTTGCTAGAGTCTCTCAAGGTAGCCTAGGCTTATACTGCGTGTCAACCTAAGAAGCGCCCTGCCAATCACTACACACAAAGGGCGACTTAGCCCTCGACTCCTTTGTTGACAGTTGTAAATATCAATCTTGTCTAAATTCTCAAGTGGCAGTAAACGGGGTGGACACGCAGTTACAAAAAGGGGACCTCCCCCTCTATACAGGGAGCGATACCCGTCCGTAGTCGAGTCGAGGCGATATTCTTCACATTCAGCTGTCGGTGCTGGCTGAGGAGGTGATTGGTTTGCTGAGATCCTAATGGGGATGATTGACATTTATGATCTCCACAATACCATCGCCTCCCTTTGAGGTTAGTGATTGGCAGGTGCTTCTTAGGTTGGAACCAAATATTGCTAGTTCTCATTACTTGAAAAGGTGACCAAATAACGCTACCATAATCA
>OX246738.1:55020588-55049050 GCA_945910005.1 Isoperla grammatica
TCAATGTGCCTACAGTGAATAACAAGTTAGCATTTAACTCGGAAGAGGTGACTTAAATTCAAGGGTTAGCAAATTTGCCGACAAAATCGTTGTCTTCGACAAATTTGCTCTTTTAATTTTATCTAGCACGGGTAGCTCCGATTGTGGAGCCCGCCCAAGAATCGTTGTGAAACAGTGGTAGTGGTTTAGGTTAAATAACCATTTTTCCAAATTGATATAAAACCTTTAGATACAATCATGTGTCCTCCATAAATCTTCTATGCACTACAATAACTAGTTTAAAGCGTTATGTCAAAGAAAGTCTGTTTTTAATTGTTGTCTAGAGTACCGTGATTAATTCTATCTGGGTCCTAGACCAATTTTGAAAATGGTCTATTAGTGGGCGGGGGTCATTACTCCCATAGTACTCAGATTATTGAGTGAAAAAGCACTATTCTTTTTGTTTCGATTGTTTATCTTAACTATTACAGAAGGAATAGACCTTTTTCATAATTCATCTAGGACCCTTAGATAGAGCTAATTATGGCCCTCTAGATCTTCAATGACAACAATGCACAACAATGAAAAATTATAACAACCCGTGGTATTTATAATTTTAACAATATTAATAGTCACCAAAGTCTATGTTGAGTAATATAGGCCTATATATATATATATACACATATATATCTGGCTCCTGTTTCCAACGTTAGGTAAGGGGGTGGCTTACCATGGTTTCTAGGGAATTTATATAATAAATTTAAATGAAATAACAACGTAACACTCACTAACCCGGATGAGTTTACGTTAAAAAAAAACTTATAATAATAATAATAATAATAATAATAATAATAATAATAATAATAATAATAATAATAATAATAATATTAATAATAATAATAATAATCTAGCTCAGTCGGTATTGTGGTTTTAATTTGTTGCTAATTTCAAGAGATAGCTACATACATTTTCTGTAAAGATGATGTGTAGAATCTTGGATTATGCAGCTGTTCCTTCAAGGTATCCTTGAAACGACGTCAGTGCACTGAAATACTTGATGATTTCTTCCTTGAACTTCCACACGTATCTCGATGATGGATTTCACGATACGCCACACACACGAAAACCAACTTTTTTTTTTATCTTGAATTAGATTTTAAAACATCATCCAAGAACACCAGACTTTCCACCACCTCTGCCGTTGCTAGGTCCTCGCAAATCTCTCTCCTTAGTTACCAAAATCAACAACTTGAAACTAACAATGAAACAGCCTTCTCAAAGTTCCTTATCCAACTTATAAATATCAACGCCCTCTATGTTATTAATAATTAAGCGAGCGAAGCGAGCGTTTCCACTTGACTCTTATGGCACTTCGTTCTGTTTTTTTTTTGTTTGTTTGTTTTTTTTTTTGTTTTTTTTTTTGTTTTTATGTCCGTCGATAGCGGTCGAACGGAAAGTCCGATCAACTTGAAATTTGGACCATCCACAAGCCTCGATGTGGATTGAAGGTGTATAGTTTTGAGGAAAAATCGTTCGAAAAGTTACAAAGTTACACCATAGTTACTGCAAAATATTTTTCTGAAACAAAATGGCGGGAAAATGTGAGATAGCCAGATTTTTCTACAGATTTTACCGGTCACGAATATGTTAATGTTATGGCGATCTGATAAGTATTGGCAAAGTTACACGAAAGTTACTCGAAAATATTTTTCTAAAACGCAGTAACGGCAAAATGTGAGGTGGCTATCTTATAGTAAATTTTTGTCCGGTGACGAATATACTAATGTAAACGCGATCCAATACGTATTAGAGGCAGAAATCACATTTCTATTGCTGTCAATAAGTGTTAGTAACGGTGGCGGACCGTGTTGAAAACATGACCACGAAAATTCTTAGCAACGCACATTGCACTGCATCCAACAATGTCGGGAAGTTTAATAGCTATGGAAATTAGAAAAATTGTTGCAATGCGCATTCCTGAATTGTTGTTAATTGTTGTTTGTATTAGCAATGAAATCTTTTCGCCAGAAAGTTCGTAGATATTGACGCGCTCGCTTATCAACGCGTCAAACAGAGCGTTTTCCTAGTATATATATATTGCTACTCTTTATTCCAACATCAATTTAGTTGGGTAAAGGGGTGTTTCCACTTCCACCATTGATCTTGGGCATTGGACTTTGCCTAATAAAGACCATTTATTATTATTATTATTATTATCGGCAGGAATCAGTATCGGCATACCAAGCTCGACACATCATTTTAGATTTAGATTTAGATTTCATATCATTTTTATTCTCTAACAGATTGATACATTGGTTTCTTTATTACATGTTGGAAAAGCCCGCAAAGTCATAAAGACTTGAGACTCTTTAGTTCATTCTCAATAATAATAATAATAATAGAACCGCTAACTCCCAACTCTTGTTAGGTATCGAGCACAGAAGACCAATTCATCTCCTTTAGAAAGTATATTTTAAACGTCTATAAACCTGTATTATATGAAGGGAAGGCTTAATATAAGCTACTATAGGGTACAAATAAGATATCAAATATTTTAGTCAAAATGTTTTAGGTGTATTTAATATAACGTAGTATATGTACACAATTTCTATAGTATTTACAGTACATTGCACATACTTCTTGGTTTTATACATAATAATACAGTACACACCCGGTCATATATATAAAATTAAAATGCTGTATGTGATGTTAATGACTTAATGTACATATAAAGTCATGCCCTGAATGTAATTGATTATTTATTAGCCGTGTGTGTACACTTGCAAGTGTTAGAAGTTGTGAAAACTTTACCAAAATTATTTCAGTAACAATAGGATGTATATACAGTACCATCACAGTATGTGCATTTAACAGTATGCAATTCATCCTAGGTATTCAAAATTCATTTATAAAAAGAGATACACACAACAAGGATAAAAACCGAATTCAAAACTTCAAATACGGTACAAATTAATTTACTTTTGCCTTCAACATATCACATGCACACTTCAGGTACATTTCTTACATTATTTTATTGATTACCGACTATAAATGACATAGTCTATATTAAATTCTGTACGTACCTAAAGACAACGGCCTGTACAACTACACTACCAAGTGAGCAGTGTTATATCGGCTTGCATAATGTACTGGTAAGTTGTAATGTGTGCAAACTGCAAATGTAAGTAGGGTTGCCAACTTTGAAAAATAAAATTACGGGATCGCTATTTTGGTGGCGGCAGCGCGGCGTGGGGGGGGGGGGGGTACAAAAGCTTACCCACATTTCTTACCTTTAGTTTTGATGGTTGTAGTACTTCTCCACTGAACAGCAGATTCTTGTCTGATTTATTTTACAAAACGAAAGAATTCTCGGCATGCATGTGGTTGAAGTAATTAGAATTTGAAGTTCACTTTTAATAAGGTCCACGGATCAACGGTTTCTAACATCAGTCCACTTATTGTTCATGAGGGAGAAGCAACCCAAGACAACCTTACACATGCTTTCGTCACATCCGGGGTATTCCTAGCCAACCAGCGGACCGCCCGAGACAATAGCGCGCAAATACCGATCACTGATTAGCTACGAATACCTCGCCTGTGACGAAAGCATAATGTAAGGTAGTCTTGGGTTGCCTATACAAATGCGTTTGACCCTGGCTATGTTGCCATGTTGTGATTTATAAGCGTCTGCTTGGGGTTGCGAAGCCCGCAATAATTTAGACAGCAAGCACTCTACAACTCAAGGCATGGGGCATGCGCAAACGTCCAAATGGAGAAAAAATGTGGGACAAACTCAAATACCAAATTTACGGGATTTTAGGCATCCCGTACAACTTCAATACGGGATGTGCCAAAATCGTGAAAATACGGGAGATCCCGTAAAATACGGGATGGTTGGCAACCCTAAATGTAAGGAATATTCACTGTAGAACTAAACTAACCACCTTGAACTAAAATTTAACAATGAAAGAAGAGGTGCAAAAAGTTTATTTTTAATTCTATATAATATTACATACATGTACATACATTAAAGCTGATTCCAACAAAGAAAAGTTTTAGCTGCCATCATAATTCAAACATCTTTTTTACAACATTAGCATAATTTGAATGGATTTTGGTAGTCTCATTTTTCATCTCTCCAAGTTTGGTGATGGCAGCCACATTGCCAGGTTCCACTTGTAACACCATTTCAAAATCGATCTTTGCCTTTTCAAAGTCTCTCAGTTCTGCCCTAGCAAGGCCACGTCTGAACAACGCCTTGACATTTGTCGGTTGCACGGCCAGAACTTTACTACATAGCGTAACTACGTGGCCCAAATTTCCTCGTTTTAAATGACATGAGGCCATATTATTGCATAAGATGACGGCCAGATCAGTCACTCGTGGCGACTGCGAGTCACTTCCAACACCCGGATCAATCGATATGAGGTATTTGATTGCTTTATTAAACCTTAAGAAGGCCTCAACAATATGTCCACTTTTAAATAGTTCTACTCCTTGAACTTTATTTCCCAAAGCAACTTCATACTTTTGGTCTTCATTAAGTTCGAAGATCAGTTTTTCATTGATCACGTTATTAAGTTTAAGTTGGCAACGTATTAACCCTACTATGCAGTCTTTAGGACTTGGGTTATAATCATCTCCTGGAATAGAGAATATAACGACCGCTACTTCATCCGGAAGCATGGTTTGTAAGCAACGCTCCAATGCATGACCTACGTTTGAGTCACAGCTGCCTATACGACAGATACCATTATAATCACCACTAAAGTATGGGACAAGTTCGGCCCATTTTTTAATGTAGTTTTCGGCAAGTCCCTCAAAGTTAACGTAACTAATGGAAATGTCGCATGAACCATGGTCCAAAGCTCCATCCCCATATCTTCCAGGGCAAGTTATTTGTTTATCATATAATTGGTCAACGGAAGACCAGATTGAACTCACCTCCATGTTACATTAACACATTTATATCCAAAAAATTTAACTTATGCTCGGCCTTATGAGTTCTAGTCTTGCAGTTTTAAATCACACTTAGGTTTGATGTTACACCATTGGGCACTTGCTTCCCATAGCTCGTCTTCTAGTTTCATGTTGATTGCGAGCAGAGATGGCTTTTTCATCTGACAGTTGCTGGAAGCAGAAAAATAGTATAAATGTAGGATATGATTTTAAAAATTAACTTGTATTTTTATTTAGTAATACTAATAGGCCTACTTATCAATATCATACACCTTAGGTACCCAATTAAAAATCCTCATCTTGAATATTTGATCTGAACATGTATTATTTTTTTATCAAAGCATAGGCCTACTACCTTCTAGTTGTGTGGACATCACACGACCGTTGACGACATTTGGTCACGTGATACGCTAATGAAATGGGCTTCTACAGGAACTCCCAATTATTGCAAAGAGGGTATATCCGTATCAATATTAGAAGGTATTTATTTTTACTAGGTATCCTTGATTCATACGTCGATACCCACCCCACATAGGTTCAAGTCAAATGTTCTCACCAGTGCATAGCAAAAAATGGTTTCAATATATAGTAAACAAACGTGGTATGCAACGTGAAGGAGGATGATAACAGGTAGTTAAAATTTTCAGCATACAGTATATACTTGTGAACAAGCATAATGCTCTCAAATATAACAAAACAATAATGTTATTAATAAGTAATAATGTCTAGTGTCTTGTTTTTATACGCCTACTCCTTGGACCTACACTTTTCAACCACTATCCTTGACAGATGACATTGCATGTGTTGCAAGAAGCACCTAGTTTACTAATTCCATCTCAACTTTATTGAATCATATTGGGGTATACATATTACACTGCACCAGAGTAATTACGGTGTCTTTTCAGAGTGAACTAGGAGTGCAACCGTTGAGTAGGTAGACCTACTAGTGGGAAACACCATTAATTAACTCTAACATTAGGCCTATAGCCTACCTTACCTAATGTACTTTCCCGAAATGTTTTCCAATTCAGGGGCAAGTACCGCATACAAGACGCTCTGCGCTCCTTCCCACGGGGTTTTCACAACGAGTGTTCTCAGCGGTTTCTGTATCCCAAACAAAATCGGGTTCGCAAGGAACGGAAAGTGACGATAGACGTTGGTCTCGACGTTGCCCGGATCTACGGCGTTCACTGTAACATCCGTGTGCTGCAGCACGTGCGCAAGCTTGTGAGTGAAGAGCATCAAACACAGCTTAGAAGTGCCGTAAGCAAGGAATTTGTTGTATCCCTCCGCACTCGTGCCGATTACACTTTTTGGCACGTCGAAGAACTTGGGTAGTCTGTGAGCTTCGGAGGCAACGTTGACGATTCTACTGCGGCCCGACTTTGTCAACGTGTCCAGTAAGAGACTAGTCAACAGGTATGGACCTGAAAGGAATATCAATAAAGTTAGTTCCCTAAAACATCTCATCATACTATATTCTATTACCAGTCAAATTTACTATGGTATACTGTACATAGAAAAGGTAGCCTACACAGATGTCAACCAATAAGGATACACACCGAGATAGTTGGTTTGGAATGTCACGTCGAATCCATCTTTGGTTAGTGATTGAGGATAGTAAAATATACCTGCGTTGTTCACCAAAGCATATAACCTGCAATCAACTGTGAACAAAACAAAATTTTAATAAGGATAGCCTACCATTCATTCTAGGCAAATGAAAATATTATGGCTAGGTCCACTTGTACAGAAATGATACCAATTAGGCCTAAAGTAGTAAAGAAACAATCAACTGATCCCTATGGATGCCATGTAGAGTGCGCATAAGTTACTTGGTGAAGCATAGGCTACGTAAATAATTAAATATAGGTATATATACTTTATAGGCTAGGTATAAATAGGCCTAGGTATATTAAAAATTAAAATACTCATCTTAAAAAACTCTGGCAGATTTACTTTAAGCAAGATTAAAAATGATTTAAACATACGCTTTTTAAATGAATCGGCAAACTTTTTGATGCTCTCAAATGAGTTAAGGTCAAGGTGCATGTATTTGACGGAAGAATTCCCAGTCTTGCGAATAATGTGCAGGCATGTTTTCTGAGCTTCAACAGGATCACGACACGCCAAGATAACCTGGGCACCCCTACATGAAAGTTCTAATGCAACTTCACGTCCGATGCCCGAATTAGCGCCCGTCACAATGACCACCTCTCCATCCAGACGAGTCGAGCATGTGCAACGTTTTCCAGCAAAGTAGCGCCTATGGAATTAATATAGAGTACTGCGTTAAGACCTCTTGAGGACCACTATCTAGACTAGACACAATGCTGAGAATTATGCATGATAATACGAGACATCTCGAGTTCCTGTCAGTTTTCTACGACTTACAACCTACGCACAGGATCCATATGGATAAACAGAATTACTTTCTATACATTTTCAAGATGGGAGTAGCCTACCCTACACTTTACCAAACTTTCCACCTAGGTCTACAGCGAGTTATCACAAAAAACTAAATTTAAAAAGTATAATGCTCTTACACAATCAATCATCATACCTAACACGTGTTATTTTAGGCAACGTTGATGAAAAGGCAGAACTATTTTTGTAATAATAAAAATAAAGTAATACTGTGTATATATTCTAGTCTCAAAAATTTGCAGGAGGAGCTGCCCAGTTTTCTAGTCCTGGGACCCAAGTTTTGAAACAAAATTGTCGGAACATTATAAACGTTGTGGGCGGTACCTAACAAGTGTAAGCGAGGAATAATAAAAACGTCTTGAGATCACGTGACCACCCAAAATGTTTGAAATATTTCACATTGTGTTCAAGACTTGGGTCTGTGGGGAAAACACTGGAAACTCCTAACAGTTTCAAATGAACCTGCTCCAAACACAGGACTACAAGCACTGCCACAGTCAGACTAGCCCCTAGACCTGAACCTGCTTTTACTAGGCCTAGTAGGCCTACACAGGCAGTTATCAGGGAATGAGACTCACTTATGGCCACATGCATAATCCAGACTCAAGCCCTCCTCTACTAAGCCATTGCCTTTCCTCAGTCTGGCCGAACCATCAATAACAGAACGGCGTTTCCATGCGGATGGCTCTGTGATTGGTAGCCTAGTTGGATGAGACTGTGGAGAGGCTCTAAGTAAGTGATGAGGGCTTGAGTCTGGAAAATGAGTACCTAGGGCCTGGAGTCCTAGATGATACATATAAACCTATACATGCAACAAAATGAGTGCAGGTTTACATTTAGGCTAGGCTAGCCGAATACCAAAATTCCATTAGGTAGTCCTTGGTCTAGGGCCTAGGCCTAGGCCCTAGGCCTACCTAGAACTTTACAATCACTACGTTTATCAGGAGCTTTAAACCGATTTAAGTAAATCGTTTTAAGGGTTAAATCGGTTTAATGGTGTTGGTAAACACATCGAATTAGCTAAAAACGGTTTAACTTTAGGTCACTTTTCAAAGTGACTTAGAACAGTTAAACCGATTTAATTTTACGTGATAAACACTTAAAACGGTTTAAGACGCCATCTATCTGCAACCTAGCGGCAACTGAGTGTACTCTCAGTTTAAATCGGTTTAAGACACCATTTTTAAGCCGAAATGTAAACCCTTGATAAACGTATCGACTTAAGGCGGTTTCACACAAAAACATAAGATTTAAGGTTTAACGCATAGTCGTAATGTTGGATCATAGGAAACACGTACTAGCATTCACACAAATGCACTAGTTTTAAGACATAGTTTTAACGCATAATTTTCTGTTTTAAGGCATAAGAAAGTTGACCAATGTTCAACTTTATGCTTAAACCTTAAAACAACGCACGAAAAACTTGAGTCAAAGAAGCATCTACTTTAAAAGGTTATGACTACTACAGTCATGTAGGGGCCTACGTCACCGAAAAATAATAATAAATAATAATATATATATATACCAATACCTATAAATATATAATAATATATATATATATATATAGGATATAATAATATATAGAATAATTATGCAGTACAGTATTCGGCCGCAACCTCCAAAGAACTTCAACGAGTGCCATGCCTTCTCATAAACTCTTTGTGCTTACGTTTCTATGTGTACCAGCGCCTCTTAAGTACTAGGCCTATGCGTTAAACCTTTTGAAATCTTATGTCTTCTGTTTTTGTGTGAAACCGCTTTTACGGAAATCGTTTTACCTTAAATCGACTTAAAAAGCCCTGATAAATGTAGCCTAGTGAATGACTACGTATATCACGCAAGTTTAAGGCGCCTAGGATGAAGGCGCCTTGGTTCCAATCGGTTGCAGAGTGTGGTATAGGCTACACGTCGAATTTACCTCAAAGCGGCGGCGATCCAACTCGCTTGGGCAAGCGAGTTGGAGGTTAGAATTCACTTTGATTTAAGTGATATACACGTCAAAGCGGCTCCGCAATGCACGGCCTGTGTTGTGATAGGCTGAATTCGCAGCTGGTGTAGATAAGGGCGCTTCAGATTGACGTGATATACGGAGCAGATTCCTCACTCGGCTACCGATTGAAAGCAAGGCGCCTTCATCCCAAGCGGGTTAGAATTGCGTGATATAGGCCTACGTAGTCAATGTTGGATACATAAGACAGTGTAGGCTAGGCCTAGGCCAGTGGTAGGGCTAGGGCCTAGCCTATGGCGTTTTAACTTATTTCCTACGCTCATTGCCTAGGCCTAGGGCCTAGGCCTAGGCATACACAGATTAAAGGCAGTCTTGTAAGGGAAAAAGTAGAAATAGGCCTAGGTAGGCCTAGGCCTGGGCATAAATGTATCACTCACTTAGTACAGTACAACGCTGCCGTTGCAACACATCCCAAAATCACAGCTCTTAACATAGTAGATGATTTGTAGGTTACGCTAGGAGTGCGCGATAGGCCTACTTCAACCCAATTTTCAGGCCACAAAGCCTAGCCTAGGCCTATGCTGAAACAATATCACAACAAACTTTGAGTAGGCCTAGGCCTAGCCTACCGGTAACCACACAAACTCTAGCTAGAAGAAAGGCTTTGTGTTGAAATTACTCATGGAATCATCACAGAATAGTTATAATCCAATTACATTGTTCCCCACGGTGGGCAAGACCTTGTCGCACGAGAACCAAACACGAGAACAAACAACAAACAAAACGTCAACACGAAACAGCTGCTCTGGCTTCACGCGTCGGCATTGAACAACGACCTGTAGCAAAATCTGTAGAAGATAGGCAAATAGGCAGCCATGACAAAAAACGACCTTTTGGCGGTTATTCAAAAAGAAAGATAGGTAATTGTTTAGTATCACTGATCGCGTTTCGTACTCACTTTTTTTCTGTATTCCTTTGCGATATTGATCATATGCGCAGTATATTATTGTTATTTCATGATTTATCTGTAAGCTCCAGTGATTTTTAATACAAATAGTCTCTTCTTTCATATTAAATTATCGTTTTGAAGTTGCATCGATTTGACAACACAATCACGTTAAATATGGCAATATGGCGGACGTGCGAGGGCGCAGCTGTTCGGAGCACACATAAAGTGTAGTCTACCAACATGAACAAACCCTACCTCTTGCGCCCGAAAGTGACTTTGCCCGAGGTTAGGGGGTGGTTTTGGATAGTTTGCCAGAGGTTAGGGGGGAGGGTTTGGATGTACGTGCAAACTAGGCCCGTATGATTAAATACCCCTTCTTCAAATTATGCAATTATGCAGATTTGCGCCCGAAAGTGACTTTGCCCGAGGTTAGGGGGTGGTTTTGGATAGTTTGCAATTGGCAGCACTGCACCGGACACAAGCAGGAAACAAGGAAGAAGACGACAACTTTTCATATAAAAACTTCAAACAATCATTTATTACTCTTAAAAACTAACTACAATATTATAATAAGCATCAAAAGAAAGACAATTAAACATTGTTCAATGAAAATAACACTTTAAACAAGACTTTGGCGTTTTTCATTGGAAAAAGTGAGTAAGAAGCGCGATCAGTGATACTAAACAAATACCGAAAGATATTATGGTGCCTTGTTTAATTTCATTTCATTTTACATTAATTTTAACGTCAGGCTATTTCTTTGTTTTTCGATTTCAAGAACATTGGACTGTAACATTTATCTGGTAGTCCAAGTTACAGCGTAATTTAAAATACTATTTCGCCATAATATGAATGGAAGTGGAAGCTGTAGTGGCGTTGGAAGCTCGCATATGACATAGTTAACATTGAAGACAGCAGTCGCGTGCCAATATTCAGCGGCTGACTTCGCTTAGTTAGCGGCACCGTCTCGAAATCAATCTGCTTTTTCCGCTGGCCATATGAAGTACTTGCAAGCGAAATCAGCGGCGATTTTTTCTGCTTATGGTACGTTTACAGCTACGCGTTGCGAGCGAAGTGAGGGCGCGAGCTCCAATCAGCGGCCGAGTTTCACGCAAAGAAGTTATAGTTTCACGCAAACTCGGCCACTGATTGGAGCTCGCGCCTTCGCTTCACTCGCAACGCGTTACTCCGCTTGCATAGCATTGGCACGCGGCTATAGCCGAAAAACCACTTATCTCGCTCTAGCTACGAAAATAATTTTTTTAGCGGGAGACTTATTTGAAAGCGTTTATGGGAACTACAATTCTACGTATTTTGAAAGTATTACGAAAAATCTACATGCAGCAATGAGGGAGTTATTGATCGTAAATGATCTTCTTGCGTGTGGCTGCTGCGCGAATCTCGCTGTCGTATGGCTAGTTTGTACAACGGTTTCTTGGCGCGGCTTGTTCGTTCGATCAATAACTCCCTCATTGCTGCATGTAGATTTTTCGTAATACTTTCAAAATACGTAGAATTGTAATTCCCGGTTGCGTTCCGTTACATGCTGGGACTGCTGGGACCCAGTGAGCGCCGGCGTGAGCCAGCGCGAGCCAGTAGGCTTAAGAAACTGAACGAGCATCCACCTGCAGAGCACTGAGCACAGTATGGAAGACGGCGCGAAAATAGTCGTAAGCTATAACTGTCAGCCTAGGCGTACACTAATTGCACCCTGCCAAGAGAAATATACGTCCAACAGCATATACAAAACATTCTTACCTTTCTCCAGACGCTCCTTTTCATTGTCGTTCACTACTAATTTCACTACTTCGTTTGTTTCTGGACAAACCAGCGATATTTCGTGCCACTGGTATGTTATAGTTTGGTGCGACGCCATGACAGTTCCAAGTTTTACTGGGGCTACTGCGTGAAAAAGGGCCAGTACTTCCAGTGCACTGGAGATGCTGGGATAGCAAGTAAGGGAACGCTCAGTAGTCGCTGGCAGCATGTTTCGGAATGCATCCAGTAAGCTGGCGCACTGGATCAGTACATCCAGCATGTAACGGAACGCAACCCCCATAAACGCTTTCAAATAAGTCTCCCGCTAAAACAATTATTTTCGTAGCTAGAGCGAGATAAGTGGTTTTTCGCCTATGTCTTCAATGTTAACTATGTCATATGCTAGCACTGCAGCTATTGGTGACATTACGGGCATTGTTGGTGGCCATCATCCCGTACACAGAGTCATTGTTGTAGACGAACAAATGACTGTATAGGGAAGGCTCACACATTTTTTTTATTTGCCTACTGGTTACCTAAAGTTAAAATAAACGGGAACTGATTGGTTTCGGCTCGAAAGGTGCATTAACATCGCTTTAACAGCAAGTCAAAGATATTGCTGTCAAAACGCGCTCAGAATTGGACCTGCGCCATCTTGCTCGTGATTAAAAGGTTCTGACGTCGTCATATCTCAGTAAACAATAATTTTATATCATACAAATAGTACTGAAATCCCACTCTTTAGTAGATTATACGGTTGTTTTAGAGGATGTTTATGGGCGCTGACATCTTGAAATTTGACGCCATTGAAGTGCTGCTGCAAATTAATTCCACACTATATAGAAGGCATCTACCATTGTTACCAGTATTGTTTAATATTGTTGGTAAAAATAACACGGCCAACTATACGACACGAAAAATCCTACCACGGTCTTCTTGATCTCCTAGAGCAGCACTTTAATGGCGACAACTAAAACAACCGTATTGCTCTCATAAGACTTTAACAATGCTTTAACTGAACCAAGTACATTAATTAACAACAATATGTTAAATAATTGCATTATTTCAAACAAATTTTTGTAAATATTGTATCAAAATGTATTTTCTGAAGAAAACAGTGGTATAAAAGGCATTGTTGTAAAGTCACTGCATTCTAGATATTGTAAAATGTCCAACTTAATATCGTTGAGATTATTAAGAATACTTCAAGGAGGCAGTTGTTTACATGAGTTATGACGTCAAGAGCCGTTTTTCAATTACGGAACGGGAAGTTCCAAATTTCAAACTTAAAATGCTAATAGAATTGGAAATATACGCTTCTCAGTTATAAAAATTATACCGCCCGTATTTTTAGATAATGATCTTCCATTTTTAGGTGCTTTGAGGAATATTTATTTTTGATGAGACTTCCCTATTGCATACCATCAAGGTCCGTAAATTCCCTGGCGTGGGCTCGTCGAACTCACTTTGAGGTTTACCTTACCTCCGCCAGGGTATCGACGGACCTTGGCATACCAAGAATAAACAAAATTCATTTTTACTTCATGACGTCGTGAAAACAATGTTTATTTCGGTACATACGGAACTCGCGGGGTTCGAAAGTGATTTTGGTAATAGCGTTTACGATTATAAAAATAGACATATTATGACCTTCAGTCTGTTTTTTTCAGACAAACAAATGTTCAACAATCAATGGAAG
This sequence comes from Isoperla grammatica, assembly GCA_945910005.1. NCBI lineage: Eukaryota > Metazoa > Arthropoda > Insecta > Plecoptera > Perlodidae > Isoperla > Isoperla grammatica. The sequence goes on from OX246738.1 coordinate 55,034,308, forward strand.
ATACAGCAATGTAGTAGCCTACAGATTGTTTGTCTGCATATTATTGTGAAGTCACAGCATATTCATATCAGTGGAAAAGGGGAAACTTCATTATCGACTCTGGTAGAAACTATAAAGTTATAGACCATTTTGAAAATGATACAAGGCCCACTCAAGTTAATTATGGCCCTCTTGTGGCCCGGTGTTACAAACCACGGTAAATATTTAGTAAGTTAAGGTACTAACTTGTTTTCACCATGACAACCAGGCTTACCCATTGGTTGTTGCCATGGTGAAAACAAGTTAGTAACCTTCTAAATATTAATATTTTATCCGAAGTTCATAATACCGGGCTTAACAATGACAGCAACGCACAACAATTAAAAACGAATTTATTTTATTTATTTATTTGCCTGTCGATTAATACATGGTACAAATATAGGCATCGTCAATCTTATAATATACATACTTAATATACATAAACTTAATATACATATTATGATCAGAATAAATAGAGACATTGGAGATACATATTATAAATCGATGAATGTGATTAACCATCTAAATCACATTGTGTTGGGCCGAAAGGAATTCTTGGAGAGAATAGAAGGACTTAGAGATGAGAAAAGATTTCAGATTGGCTTTGAATGAGGGAATGGACGGAGAGGTGATTATTTTTCTGGGAAGCTTGTTGAAAACGGTAAGAGCTAAGTAGTGTGGGCCTCTGGAAAATAGAGATGAGTTGTGGCTGGGAAGGTGAATCTGGACGTTGGCTCTTGTGTGATGAGCGTGGACTGAAGAGTTGAGTGGGAATGTTATTATAAGGTTCATTGAAGCATTCAAACGTCATCATCATCTATTAACCTTGAATTCATATTTTGAATGCCGTGCATTTTATTCTCATTGATGATTTAGAGGACAGTAATTAAAACCTATCGGCCATTTTAAAAATACTCTACTGTCCGTTATTCACCAGCTCACTTGAATAGTTGCATTATTAGAGTTGAGGAACGAAAACAACAGGCAAAATCGACAGGCGCGAGTCAGCGCGGTAGTTCGTGAGATTATACATCATGCGAGCTCGACGGATCGTCGTCACGCCATCAGAAAATCATTAAACGGGAGATTTTTTCTGGAAATTCCAGTTTTCCTCAGTCATAAAGCGAATATTGCTGAGTTCTACCGTCTGCCATTTCCTTCTCAACGATCCCAATATCGTACCCTAATAGTCTGAAAAGGGCCCTTCGTCCATTCGTATAATAAAATAAAATGTATTCCTACATATTTGACTTTCTCTTATTTATATTTATTTCTTATGTTCAGTTTTGACTTCCAATCCATTTAGTTACAGAACATTTATGACATTCATGGCACAAAATGAGATGCAAAAGCAAAACTCGTTATCTGCAATAGTATCTCAAAGTTACATAAAAATAATGATATTGATTGAATTTGAAAATATTGCTAAGCAATGGACCCTCAATCCTTTCACAAGTCAACAAAACTTATAATTACATGACTATCGTCGTTTAGTGGCCAGTTTTCATTGATTTATAAGAATGTCCGTCGATGGAAGAGTATAGCGTGCCGCATGGGATCATTGTTTATTGCAAGAGAACATGCGTAGGCCTACCGCATTCAATTAATATGATACACAAAGCAGTAGCACGCGCTGAGCGACTAATTCCCCTGTAATGGACACTTCTTTCAAAATATATTATGTGGACGTGGAGATATCAAACATCTCAGCGGTAAGACGCAAGATTCTAATTCGGGAGGTCGCCGGTTCGATTCCAGCCACCGGCAATCCTGACGGAAGGGGTTTTTCCGAGTCATAAAGGCGAATGATGGGATTGAGTCCTACTAACAACCTAGTACCTAGTAATACCTAGTGAGTCACCAGAAGAGGGGCACTTCAGTAAAGCTGGTGTTCATCCTAACAGGTATTCCTGAGACAATTAATTAGTAATAATTAATTATTAGTTCTATAGTAAGTTGATAAGTCAGTACTGCGTTCTTTTTAGACCAGTTTTATGACTGCGAAACACCCGAATTCTATAAAATGAAATTGAAAATGATTGTCAAAAAGTAAACCAAAAATGTCATCCCCTAACCTGAGAATATTTCTCTTTTTTGTTCATTCAAATAAATATTTCTCTTTTTCAAATTACTTTATTAAATTGTCAAAGTTGTGCAGAAACATCTCGTTACAAAAGTTAAATTAGATTATTAAGCGAGCGAAGCGAGCGTCTCTATTTGACCTTTATGGCACTTCGTTATGTTTTTTTTATTTTCTATATATTGTTTTTTTATGTCTGTCGATAGCGGTCGAATCGGAAAGTCCGATCAACTTGAAATTTGGACCATCCACAAGCCTCGATGTGGATTGAAGGTGTTTAGTTTTGAGGTAAAATCGTTTGAAAAGTTACAAAGTTTCACCATAGTTACTGCAAAATATTTTTCTGAAACAAAATAGCGGCAAAATGTGAGATAACCATATTTTTCTACAGATTTTTCCGGTCACAAATATGTTCATTTTATGGCGATTTGATAAGTATTGGGAAAGTTACACAAAAGTTACTCGAAAATATTGTTCTCAAACGCAGTAACGGCAAAATATGAGGTGGCTATATTATAGTAAATTTTTGTCCGGTCACGAATATACTAATATAAACGCGATCTGATACGTTTAGAGGCAGAAATTGCATTTATATCGCTGTCAATAACTGTTAGTATCGGTGTTGAAAACACTAGACAGAATTACAAAAGAAAATTCTTAGCAACGCACATTGCACTGCATTGAGCATTCAACAATGTCGGGAAGTATAATAGCTATGGAAATTAGAAAAGTTTTTGCAATGCGCGTTCTTGAATTGTTGTTAATTGTTGTTTTCATTATCTTTGAGATCTTTCCTTCAAAAAGTTCGTAAATATGGACGCGCTCGCTTATCAACGCGTCAAACAGAGCGTTTTCCTAGTTTGAAAAATGGAATTATGTGATGGAATATTTAAATAAGAAAGAGTATTACATTTCCTAGAAGATTACTTATTTTTCAAGAGTATTAAATTTTCTAGAAGATTACTTATTTTTCAAGTATTTTTTAACCGTCCGAAACAGGGCTTTTCGCAGGCTAGGTCGAGATACAGCCTTACGCTCCCGTGTCCTCCTAGAGCTAGACTGAACTGATTTGGTGTCGCAATGCTTCGTTACAAGTTTACCAAGCGCGGGATACGGCCACGCGGGGTTAAATAGGGTTAATGTCAACCAAATGTACGAGATATACAAGGACAGACGCTAAGAGAGTGGAAGTTGAAGGAATAGCGGGGAATCTGAATTTTGTGATGAGAACTCTAAAAGGGACAGAAAGGAGGTGATGGAGCAAGTCTTATAGGACGATGGTGATGGTGAGACCAGGTTTGGAGTAAAGGACAAAAGGGGGCAATGAAAGCTCTGTTCAAAAATGAGCGGCAGGGCTATTATGGAAAAAAAAAGTGATAGATCGGGTCGGGTCGGGCTTTCGGGTCCAGTCGGGCTTTCGGGCCGAGTCGGGCTTTCGTGCCGGGTTGGGCTTCTGGCTTCCCTGGCCAGCATTTTGGGGCTGAATATCAATATTTAATAATGTTTTTTATAATATAAAAAAAAAAAAATTCTATAAAATTGAATATAGAGCTGCTTCAGTTTAGTTATCTAAACAGCGGTAAGCAGTTTGTTTTTTGGAGTTCTCCACAGGCCACAGTCCACCCACCCACACACAACATTCTCCTATTCCCTACCCCTATAGCCAACACTGTGGCGATCGACTAAATCGACACGTTTTTTGTCGGCGGCGGTTTTATACTATAAGGCCAGGCCGCGCTTTCGGGCCGGGCCGTGTTTTCGGGCTTTCGGGCCGGGTCGGGCTTTCGGGCCGAGTCGGGCTTTCGTGCCGGGTTGGGCTTCTGGCTTCCCTGGCCAGCATTTTGGGGCTGGATATCAATATTTAATAATGTTTTTTATAATTAAAAAAAATAATTCTATAAAATTGAATATAGAGCTGCTTCAGTTTAGTTATCTAAACAGCGGTAAGCAGTTTGTTTTTTGGAGTTCTCCACAGGCCACAGTCCACCCACCCACACACAACATTCTCCTATTCCCTACCCCTATAGCCAACACTGTGGCGATCGACTTAATCGATACGTTTTGTGTCGGCGGCGGCTTTACTATAAAGCCAGGCCGCGCTTTCGGGCCGGGCCGGGCCGGGTTTTCTGGCTTTCGGGCTGGGCTGGGCTTTCGGGCTTTCGGGCCGGGCTTTCGGGCCGACTTTCGGGCCGGGCCGGAATCATCATATTTCGGGCCAGGTTCGGGCCGGGCGGCAGTACGTTTTTACCTTGTCGGGCCGGACTCGGGCCGGACAGTTTCGGGCCGGGCCACGGGCCGGGCCGGGCCGTACTTTTCCCACAAATTCGCATCTCTAAGCTGGACTATAGGAGGAGGAGAGATAAGCTAGAGAAAATGTACGGGCGTGTTGAGTGCATGAGTGAGGGGGGAGAGTTGGGAGGGGGAGAACGGATGTGGGGATATAAGTACTCCTTCCTGGGTTGAAACGATAGTGGAATGGAATGGTCTGATACATACATGAACGTGGGGGGGGGGGGGGGGACAGGATACAGGGTAAGATCATGGAATTTACAGAAAACTGAAACGCATGCCGGGGAGGAGAGGAAGTTCGAGGAGGAAGGAAGGAAGACGAAAAGGAGAAAAAATTTGTCACCGGTCCGGAGAAGGCAACAGCTAGATGACCGAACAACAACAACATTGTATTTTGTTTTTCACTTCAACTTTGCTAATTCTGAACCTTGACTAAACTTTCATTTGTGTCTTGCATATATCTTCATATTATGATTGCATGGTCGATTTATATTTTATTTTCAATTTTAATATTAATCAACCTTAACGAAACATATATTTTGTTTTGTGCCATGCATCAATCTCTCTCATCGTTTGAAATTTTGTTCCATGGAATCTAGGGATCTTTGTTTGCGTCACTGTGGCGAACCTGGAGTTTCGACCACGGTTGCTCGACGTCTGTGAAACGGGCTCCAACTCTCCCAGCTCCCAAACCGTAGTCGACCAAGTAGTCCGCTGCAATACCAACTATATTCAATGGATTCTAACAATAATAATATTATCACTTTAATGTACTTCTGTGCGTTCGAAAACAACAATCATTAAAGAAAAGTATTCAAATAACATTTTAAGATTTATTGCATATCATACAAACCTACACACAATATTGCACACTTCATACTTTTTATACAGAAAAATAATATGTTCATTGTAACTGAGAAGCGTTTTTCGAGCTCGTCCTCCTGCTCACAAACGAGGAGTGAACATTGAAAGATGTACATACATTATTATAAACAACTAAAATCCGCATCTAAATAACCCACTCTCATTGTTGCACACTTCATACTTTTTTTCCAAAAAAATAAAAACTAAACTAAGTTCTATTATTTTTCAAATAAATATGATTTGAGAAGTGAACATTGCAAGTTTTCTATTCACAAATATTAAAACAACTATTCCACATCATAGAAACATACCCTTAATGTTGCACACTTCATACTTTTTATACAGAAAAATAATATGTTCATTTTACCTGAGAAGCGTTTTTGGAGCTCGTCCTCCTGCTCGTAAACGAGGAGTGAACATTGAAAGATGTACATACATTATTAGAAACAACTAAAATCCGCATCTTAAAAACCTACCCTCATTGTTGCACACTTCATACTTTTTATACAGAAAAATAATGTATATTCCTTGTACCTGAGAAGCGTTTTTGGAGCTCGTCCTCCTGCTCGTAAACTAGAAGTGAACATTCTAAAAATGACATACGTTGTTAGAGAGGACTAAAGTGCGCATCTTAATAACCCACCCTCAATGTTGCACACTTCATACTTTTTTAACAAACAAATAAAAACTAAATAAAATTCTATTATTTTTCAAATAAATATGATTTGAGAAGTGAACATTGCAAGTTTTCTATTAACAAATATTACAACAACTATTCCACATCATAGAAACATACCCTTAATGTTGCACACTTCATACTTTTTATACAGAAAAATAATATGTTCATTGTACCTGAGAAACGTTTTTGGAGCTCGTCCTCCTGCTTGTAAACGAGGAGTGAACATTGAAAGATGAACACACATTATTATAAACAACTAAAATCCGCATCTAAAAAACCTACCCACATTGTTGCACACTTCATACTTTTTATACAGAAAAATAATGTATATTCCTTGTACCTGAGAAACGTTTTTGGAGCCCGTCCTCCTGCTCGTAAACGAGGAGTGAACATTGAAAGCTGTACATACATTATTATAAACAACTAAAATCCGCATTAAAAAAACCTACCCACATTGTTGCACACTTCATACTTTTTTAACAAACAAATAAAAACTAAATAAAATTCAATTATTTTTCAAATAAATATGATTTGAGAAGTGAACATTGCAAGTTTTCTATTCACAAATAATAAAACAACTATTCCACATCATAAAAACATACCCTGAATGTTGCACACTTCATACTTTTTATACAGAAAAATAATATGTTTATTGTACCTGAGAAGCGTTTTTGGAGCTCGTCCTCCTGCTTGTAAACTAGGAGTGAACATTGAAGGATGAACATACATTATTATAAACAACAAAACGCCGCATCTAAAAAACCTACCCACATTGTTGCACACTTCATACTTTTTATAAAGAAAAATAATGTATATTCCTTGTACCTGAGAAACGTTTTTGGAGCTCGTCCTCCTGCTCGTAAACGAGGAGTGAACATTGAAAGATGTACATACATTATTATAAACAACTTAATTCCGCATTTAAAAAACCTACCCACATTGTTGCACACTTCATACTTTTTTAACAAACAAATAAAAACTAAATAAAATTCAATTATTTTTCAAAAAAATATGATTTGAGAAGTGAACATTGCAAGTTTTCTATTCACAAATATTAAAACAACTATTCCACATCATAGAAACATACCCTGAATGTTGCACACTTCATACTTTTTATACAGAAAAATAATATGTTTATTGTACCTGAGAAGCGTTTTTGGAGCTCGTCCTCCTGCTTGTAAACGAGGAGTGAACATTGAAAGATGAACATACATTATTATAAACAACTAAAATCCGCATTTAAAATACCTACCTACATTGTTGCACACTTCATACTTTTTATTCAGAAAAATAATGTATATTCCTTGTACCTGAGAAGCGTTTTTGGAGCTCGTCCTCCTGCTCGTAAACGAGAAGTGAACATTCTAAGAATGACATACGTTGTTAAAGACGACTACAGTGCGCATCTTAATAACCCACCCTCAATGTTGCACACTTCATACTTTTTTAACAAACAAATAAACACTAAATACTATTCTATTATTTTTCAAATAAATATGATTTGAGAAGTGAACATTGCAAGTTTTCTATTCACAAATATTAAAACAACTATTCAACATCATAGAAACATACCCTGAATGTTGCACACTTCATACTTTTTATACAGAAAAATAATATGTTTATTGTACCTGAGAAGCGTTTTTGGAGCTCGTCCTCCTGCTTGTAAACGAGGAGTGAACATTGAAAGATGAACATACATTATTATAAACAACTAAAATCCGCATTTAAAATACCTACCTACATTGTTGCACACTTCATACTTTTTATTCAGAAAAATAATGTATATTCCTTGTACCTGAGAAGCGTTTTTGGAGCTCGTCCTCCTGCTCGTAAACGAGAAGTGAACATTCTAAGAATGACATACGTTGTTAAAGAGGACAACAGTGCGCATCTAAATAACCCACCCTCAATGTTGCACACTTCATACTTTTTTAACAAACAAATAAAAACTAAATACAATTCTATTATTTTTCAAATAAATATGATTTGAGAAGTGAACATTGCAAGTTTTCTATTCACAAATATTAAAACAACTATTCAACATCATAGAAACATACCCTTAATGTTGCACACTTCATACTTTTTATACACAAAAATAATATGTTCATTGTACCTGAGAAACGTTTTTGGAGCTCGTCCTCCTGCTTGTAAACGAGGAGTAAACATTGAAAGATGAACATACATTATTATAAACAACAAAACGCCGCATCTAAAAAACCTACCCCCATTATTGCACACTTCATACTTTTTATACAGAAAAATAATGTATATTCCTTGTACCTGAGAAACGTTTTTGGAGCTCGTCCTCCTGCTCGTAAACGAGGAGTGAACATTGAAAGATGTACATACATTATTATAAACAACTAAATTCCGCATTTAAAAAACCTACCCACATTGTTGCACACTTCATACTTTTTTAGCAAACAAATAAAAACTTAATAAAATTCAATTATTTTTCAAATAAATATGATTTGAGAAGTGAACATTGCAAGTTTTCTATTCACAAATATTAAAACAACTATTCCACATCATAGAAACATACCCTTAATGTTGCACACTTCATACTTTTTATACAGAAAAATAATATGTTTATTGTACCTGAGAAACGTTTTTGGAGCTCGTCCTCCTGCTTGTAAACGAGGAGTGAACATTGAAAGATGAACATACATTATTATAAACAACTAAAATCCGCATCTAAACAACCTACCCACATTGTTGCACACTTCATACTTTTTATACAGAAAAATAATGTATATTCCTTGTACCTGAGAAACGTTTTTGGAGCTCGTCCTCCTGCTCGTAAACGAGGAGTGAACATTGAAAGATGTACATACATTATTATAAACAACTTAATTCCGCATTTAAAAAACCTACCCACATTGTTGCACACTTCATACTTTTTTAACAAACAAATAAAAACTAAATAAAATTCAATTATTTTTCAAAAAAATATGATTTGAGAAGTGAACATTGCAAGTTTTCTATTCACAAATATTAAAACAACTATTCCACATCATAGAAACATACCCTGAATGTTGCACACTTCATACTTTTTATACAGAAAAATAATATGTTTATTGTACCTGAGAAGCGTTTTTGGAGCTCGTCCTCCTGCTTGTAAACGAGGAGTGAACATTGAAAGATGAACATACATTATTATAAACAACGAAAATCCGCATCTAAAAAACCTACCCACATTGTTGCACACTTCATACTTTTTATACAGAAAAATAATACATATTCCTTGTACCTGAGAAGCGTTTTTGGAGCTCGTCCTCCTGCTCGTAAACGAGGAGTGAACATTGAAAGATGTACATACATTATTATAAACAACTAAAATCCGCATTTAAAAAACCTACCGACATTGTTGCACACTTCATACTTTTTATACAGAAAAATAATGTATATTCCTTGTACCTGAGAAGCGTTTTTGGAGCTCGTCCTCCTGCTCGTAAACGAGAAGTGAACATTCTAAGAATGACATACGTTGTTAGAGAGGACTAAATTGCGCATCTTAATAACCCACCCTCAATGTTGCACACTTCATACTTTTTTAACAAACAAATAAAAACTAAATAAAATTCTATTATTTTTCTAATAAATATGATTTGAGAAGTGAACATTGCAAGTTTTCTTTTCACACATATTAAAACAACTATTCCACATCATAGAAACATACCCGTAATGTGGCACACTACATATTTTTTTTACAGAAAAATAAAGTATTCGTTGTACCTGAGAAGCGTTTTTGGAGCTGGTACTCCTGCTCGTAAACGAGGAGTGAACATTGAAAGATGTACATACATTATTATTAATAATGTATAGACAACTTAAATCCGCATCTGAAGAACGCACCCTCATTGTTGCACACTATATACTTTTTTACAGAAAAATAATGTATATTCCTTTTACCTGAGAAGCGTTTTTGGAGCTCGTCCTCCTGCTCGTAAACGAGAAGTGAACATTCTGAGATGTTCATATATTAAATTACCCACCCGTATTGTTGTACACGCCATACTTTAAAAAATGTATATTTGTATTACAATAACGCATCACGTTATTGATTTAGCGTTTTTGGAGCTGAGCCTCTTGCTCAAAACTGACGGATCATAATTTCTTGCTTTCGTTAATACTTCCTATGTTGTATACCGTATACTTTTTAAAGAAACCAATTAATACCAAAATAAATTTTTTTAATTTCCACAGTTATTTAATTAGAGACGTGAATATTGCAAATTTTCTGATCTCCAATATTTAACGAATATTGCGCAACATCCAAAGATACCATTAATGGTGCACATGTCATCCTTTTTAAACAAAAGATAATATAAATCATGTTATTCAATGGCGTTTAGCTTGTGCTAAGACGTCCTAGTTTAGGCAAATCTTAGTGATATAAATAACGCATGTCGTTCTGCAATGTCATAAAGATAAAATATGGTAAAATATCAACAATTTATCTAATAATGTTTTATTTGTTTTTGTGTAGTAATACCCAGAGATGATTTACCTAGCTAGGATTTGCCTAACTTAGATAGGCATAGAGTACAACATAGAACAACTTAGAGTTAGGCATCTTTGTGAATCCAGGCATGCCCCCCTTGTCCCCCCTTGCCACCCCTTGCGGCGCCCATGGCCTCTGAATTTGGACTTATCATACTTCCCAATTTCCATACAAAAAATGGAATTTGATTCGCGTTTTCAGATTTCTGTTTACTGCTCTGAAACGGGAGTTGACCATTTTAAGTTTTGTATTCATCTTTGATTCGTACAACAAATCATAGACAGAGTCGTCAAATAATCCTAAATAAAGCTAAAGAATATGTACAGTTACACGTCTTAGTGTAACGAATTAACTTTGGTCTTTCTAATTTTATGCATAATCTTCTATATTTATAAAAGCAAGTTCCTGAGTTACGCTGACTGATTCATTGACACTCTTTGGTCTTGGGTGTGAAGTATTTTCAGTGCATTACTTCAACGATATTTTCACAATATACTGATAACCCGTTACCGGTAGCCCGATAGATTAAAACCATTCTAAACATAATATTGTTTAAGACGGCTTAGGACTGGTGAAACAATTTAGATTTGGGAATCGGCAAATAGTTCATGCAGGCGTTACTCTTGAGTTTCGGGCTATACATCTCGTATCGCGCCTCGGCATCCGTTGCTGAGTTGACAGGCTGTCCAGGCGAAGGGGTAATAAATCTTGAGCAATATGAGTACATAGGCCAGATGGCTTCGGTGCCTTTGCGCTAGAGGCAAATCAGTTTAGTTACTGAGTGGGCAGACTCTAAATGTGAATTTATTTATTTATTTATTTATTTATTTAGGGCACTACAACACCAAAAGACAACAATGAAACAAATTAATTTAATCGATGGACAAACAACAAGCTGTCAAAAAATAATTTCGTCTGATTTTGAAAAACAAAACAAAAAACAAACAAATACACATACAAAACTTTCACTTAGTCGTTGTCTATCATTAAAAGTTTTAAATGGCGAGCAGTTACTATTGCTACACTTGTTTTTATTTCTATGGTTGCAATTTTATTATTTTTACAGCTGATGGTTTGTCCATCAGTTCAATTCATTTGTTCCATTGTTGGCTTTCGGTGTTGCTAGTGCCCTATACCGTACTCGGAAGGAAAATAATTCAAGTAAAACGCGTATAATATACATATTATGAAATATACGCATAGCACTTCGTTATTAAATTTAAAACACCAATAAAACAATAGGAACTGTTTCCATCGAAGTATATACAATAATACAACAGATGGACACATGTACAACCTACCGTACAATGAGTATTTAGCGGTAGGCCTACGCAGCTTGGAACAATGAGTAATGAATATAGCTACTAATGTATAACATGGCACAACAATAGGAAGCGTTTCTTATAGTTCGAAACACCGTATCATTGGTAAGTTTACTAATATATATCAGAAGGCACAACCAACTATTAAATACGCGTCTGGCAATTTGTACTTACAAACACGTAACAATGGAAGTATGTATAACCAGTGCTTAATTTGTAATGGAGCGCGGGTATACGCAGTAGCAGTATAACCACCTATTTTCGTGGGTATACGCAGTATACCCACCATTTCCATGAATTATTAGGTACGCAACACTCAGATTATGGCTAACATATATAAAAAACGAAAATAATTTGTATTGGTTATTTTACTCTCACATGCTCATATTTCAAATTTACTTGAATATATCTATAACTCTAAATAAAACTCTTATCTTGGTTTTACGTTTTTCCCAAACCAACCTCCGTACTTTATAAATAGAATCATATCCTATTTGTTATTGGCAAATTTGGACTGGTCCGACTGGAACAGGCATAAACTGCCTGGCGCCAGCGGTAAGTTGCCGCGCGTTGAAATTGAAATTTCTTTAAACCCGAGTCCCTCCCACCCCTTCCTTCACAATATTGCAAGGTTTAAATTACATTGTAGATTCGTTGGATTTTGGTGTAACTTGATCTCATTCTCATCAATCTTCTTGCTGGTGTTTTTCTACTTTTAAGAGACGAAAACTACAGTATTTAGGTAGTGCATTCAGCCCGCTATGTTTTTTTCTAAAACGCACCAAATGCCTTCTAAAAACCTGATTTAAAAAAATTTCGTCTGCGGCGCTGTTTGTTGGGGGGCCACAGCCTCCCAAACCCCCCGTGCCTGGCCTGACCAAAAGTTTGCCCGGCCTGGATTTTTTTCTGAAACGCGTTTTGAGGTGATATCTTGTCATGAAAATAAATACAATGGATAAACAGTTAGGTTGTTCCTCTTGGAAATGAATTGTTGCCAGTTGACACATAAAATTACTGTATAAGTACTTCAATAACTGATATTTTATAATATGTGTATCTGCTTTTAATCGTTTAATCGTAAACTTACAGGACAATTAAAATAACGATTGACTTTTGAAGACGAGTAAAATTGTATCAAATCCAACCCAAAACTCCCAATCCAGATTACGAGCCCAGAAGCTGAATTGGTAAGAGGGATGGGGGGGGGGGGGCAAGTTCCACCCACCGAGACATCAATTTTTATCACGAGCACATTGTAACATGAAACTATGATGCGTATACCCACCTTTTTCCTTCCAAATTAACCACTGTGTATAACACATGGGCCAACTATACGAGAAAACACATTATGATACGGGTTTCGTATAGTTTGTACTTACTAAGATGTAACAATGGAAATATGTGTAACACATGGGCCAACTATACGAGAAAACACATTATGATATACGGGTTTCGTATGGTTTGTACTTACTAAGATGTAACAATGGAAATATGTGTAACACATGGGCCAACTATACGAGAAAACACATTATAATACGGGTTTCGTAGTTTGTACTTACAAACACGTAACAATGGAATGGAAGTATGTATAACACATGACTCAACTATACGAGAAAACACATTATAATACGGGTTTCGTAGTTTGTACTTATAAACACGTAACAATGGAAATATGTACAACACATGGCTCAACTATCCGAGAAAACTCATTATAATACGCGTTTGTATGTAAAAAACAAAACGTACCGTAACAATGACAAAAATATGGAAATACTTTATAACACATGGCACAATATTACTGGCTCTACCTTACAAAATGTAACAATGAAAGTGCTTACTCATTTTAACACAAGGGACATAATACTAGTAATTTAACCCACTTTATATGTCCCTAGTTTTTAACAATAAAAAACGCTTTGTATTATGGAACATAATTATACAAAACGAAAACTGCTAAGAAAAGTGACTACATTTACTAATATATAGGCCTCACATTCTATTGTAAATTTGTATTTGCAATGAACTGTTTATATGGGAATGGGATTTCCCATCTAATGGTATCTGTTCTGGGATGTACACACGAGGCTACGTTGTTTGCGGTTCCGTAGTATGGCAAGAGAGTATCTATCTGCAGCTTCAAGTTTTTCTTTCCTTTTTGTGTTTTGTTGTTTGATGGCTTCGATTATGTAAGGAGGGTAATGAATTGGCATAGAGCGTCGGAGACGTGCGTCAACCAGTTCTGGGAGAACACAATACCATTTCTGACTCCCAAAATGTATCATCCCGTTCGACTTTTTCAATTTTTAAACCAAGCGGAGTCCAAACTGCAAACAGACAGTACTTGCGCCCAGTGATAGGGAGCTGTCCTTGTATTTGGAAATGGTATTTTTTGTGCTTTTTGTTAAACCCTGTTATTGTTTTGGTTTTTCGATCAGTGTTCCACGCTGTAATTTTTCTTTGAACAATGGCTTCATCGGGAGTAAGATGCTGCGCGGATGATTGACATTCGATTTCGACAAGCCCGTCCTCTCCAATTAGACAGTCAGGAGAGGCTCCCATGGTACATCTCGGTCAATGAAAAGTCCGCATTCTTGCATCCATCTTCACCATCTTCACCATCATCCATCTTCACTACACACGTTTCATGATAGTATTGAATGAAGTAGGTCCAAGCCAAAGATACGTCCGAATATCACACATCTCTAATATGCACTGGTGCACTAGTTGAAACGAAACAGACACTGACAGAGAAAGACGGAGATAGGCAAATCACTCCCCTCTTCTGTAACTACTCGTAATCGGAGTAGAATTGTCGCGTGCCTCGACCGAGTAGCGAGAACAAAGACAGGACTGTTCCAGCCATAGCCCGACAATCTACAAAAACTAAAAAACACGCGAAAATGAAGATCGCGGCACGCACAGATCTTGTAAAATACCGTTAGAAAATCAGGCTTGTTGTTACAGAAAATCCCAATGGGCCACCGGTT
>OX246738.1:55049250-55139659 GCA_945910005.1 Isoperla grammatica
CCTCTCTACGCCTAGCGAGCAACCGTGGTCGAAACTCCAGTTTCGCCACAGTGACGCAAACAAAGATCCCTAGATTCCATGGAACAAAATTTCAAACGATGAGAGAGATTGATGCATGGCAGTGGCACAAAACAAAATATATGTTTCGTTAAGGTTGATTAATATTAAAATTGAAAATAAAATATAAATCGACCATGCAATCATAATATGAAGATATATGCAAGACACAAATGAAAGTTTAGTCAAGGTTCAGAATTAGCAAAGTTGAAGTGAAAAACAAAATACAATGTTGTTGTTGTTCGGTCATCTAGCTGTTGGCTTCTCCGGACCGGTGACAAATTTTTTCTCCTTTTCGTCTTCCTTCCTTCCTCCTCGAACTTCCTCTCCTCCCCGGCATGCGTTTCAGTTTTCTGTAAATTCCATGATTTTACCCTGTATCCTGTCCCCCCCCCCCCCCCCACGTTCATGTATGTATCAGACCATTCCATTCCACCAAAGATAGTAAGATATACCCTGTCGGGTCATTCCACTATCGTTTCAACCCAGGAAGGAGTACTTATATCCCCACATCCGTTCTCCCCCTCCCAACTCTCCCCCCTCACTCATGCACTCAACACGCCCGTACATTTTCTCTAGCTTATCTCTCCTCCTCCTATAGTCCAGCTTAGAGATGCGAATTTGTGGGAAAAGTACGGCCCGGCCCGGCCCGTGGCCCGGCCCGAAACTGTCCGGCCCGAGTCCGGCCCGACAAGGTAAAAACCTACTGCCGCCCGGCCCGAACCTGGCCCGAAATATGATGATTCCGGCCCGGCCCGAAAGTCGGCCCGAAAGCCCGGCCCGAAAGCCCGAAAGCCCAGCCCAGCCCGAAAGCCAGAAAACCCGGCCCGAAAGCGCGGCCTGGCTTTATAGTAAAGCCGCCGCCGACACAAAACGTATCGATTAAGTCGATCGCCACAGTGTTGGCTATAGGGGTAGGGAATAGGAGAATGTTGTGTGTGGGTGGGTGGACTGTGGCCTGTGGAGAACTCCAAAAAACAAACTGCTTACCGCTGTTTAGATAACTAAACTGAAGCAGCTCTATATTCAATTTTATAGAATTATTTTTTTTAATTATAAAAAACATTATTAAATATTGATATCCAGCCCCAAAATGCTGGCCAGGGAAGCCAGAAGCCCAACCCGGCACGAAAGCCCGACTCGGCCCGAAAGCCCGACCCGGCCCGAAAGCCCGAAAACACGGCCCGGCCCGAAAGCGCGGCCTGGCCTTATAGTATAAAACCGCCGCCGACACAAAACGTGTCGATTTAGTCGATCGCCACAGTGTTGGCTATAGGGGTAGGGAATAGGAGAATGTTGTGTGTGGGTGGGTGGACTGTGGCCTGTGGAGAACTCCAAAAAACAAACTGCTTACCGCTGTTTAGATAACTAAACTGAAGCAGCTCTATATTCAATTTTATAGAATTTTTTTTTTTTATATTATAAAAAACATTATTAAATATTGATATTCAGCCCCAAAATGCTGGCCAGGGAAGCCAGAAGCCCAACCCGGCACGAAAGCCCGACTCGGCCCGAAAGCCCGACTGGACCCCAAAAGCCCGACCCGACCCGATCTATCACTTTTTTTCCATAATAGCCCTGCCGCTCATTTTTGAACGGAGCTTTCATTGCCCCCTTTTGTCCTTTACTCCAAACCTGGTCTCACCATCACCATCGTCCTATAAGACTTGCTCCATCACCTCCTTTCTGTCCCTTTTAGAGTTCTCATCACAAAATTCAGATTCCCCGCTATTCCTTCAACTTCCACTCTCTTAGCGTCTGTTCTTGTATATCTCGTACTCCGCTGTTCCCTAACTCCTTGAAAAGCGAATCCATTTACATTTGGTTGACATTAACCCTATTTAACCCCGCGTGGCCGTATCCCGCGCTTGGTAAACTTGTAACGAAGCATTGCGACACCAAATCAGTTCAGTCTAGCTCTAGGAGGACACGGGAGCGTAAGGCTGTATCTCGACCTAGCCTGCGAAAAGCCCTGTTTCGGACGGTTAAAAAATACTTGAAAAATAAGTTATCTTCTAGAAAATTTAATACTCTTGAAAAATAAGTAATCTTCTAGGAAATGTAATACTCTTTCTTATTTAAATATTCCATCACATAATTCCATTTTTCAAACTAGGAAAACGCTCTGTTTGACGCGTTGATAAGCGAGCGCGTCCATATTTACGAACTTTTTGAAGGAAAGATCTCAAAGATAATGAAAACAACAATTAACAACAATTCAAGAACGCGCATTGCAAAAACTTTTCTAATTTCCATAGCTATTATACTTCCCGACATTGTTGAATGCTCAATGCAGTGCAATGTGCGTTGCTAAGAATTTCTTCTGTCTAGTGTTTTCAACACCGATACTAACAGTTATTGACAGCGATATAAATGCAATTTCTGCCTCTAAACGTATCAGATCGCGTTTATATTAGTATATTCGTGACCGGACAAAAATTTACTATAATATAGCCACCTCATATTTTGCCGTTACTGCGTTTGAGAACAATATTTTCGAGTAACTTTTGTGTAACTTTCCCAATACTTATCAAATCGCCATAAAATGAACATATTTGTGACCGGAAAAATCTGTAGAAAAATATGGTTATCTCACATTTTGCCGCTATTTTGTTTCAGAAAAATATTTTGCAGTAACAGATGGTGAAACTTTGTAACTTTTCAAACGATTTTACCTCAAAACTAAACACCTTCAATCCACATCGAGGCTTGTGGATGGTCCAAATTTCAAGTTGATCGGACTTTCCGATTCGACCGCTATCGACAGACATAAAAAAACAATATATAGAAAATAAAAAAAACATAACGAAGTGCCATAAAGGTCAAATAGAGACGCTCGCTTCGCTCGCTTAATAATCTAATTTAACTTTTGTAACGAGATGTTTCTGCACAACTTTGACAATTTAATAAAGTAATTTGAAAAAGAGAAATATTTATTTGAATGAACAAAAAAGAGAAATATTCTCAGGTTAGGGGATGACATTTTTGGTTTACATTTTGACAATCATTTTCAATTTCATTTTATAGAATTCGGGTGTTTCGCAGTCATAAAACTGGTCTAAAAAGAACGCAGTACTGACTTATCAACTTACTATAGAACTAATAATACCTGTTAGGATGCACACCAGCTTTACTGAAGTGCCCCTCTTCTGGTGACTCACTAGGTATGTAGGGGTGTTTGGTTAGTGTCCGAGGGCCGTAAGTAGGACTCAATCCCATCATTCGCCTTTATGACTCGGAAAAACCCTTCAGTCAGGATTGCCGGTGGCTGGAATCGAACCGGCGACCTCCCGAATTAGAATCATGTTTGATATCTCCACGTCCACATAATATATTTTGAAAGAAGTGTCCATTACAGGGGAATTAGTCGCTCAGCGCGTGCTACTGCTTTGTGTATCATATTTGAATGCGGTGCCTACGCATGTTCTCTTGCAATAAACAATGATCCCATGCGGCACGCTATACTCTTCCATCGACGGACATTATTATAAATCAATGAAAACTGGCCACTAAACGACGATAGTCATGTAATTATAAGTTTTGTTGACTTGTGAAAGGATTGAGAGTCCACTGCTTAGCAATATTTTCAAATTCAATCAATATCATTTTATGTAACTTTGAGATACTATTGCAGATAATGAGTTTTGCTTTTGCATCTCGTTTTGTGCCCTGATTAATTCGGGTTAATGTCATAAATGTTCTGTAACTAAATGGATTGGAAGTCAAAACTGAACATAATAAATAAATATAAATAAGAGGAAGTACATTTTAAGAGGAATACATTTTATTTTATTACGAATGGACGAAGGACCCTTTTCAGACTATTAGGGTACGATATTGGGATCGTTGAGAAGGAAATGGCAGACGGTAGAACTAAGCAATATTCGCTTTATGACTGAGGAAAACTGGAATTTCCAGAAAAAAATCTCCCGTAATGATTTTCTGATGGCGTGACGACGATCCGTCGAGCTCGCATGATGTATAATCTCACGAACTAACGCGCTGACTCGCGCCTGTCGATTTTGCCTGTTGTTTTCGTTCCTCAACTCTAATAATGCAACTATTCAAGTGAACTGGTGAATAACGGACAGTAGAGTATTTTTAAAATGGCCGATAGGTTTTAATTACTGTCCTCTAAATCATCAATGAGAATAAAATGCACGGCATTCAAAATATGAATTCAAGGTTAATAGATGATGATGACGTTGAATGCTTCAATGAACCTTATAATAACATTTAAATTCGTTTTTAATTGTTGTGCGTTGCTGTCATTGTTAAGCCCGGTATTATGAACTTCGGATAAAATATTAATATTTAGAAGGTTACTAACTTGTTTTCACCATGGCAACAACCAATGGGTAAGCCTGGTTGTCATGGTGAAAACAAGTTAGTACCTTAACTTACTAAATATTTACCGTGGTTTGTAATACCGGGCCACAAGAGGGCCATAATTAACTTGAGTGGGCCTTGTATCATTTTCAAAATGGTCTATAACTTTATAGTTTCTACCAGAGTCGATAATGAAGTTTCCCCTTTTCCACTGATATGAATATGCTGTGACTTCACAATAATATGCAGACAAACAATCTGTAGGCTACTACATTGCTGTATCTTCCATTGATTGTTGAACATTTGTTTGTCTGAAAAAAACAGACTGAAGGTCATAATATGTCTATTTTTATAATCGTAAACGCT
Source organism: Isoperla grammatica (assembly GCA_945910005.1). NCBI lineage: Eukaryota > Metazoa > Arthropoda > Insecta > Plecoptera > Perlodidae > Isoperla > Isoperla grammatica. The sequence goes on from OX246738.1 coordinate 55,054,003, forward strand.
ATTACCAAAATCACTTTCGAACCCCGCGAGTTCCGTATGTACCGAAATAAACATTGTTTTCACGACGTCATGAAGTAAAAATGAATTTTGTTTATTCTTGGTATGCCAAGGTCCGTCGATACCCTGGCGGAGGTAAGGTAAACCTCAAAGTGAGTTCGACGAGCCCACGCCAGGGAATTTACGGACCTTGATGGTATGCAATAGGGAAGTCTCATCAAAAATAAATATTCCTCAAAGCACCTAAAAATGGAAGATCATTATCTAAAAATACGGGCGGTATAATTTTTATAACTGAGAAGCGTATATTTCCAATTCTATTAGCATTTTAAGTTTGAAATTTGGAACTTCCCGTTCCGTAATTGAAAAACGGCTCTTGACGTCATAACTCATGTAAACAACTGCCTCCTTGAAGTATTCTTAATAATCTCAACGATATTAAGTTGGACATTTTACAATATCTAGAATGCAGTGACTTTACAACAATGCCTTTTATACCACTGTTTTCTTCAGAAAATACATTTTGATACAATATTTACAAAAATTTGTTTGAAATAATGCAATTATTTAACATATTGTTGTTAATTAATGTACTTGGTTCAGTTAAAGCATTGTTAAAGTCTTATGAGAGCAATACGGTTGTTTTAGTTGTCGCCATTAAAGTGCTGCTCTAGGAGATCAAGAAGACCGTGGTAGGATTTTTCGTGTCGTATAGTTGGCCGTGTTATTTTTACCAACAATATTAAACAATACTGGTAACAATGGTAGATGCCTTCTATATAGTGTGGAATTAATTTGCAGCAGCACTTCAATGGCGTCAAATTTCAAGATGTCAGCGCCCATAAACATCCTCTAAAACAACCGTATAATCTACTAAAGAGTGGGATTTCAGTACTATTTGTATGATATAAAATTATTGTTTACTGAGATATGACGACGTCAGAACCTTTTAATCACGAGCAAGATGGCGCAGGTCCAATTCTGAGCGCGTTTTGACAGCAATATCTTTGACTTGCTGTTAAAGCGATGTTAATGCACCTTTCGAGCCGAAACCAATCAGTTCCCGTTTATTTTAACTTTAGGTAACCAGTAGGCAAATAAAAAAAATGTGTGAGCCTTCCCTATACAGTCATTTGTTCGTCTACAACAATGACTCTGTGTACGGGATGATGGCCACCAACAATGCCCGTAATGTCACCAATAGCTGCAGTGCTAGCATATGACATAGTTAACATTGAAGACATAGGCGAAAAACCACTTATCTCGCTCTAGCTACGAAAATAATTGTTTTAGCGGGAGACTTATTTGAAAGCGTTTATGGGGGTTGCGTTCCGTTACATGCTGGATGTACTGATCCAGTGCGCCAGCTTACTGGATGCATTCCGAAACATGCTGCCAGCGACTACTGAGCGTTCCCTTACTTGCTATCCCAGCATCTCCAGTGCACTGGAAGTACTGGCCCTTTTTCACGCAGTAGCCCCAGTAAAACTTGGAACTGTCATGGCGTCGCACCAAACTATAACATACCAGTGGCACGAAATATCGCTGGTTTGTCCAGAAACAAACGAAGTAGTGAAATTAGTAGTGAACGACAATGAAAAGGAGCGTCTGGAGAAAGGTAAGAATGTTTTGTATATGCTGTTGGACGTATATTTCTCTTGGCAGGGTGCAATTAGTGTACGCCTAGGCTGACAGTTATAGCTTACGACTATTTTCGCGCCGTCTTCCATACTGTGCTCAGTGCTCTGCAGGTGGATGCTCGTTCAGTTTCTTAAGCCTACTGGCTCGCGCTGGCTCACGCCGGCGCTCACTGGGTCCCAGCAGTCCCAGCATGTAACGGAACGCAACCGGGAATTACAATTCTACGTATTTTGAAAGTATTACGAAAAATCTACATGCAGCAATGAGGGAGTTATTGATCGAACGAACAAGCCGCGCCAAGAAACCGTTGTACAAACTAGCCATACGACAGCGAGATTCGCGCAGCAGCCACACGCAAGAAGATCATTTACGATCAATAACTCCCTCATTGCTGCATGTAGATTTTTCGTAATACTTTCAAAATACGTAGAATTGTAGTTCCCATAAACGCTTTCAAATAAGTCTCCCGCTAAAAAAATTATTTTCGTAGCTAGAGCGAGATAAGTGGTTTTTCGGCTATAGCCGCGTGCCAATGCTATGCAAGCGGAGTAACGCGTTGCGAGTGAAGCGAAGGCGCGAGCTCCAATCAGTGGCCGAGTTTGCGTGAAACTATAACTTCTTTGCGTGAAACTCGGCCGCTGATTGGAGCTCGCGCCCTCACTTCGCTCGCAACGCGTAGCTGTAAACGTACCATAAGCAGAAAAAATCGCCGCTGATTTCGCTTGCAAGTACTTCATATGGCCAGCGGAAAAAGCAGATTGATTTCGAGACGGTGCCGCTAACTAAGCGAAGTCAGCCGCTGAATATTGGCACGCGACTGCTGTCTTCAATGTTAACTATGTCATATGCGAGCTTCCAACGCCACTACAGCTTCCACTTCCATTCATATTATGGCGAAATAGTATTTTAAATTACGCTGTAACTTGGACTACCAGATAAATGTTACAGTCCAATGTTCTTGAAATCGAAAAACAAAGAAATAGCCTGACGTTAAAATTAATGTAAAATGAAATGAAATTAAACAAGGCACCATAATATCTTTCGGTATTTGTTTAGTATCACTGATCGCGCTTCTTACTCACTTTTTCCAATGAAAAACGCCAAAGTCTTGTTTAAAGTGTTATTTTCATTGAACAATGTTTAATTGTCTTTCTTTTGATGCTTATTATAATATTGTAGTTAGTTTTTAAGAGTAATAAATGATTGTTTGAAGTTTTTATATGAAAAGTTGTCGTCTTCTTCCTTGTTTCCTGCTTGTGTCCGGTGCAGTGCTGCCAATTGCAAACTATCCAAAACCACCCCCTAACCTCGGGCAAAGTCACTTTCGGGCGCAAATCTGCATAATTGCATAATTTGAAGAAGGGGTATTTAATCATACGGGCCTAGTTTGCACGTACATCCAAACCCTCCCCCCTAACCTCTGGCAAACTATCCAAAACCACCCCCTAACCTCGGGCAAAGTCACTTTCGGGCGCAAGAGGTAGGGTTTGTTCATGTTGGTAGACTACACTTTATGTGTGCTCCGAACAGCTGCGCCCTCGCACGTCCGCCATATTGCCATATTTAACGTGATTGTGTTGTCAAATCGATGCAACTTCAAAACGATAATTTAATATGAAAGAAGAGACTATTTGTATTAAAAATCACTGGAGCTTACAGATAAATCATGAAATAACAATAATATACTGCGCATATGATCAATATCGCAAAGGAATACAGAAAAAAAGTGAGTACGAAACGCGATCAGTGATACTAAACAATTACCTATCTTTCTTTTTGAATAACCGCCAAAAGGTCGTTTTTTGTCATGGCTGCCTATTTGCCTATCTTCTACAGATTTTGCTACAGGTCGTTGTTCAATGCCGACGCGTGAAGCCAGAGCAGCTGTTTCGTGTTGACGTTTTGTTTGTTGTTTGTTCTCGTGTTTGGTTCTCGTGCGACAAGGTCTTGCCCACCGTGGGGAACAATGTAATTGGATTATAACTATTCTGTGATGATTCCATGAGTAATTTCAACACAAAGCCTTTCTTCTAGCTAGAGTTTGTGTGGTTACCGGTAGGCTAGGCCTAGGCCTACTCAAAGTTTGTTGTGATATTGTTTCAGCATAGGCCTAGGCTAGGCTTTGTGGCCTGAAAATTGGGTTGAAGTAGGCCTATCGCGCACTCCTAGCGTAACCTACAAATCATCTACTATGTTAAGAGCTGTGATTTTGGGATGTGTTGCAACGGCAGCGTTGTACTGTACTAAGTGAGTGATACATTTATGCCCAGGCCTAGGCCTACCTAGGCCTATTTCTACTTTTTCCCTTACAAGACTGCCTTTAATCTGTGTATGCCTAGGCCTAGGCCCTAGGCCTAGGCAATGAGCGTAGGAAATAAGTTAAAACGCCATAGGCTAGGCCCTAGCCCTACCACTGGCCTAGGCCTAGCCTACACTGTCTTATGTATCCAACATTGACTACGTAGGCCTATATCACGCAATTCTAACCCGCTTGGGATGAAGGCGCCTTGCTTTCAATCGGTAGCCGAGTGAGGAATCTGCTCCGTATATCACGTCAATCTGAAGCGCCCTTATCTACACCAGCTGCGAATTCAGCCTATCACAACACAGGCCGTGCATTGCGGAGCCGCTTTGACGTGTATATCACTTAAATCAAAGTGAATTCTAACCTCCAACTCGCTTGCCCAAGCGAGTTGGATCGCCGCCGCTTTGAGGTAAATTCGACGTGTAGCCTATACCACACTCTGCAACCGATTGGAACCAAGGCGCCTTCATCCTAGGCGCCTTAAACTTGCGTGATATACGTAGTCATTCACTAGGCTACATTTATCAGGGCTTTTTAAGTCGATTTAAGGTAAAACGATTTCCGTAAAAGCGGTTTCACACAAAAACAGAAGACATAAGATTTCAAAAGGTTTAACGCATAGGCCTAGTACTTAAGAGGCGCTGGTACACATAGAAACGTAAGCACAAAGAGTTTATGAGAAGGCATGGCACTCGTTGAAGTTCTTTGGAGGTTGCGGCCGAATACTGTACTGCATAATTATTCTATATATTATTATATCCTATATATATATATATATATTATTATATATTTATAGGTATTGGTATATATATATATTATTATTTATTATTATTTTTCGGTGACGTAGGCCCCTACATGACTGTAGTAGTCATAACCTTTTAAAGTAGATGCTTCTTTGACTCAAGTTTTTCGTGCGTTGTTTTAAGGTTTAAGCATAAAGTTGAACATTGGTCAACTTTCTTATGCCTTAAAACAGAAAATTATGCGTTAAAACTATGTCTTAAAACTAGTGCATTTGTGTGAATGCTAGTACGTGTTTCCTATGATCCAACATTACGACTATGCGTTAAACCTTAAATCTTATGTTTTTGTGTGAAACCGCCTTAAGTCGATACGTTTATCAAGGGTTTACATTTCGGCTTAAAAATGGTGTCTTAAACCGATTTAAACTGAGAGTACACTCAGTTGCCGCTAGGTTGCAGATAGATGGCGTCTTAAACCGTTTTAAGTGTTTATCACGTAAAATTAAATCGGTTTAACTGTTCTAAGTCACTTTGAAAAGTGACCTAAAGTTAAACCGTTTTTAGCTAATTCGATGTGTTTACCAACACCATTAAACCGATTTAACCCTTAAAACGATTTACTTAAATCGGTTTAAAGCTCCTGATAAACGTAGTGATTGTAAAGTTCTAGGTAGGCCTAGGGCCTAGGCCTAGGCCCTAGACCAAGGACTACCTAATGGAATTTTGGTATTCGGCTAGCCTAGCCTAAATGTAAACCTGCACTCATTTTGTTGCATGTATAGGTTTATATGTATCATCTAGGACTCCAGGCCCTAGGTACTCATTTTCCAGACTCAAGCCCTCATCACTTACTTAGAGCCTCTCCACAGTCTCATCCAACTAGGCTACCAATCACAGAGCCATCCGCATGGAAACGCCGTTCTGTTATTGATGGTTCGGCCAGACTGAGGAAAGGCAATGGCTTAGTAGAGGAGGGCTTGAGTCTGGATTATGCATGTGGCCATAAGTGAGTCTCATTCCCTGATAACTGCCTGTGTAGGCCTACTAGGCCTAGTAAAAGCAGGTTCAGGTCTAGGGGCTAGTCTGACTGTGGCAGTGCTTGTAGTCCTGTGTTTGGAGCAGGTTCATTTGAAACTGTTAGGAGTTTCCAGTGTTTTCCCCACAGACCCAAGTCTTGAACACAATGTGAAATATTTCAAACATTTTGGGTGGTCACGTGATCTCAAGACGTTTTTATTATTCCTCGCTTACACTTGTTAGGTACCGCCCACAACGTTTATAATGTTCCGACAATTTTGTTTCAAAACTTGGGTCCCAGGACTAGAAAACTGGGCAGCTCCTCCTGCAAATTTTTGAGACTAGAATATATACACAGTATTACTTTATTTTTATTATTACAAAAATAGTTCTGCCTTTTCATCAACGTTGCCTAAAATAACACGTGTTAGGTATGATGATTGATTGTGTAAGAGCATTATACTTTTTAAATTTAGTTTTTTGTGATAACTCGCTGTAGACCTAGGTGGAAAGTTTGGTAAAGTGTAGGGTAGGCTACTCCCATCTTGAAAATGTATAGAAAGTAATTCTGTTTATCCATATGGATCCTGTGCGTAGGTTGTAAGTCGTAGAAAACTGACAGGAACTCGAGATGTCTCGTATTATCATGCATAATTCTCAGCATTGTGTCTAGTCTAGATAGTGGTCCTCAAGAGGTCTTAACGCAGTACTCTATATTAATTCCATAGGCGCTACTTTGCTGGAAAACGTTGCACATGCTCGACTCGTCTGGATGGAGAGGTGGTCATTGTGACGGGCGCTAATTCGGGCATCGGACGTGAAGTTGCATTAGAACTTTCATGTAGGGGTGCCCAGGTTATCTTGGCGTGTCGTGATCCTGTTGAAGCTCAGAAAACATGCCTGCACATTATTCGCAAGACTGGGAATTCTTCCGTCAAATACATGCACCTTGACCTTAACTCATTTGAGAGCATCAAAAAGTTTGCCGATTCATTTAAAAAGCGTATGTTTAAATCATTTTTAATCTTGCTTAAAGTAAATCTGCCAGAGTTTTTTAAGATGAGTATTTTAATTTTTAATATACCTAGGCCTATTTATACCTAGCCTATAAAGTATATATACCTATATTTAATTATTTACGTAGCCTATGCTTCACCAAGTAACTTATGCGCACTCTACATGGCATCCATAGGGATCAGTTGATTGTTTCTTTACTACTTTAGGCCTAATTGGTATCATTTCTGTACAAGTGGACCTAGCCATAATATTTTCATTTGCCTAGAATGAATGGTAGGCTATCCTTATTAAAATTTTGTTTTGTTCACAGTTGATTGCAGGTTATATGCTTTGGTGAACAACGCAGGTATATTTTACTATCCTCAATCACTAACCAAAGATGGATTCGACGTGACATTCCAAACCAACTATCTCGGTGTGTATCCTTATTGGTTGACATCTGTGTAGGCTACCTTTTCTATGTACAGTATACCATAGTAAATTTGACTGGTAATAGAATATAGTAGTGGTGTCAAACGATATTTTTTTCAATATCGATATCGGCACCATTTTGCCGATATCGTATCGCGATATCGAATTTTTTTTCGGCGGCAATAAAACAATACATAAGAAATCGTAGTCAATTTAAAGTGTTTTCGCCGTGGCCAGCAGTACGCGTTCCTGCAGTTAGTGTCTTCACGTCTATACCCCCCCCCCCTTACCCCGGGATATCACTATCAACTTGAATATTTTCCGCCCGTTGCCTGCAGTACGAGTTGCTGCATAGCGATAAAGGCTTGACTTCGCGTGATGACGTCTAGTCACGTGTCGGGCATCGGCTATTGACAGTCGTAAAAGTATCAAGCAATACTGAACAACAACATTCTTCTCGGAAAGAATTCGGGGTTCCAGGTACAAATAGTTGAATGGATCCAATGTCTGGATGCAAACAAAGGGAACCCGCCGGCCCGTGCGGCCATCTGTGTGGAGGGGGTAGATGTCCAGTTACAAACTGCAGCAACGCGTACTGCAAACCATGGGAGAAATACTTCAAGTTGACAATGATATCGCGGGCTGGGGGGGGGGGGGGGGGGGGGGGGTTGGTACTCAGTGACAAGCTGCAGCAACGCATACTGCAGCAATGCATACTGCAGACCATAGTGGAAATATTTTAATATTTTAAGTTGACCACGATATCGCGATATTTTCGATATGACACTACCATATCGATATCGAAATTAACGGCGATTTTCGTGCGATATCGATATCGTATCGAATTATCGATATCGTTTGACACCACTAGAATATAGTATGATGAGATGTTTTAGGGAACTAACTTTATTGATATTCCTTTCAGGTCCATACCTGTTGACTAGTCTCTTACTGGACACGTTGACAAAGTCGGGCCGCAGTAGAATCGTCAACGTTGCCTCCGAAGCTCACAGACTACCCAAGTTCTTCGACGTGCCAAAAAGTGTAATCGGCACGAGTGCGGAGGGATACAACAAATTCCTTGCTTACGGCACTTCTAAGCTGTGTTTGATGCTCTTCACTCACAAGCTTGCGCACGTGCTGCAGCACACGGATGTTACAGTGAACGCCGTAGATCCGGGCAACGTCGAGACCAACGTCTATCGTCACTTTCCGTTCCTTGCGAACCCGATTTTGTTTGGGATACAGAAACCGCTGAGAACACTCGTTGTGAAAACCCCGTGGGAAGGAGCGCAGAGCGTCTTGTATGCGGTACTTGCCCCTGAATTGGAAAACATTTCGGGAAAGTACATTAGGTAAGGTAGGCTATAGGCCTAATGTTAGAGTTAATTAATGGTGTTTCCCACTAGTAGGTCTACCTACTCAACGGTTGCACTCCTAGTTCACTCTGAAAAGACACCGTAATTACTCTGGTGCAGTGTAATATGTATACCCCAATATGATTCAATAAAGTTGAGATGGAATTAGTAAACTAGGTGCTTCTTGCAACACATGCAATGTCATCTGTCAAGGATAGTGGTTGAAAAGTGTAGGTCCAAGGAGTAGGCGTATAAAAACAAGACACTAGACATTATTACTTATTAATAACATTATTGTTTTGTTATATTTGAGAGCATTATGCTTGTTCACAAGTATATACTGTATGCTGAAAATTTTAACTACCTGTTATCATCCTCCTTCACGTTGCATACCACGTTTGTTTACTATATATTGAAACCATTTTTTGCTATGCACTGGTGAGAACATTTGACTTGAACCTATGTGGGGTGGGTATCGACGTATGAATCAAGGATACCTAGTAAAAATAAATACCTTCTAATATTGATACGGATATACCCTCTTTGCAATAATTGGGAGTTCCTGTAGAAGCCCATTTCATTAGCGTATCACGTGACCAAATGTCGTCAACGGTCGTGTGATGTCCACACAACTAGAAGGTAGTAGGCCTATGCTTTGATAAAAAAATAATACATGTTCAGATCAAATATTCAAGATGAGGATTTTTAATTGGGTACCTAAGGTGTATGATATTGATAAGTAGGCCTATTAGTATTACTAAATAAAAATACAAGTTAATTTTTAAAATCATATCCTACATTTATACTATTTTTCTGCTTCCAGCAACTGTCAGATGAAAAAGCCATCTCTGCTCGCAATCAACATGAAACTAGAAGACGAGCTATGGGAAGCAAGTGCCCAATGGTGTAACATCAAACCTAAGTGTGATTTAAAACTGCAAGACTAGAACTCATAAGGCCGAGCATAAGTTAAATTTTTTGGATATAAATGTGTTAATGTAACATGGAGGTGAGTTCAATCTGGTCTTCCGTTGACCAATTATATGATAAACAAATAACTTGCCCTGGAAGATATGGGGATGGAGCTTTGGACCATGGTTCATGCGACATTTCCATTAGTTACGTTAACTTTGAGGGACTTGCCGAAAACTACATTAAAAAATGGGCCGAACTTGTCCCATACTTTAGTGGTGATTATAATGGTATCTGTCGTATAGGCAGCTGTGACTCAAACGTAGGTCATGCATTGGAGCGTTGCTTACAAACCATGCTTCCGGATGAAGTAGCGGTCGTTATATTCTCTATTCCAGGAGATGATTATAACCCAAGTCCTAAAGACTGCATAGTAGGGTTAATACGTTGCCAACTTAAACTTAATAACGTGATCAATGAAAAACTGATCTTCGAACTTAATGAAGACCAAAAGTATGAAGTTGCTTTGGGAAATAAAGTTCAAGGAGTAGAACTATTTAAAAGTGGACATATTGTTGAGGCCTTCTTAAGGTTTAATAAAGCAATCAAATACCTCATATCGATTGATCCGGGTGTTGGAAGTGACTCGCAGTCGCCACGAGTGACTGATCTGGCCGTCATCTTATGCAATAATATGGCCTCATGTCATTTAAAACGAGGAAATTTGGGCCACGTAGTTACGCTATGTAGTAAAGTTCTGGCCGTGCAACCGACAAATGTCAAGGCGTTGTTCAGACGTGGCCTTGCTAGGGCAGAACTGAGAGACTTTGAAAAGGCAAAGATCGATTTTGAAATGGTGTTACAAGTGGAACCTGGCAATGTGGCTGCCATCACCAAACTTGGAGAGATGAAAAATGAGACTACCAAAATCCATTCAAATTATGCTAATGTTGTAAAAAAGATGTTTGAATTATGATGGCAGCTAAAACTTTTCTTTGTTGGAATCAGCTTTAATGTATGTACATGTATGTAATATTATATAGAATTAAAAATAAACTTTTTGCACCTCTTCTTTCATTGTTAAATTTTAGTTCAAGGTGGTTAGTTTAGTTCTACAGTGAATATTCCTTACATTTAGGGTTGCCAACCATCCCGTATTTTACGGGATCTCCCGTATTTTCACGATTTTGGCACATCCCGTATTGAAGTTGTACGGGATGCCTAAAATCCCGTAAATTTGGTATTTGAGTTTGTCCCACATTTTTTCTCCATTTGGACGTTTGCGCATGCCCCATGCCTTGAGTTGTAGAGTGCTTGCTGTCTAAATTATTGCGGGCTTCGCAACCCCAAGCAGACGCTTATAAATCACAACATGGCAACATAGCCAGGGTCAAACGCATTTGTATAGGCAACCCAAGACTACCTTACATTATGCTTTCGTCACAGGCGAGGTATTCGTAGCTAATCAGTGATCGGTATTTGCGCGCTATTGTCTCGGGCGGTCCGCTGGTTGGCTAGGAATACCCCGGATGTGACGAAAGCATGTGTAAGGTTGTCTTGGGTTGCTTCTCCCTCATGAACAATAAGTGGACTGATGTTAGAAACCGTTGATCCGTGGACCTTATTAAAAGTGAACTTCAAATTCTAATTACTTCAACCACATGCATGCCGAGAATTCTTTCGTTTTGTAAAATAAATCAGACAAGAATCTGCTGTTCAGTGGAGAAGTACTACAACCATCAAAACTAAAGGTAAGAAATGTGGGTAAGCTTTTGTACCCCCCCCCCCCCCACGCCGCGCTGCCGCCACCAAAATAGCGATCCCGTAATTTTATTTTTCAAAGTTGGCAACCCTACTTACATTTGCAGTTTGCACACATTACAACTTACCAGTACATTATGCAAGCCGATATAACACTGCTCACTTGGTAGTGTAGTTGTACAGGCCGTTGTCTTTAGGTACGTACAGAATTTAATATAGACTATGTCATTTATAGTCGGTAATCAATAAAATAATGTAAGAAATGTACCTGAAGTGTGCATGTGATATGTTGAAGGCAAAAGTAAATTAATTTGTACCGTATTTGAAGTTTTGAATTCGGTTTTTATCCTTGTTGTGTGTATCTCTTTTTATAAATGAATTTTGAATACCTAGGATGAATTGCATACTGTTAAATGCACATACTGTGATGGTACTGTATATACATCCTATTGTTACTGAAATAATTTTGGTAAAGTTTTCACAACTTCTAACACTTGCAAGTGTACACACACGGCTAATAAATAATCAATTACATTCAGGGCATGACTTTATATGTACATTAAGTCATTAACATCACATACAGCATTTTAATTTTATATATATGACCGGGTGTGTACTGTATTATTATGTATAAAACCAAGAAGTATGTGCAATGTACTGTAAATACTATAGAAATTGTGTACATATACTACGTTATATTAAATACACCTAAAACATTTTGACTAAAATATTTGATATCTTATTTGTACCCTATAGTAGCTTATATTAAGCCTTCCCTTCATATAATACAGGTTTATAGACGTTTAAAATATACTTTCTAAAGGAGATGAATTGGTCTTCTGTGCTCGATACCTAACAAGAGTTGGGAGTTAGCGGTTCTATTATTATTATTATTATTGAGAATGAACTAAAGAGTCTCAAGTCTTTATGACTTTGCGGGCTTTTCCAACATGTAATAAAGAAACCAATGTATCAATCTGTTAGAGAATAAAAATGATATGAAATCTAAATCTAAATCTAAAATGATGTGTCGAGCTTGGTATGCCGATACTGATTCCTGCCGATAATAATAATAATAATAATAAATGGTCTTTATTAGGCAAAGTCCAATGCCCAAGATCAATGGTGGAAGTGGAAACACCCCTTTACCCAACTAAATTGATGTTGGAATAAAGAGTAGCAATATATATATACTAGGAAAACGCTCTGTTTGACGCGTTGATAAGCGAGCGCGTCAATATCTACGAACTTTCTGGCGAAAAGATTTCATTGCTAATACAAACAACAATTAACAACAATTCAGGAATGCGCATTGCAACAATTTTTCTAATTTCCATAGCTATTAAACTTCCCGACATTGTTGGATGCAGTGCAATGTGCGTTGCTAAGAATTTTCGTGGTCATGTTTTCAACACGGTCCGCCACCGTTACTAACACTTATTGACAGCAATAGAAATGTGATTTCTGCCTCTAATACGTATTGGATCGCGTTTACATTAGTATATTCGTCACCGGACAAAAATTTACTATAAGATAGCCACCTCACATTTTGCCGTTACTGCGTTTTAGAAAAATATTTTCGAGTAACTTTCGTGTAACTTTGCCAATACTTATCAGATCGCCATAACATTAACATATTCGTGACCGGTAAAATCTGTAGAAAAATCTGGCTATCTCACATTTTCCCGCCATTTTGTTTCAGAAAAATATTTTGCAGTAACTATGGTGTAACTTTGTAACTTTTCGAACGATTTTTCCTCAAAACTATACACCTTCAATCCACATCGAGGCTTGTGGATGGTCCAAATTTCAAGTTGATCGGACTTTCCGTTCGACCGCTATCGACGGACATAAAAACAAAAAAAAAAACAAAAAAAAAAACAAACAAACAAAAAAAAAACAGAACGAAGTGCCATAAGAGTCAAGTGGAAACGCTCGCTTCGCTCGCTTAATTATTAATAACATAGAGGGCGTTGATATTTATAAGTTGGATAAGGAACTTTGAGAAGGCTGTTTCATTGTTAGTTTCAAGTTGTTGATTTTGGTAACTAAGGAGAGAGATTTGCGAGGACCTAGCAACGGCAGAGGTGGTGGAAAGTCTGGTGTTCTTGGATGATGTTTTAAAATCTAATTCAAGATAAAAAAAAAAGTTGGTTTTCGTGTGTGTGGCGTATCGTGAAATCCATCATCGAGATACGTGTGGAAGTTCAAGGAAGAAATCATCAAGTATTTCAGTGCACTGACGTCGTTTCAAGGATACCTTGAAGGAACAGCTGCATAATCCAAGATTCTACACATCATCTTTACAGAAAATGTATGTAGCTATCTCTTGAAATTAGCAACAAATTAAAACCACAATACCGACTGAGCTAGATTATTATTATTATTATTAATATTATTATTATTATTATTATTATTATTATTATTATTATTATTATTATTATTATTATTATTATTATAAGTTTTTTTTTAACGTAAACTCATCCGGGTTAGTGAGTGTTACGTTGTTATTTCATTTAAATTTATTATATAAATTCCCTAGAAACCATGGTAAGCCACCCCCTTACCTAACGTTGGAAACAGGAGCCAGATATATATGTGTATATATATATATATAGGCCTATATTACTCAACATAGACTTTGGTGACTATTAATATTGTTAAAATTATAAATACCACGGGTTGTTATAATTTTTCATTGTTGTGCATTGTTGTCATTGAAGATCTAGAGGGCCATAATTAGCTCTATCTAAGGGTCCTAGATGAATTATGAAAAAGGTCTATTCCTTCTGTAATAGTTAAGATAAACAATCGAAACAAAAAGAATAGTGCTTTTTCACTCAATAATCTGAGTACTATGGGAGTAATGACCCCCGCCCACTAATAGACCATTTTCAAAATTGGTCTAGGACCCAGATAGAATTAATCACGGTACTCTAGACAACAATTAAAAACAGACTTTCTTTGACATAACGCTTTAAACTAGTTATTGTAGTGCATAGAAGATTTATGGAGGACACATGATTGTATCTAAAGGTTTTATATCAATTTGGAAAAATGGTTATTTAACCTAAACCACTACCACTGTTTCACAACGATTCTTGGGCGGGCTCCACAATCGGAGCTACCCGTGCTAGATAAAATTAAAAGAGCAAATTTGTCGAAGACAACGATTTTGTCGGCAAATTTGCTAACCCTTGAATTTAAGTCACCTCTTCCGAGTTAAATGCTAACTTGTTATTCACTGTAGGCACATTGATTTATGAGCCGCATACAAGCATCTTTTATAACCCCGTATAGATATATTATTTTAGCACGTAATTAATCATCAAATTGACTAATTATTGCTGCTTATATGGAGTTAATTTGAGATGATTGAATTGAAACAACAACAATGAATGCGATTTGTTGTCGCCCTATCTGTCGGCAGCTCGAGCAACTACATTATGCTCAGCGGCGCTCCTTTCAAACCGGGTTCAAACCGGAGACTTTGGGATGAAGATTCCGGTGAGATATAGAGCGTATTTTATTTACGGCATTCTCAAAACTACAAGCATGGACTAAAATTCCCTTCTAGATCATCCCTTCCACATTACAATATCAACATTGAACATACATTAGATATTATTAGCATTACATTATTACATATTATATTATGCAGCTGTCTACTCAGATTTATTAAATCGTTTATGAATGAAGATGTCCTCTCGTAGTGGTTTATATCATGGAATGGTTTGGAACAGCTTATTTTTCTTTATTATTTTCTGCCAGTCTTTCCATTTACTAAAACTAACAAATAGATTGCGCTGCTAAGCAACCCCCTTATATACGCCATTGATGATTTAACAATAAAGCAACAATGAACAATTGACAGATAAACTCGTCCTTATAGTAGTTTATTATTTTGCCACCAGAATGCGTCTATAGTTTATTTTGATTGGTCATCTTTTACGTCCACTTGCGGCGCATTTCGATAATTCGATTATTTTATCCTTTGTGCGTTGTATGAACAGTGAAACAGATCGAGACGTTAACTTTTAAATTACGCGGTATTTATTTAAAAGGCGGTGCTTGCCAGCTGAGCTATAGCAGAAGACTCAATTATGGGGGCTGTGACATCACAGGCGGACAAACAATGTGTTGCTAGGCAACTCCATTGTTGTATCTATTAAATGTTTTTCCGAAACAAAACAAGGCAACACTGCTATACTTTTAGAGACCAACTAAAGATGCGCAGCAATAAATTAATTAGTGAAGCTAGCACCGGACCAAAAATAAATATTATAACAGTAATATCATTATATCAAAAAAATATTATGCGGATGCCCCCCACAATAGCGCCGCAGGCAATCTTCTGAAGAATCTGCATTTTTGAAGTGTTTTTTAATGCGTTTAGAGAAAGTTGGGGTGCGTTGTTGGACGAGATACATTACACATACATAATATACTACATAAAGAATTAATACATTATTTAACTTATACAATTTCACCTACGTGAGTGTTTCCTGACTAACCAAAATAGAGAAATTAAGAGCGAAGGATACCTCTACGTCAAAAACCGCAGACAATTTTCATTTTTTAACTATATCTCAAGATTGAAACACAACATCAAAAATCTGAGACACCATAGCGCTGTGGTTTGGTAATCCCTACACACTGAATGGTAAATGTATTTAACGTTATCATCAGTATGACTGTGATAACGATTTCCTCAAATTACTAAGGAAATCGTTATCACAGTCATACTGATGATAGAGTTAAATACATTTATCATTCAGTGTGTAGGGATTACCAAACCACAGCGATATGGTGTCTCAGATTTTTGATGTTGTGTTTCAATCTTGAGATATAATTAAAAAATGAAGATTTTCTGCGGTTTTTGACGTAGAGGTATCCTTCGCTCTATTTAATTTTTTTGTGAAAATTTATTTAATTTCCAGAGTATAATTATCATAGCTAATATTTCGGGGGTCTCCCCCTGAATACGCCACTGAGGGTGGGTGACCACTCTCCTCCGAGAGCAGTTGGTTAGAGCAGATTGGAGGGTTCGAAAGCTTGTGTAACATCTTCGTTCTTCTCGTTAACTGCTCGGTAGTCCATGGTTAGTGAAGGAACCTGTATGACTGGTCAAAGTTACGCAGTCCTTTTGGATGGCACGTAAAAAACGATGGTCCCCTTTACTTTTCGGCAGAAGTAGGCTACGTGCCGGCACTAGGCTTCATCTCCTCTCCTAAATGATGTATAATACTAATTACTAATAGTCTATCAAGTGGGTTAAAACGTTTTTAGAGGAGTAGTAGGTTGTCTGCTTGACTGAATTATTTCACCAAATTCTTCGAGTATATTATCATTGGTACCTATATATGCCTTTATATATATATGCCTGCACTATAGCACGATTACCGACTTCGCCTGTACAATCATTATCTGAAAACTAAATTTATGTCGAATATTCTTTCTCACTTTCCTCTGCTTAACCAGCAGCATATCCATGAAGTCTAAATTGAAGGGGGGGGGGGGGGGGGGGTGAACATTCGAAATAGGTAAGGTTCTAGGGCGGAAAAGACATGGCAAAACAACCCGTTCAATTTTTAATTTTACCAACGTAGTACTGTTACACTCAACCCCGGATGAGTTTACGTAAAAAAAATAAAAATAATAATAATAATAATAATAATAATAATAATAATAATAATAATAATAATAATAATAATTAAGCGAGCGAAGCGAGCGTTTCCACTTGACTCTTATGGCACTTCATTCTGTTTTTTTTTTGTTTGTTTGTTTGTTTTTTTTTTTTTTTTGTTTTTATGTCCGTCGATAGCGGTCGAACGGAAAGTCCGATCAACTTAAAATTTGGACCATCTACAAGCCTCGATGTGGATTGAAGGTGTATAGTTTTGAGGCAAAATCGTTCGAAAAGTTACAAAGTTACACCATAGTTACTGCAAAATATTTTTCTGAAACAAAATGGCGGCAAAATGTGAGATAGCCAGATTTTTCTACAGATTTTTCCGGTCACGAATGTGTTAATGTAATGGCGATCTGATAAGTATTGGCAAAGTTACACGAAAGTTACTCGAAAATATTTTTCTAAAACGCAGTAACGGCAAAATGTGAGGTGGCTATCCTATAGTAAATTTTTGTCCGGTCACGAATATACTAATGTTAACGCGATCCAATAAGTATTAGAGGCAGAAATTACATTTCTATTGCTGTCAATAACTGTTAGTAACGGTGGCGGACCGCGGCGAAAACATGACCACGAAAATTCTTAGCAACGCACATTGCACTGTATACAACAATGTCGGAAAGTATAATAGCCATGGAAATAAGAACAATTTTTGCAATGCGCATTCTTGAATTGTTGTTAATTGTTGTTTGTATTAGCATTGAAAACTTTTCGTCAGAAAGTTCGTAGATATTGACGCGCTCGCTTATCAACGCGTCAAACAGAGCGTTTTCCTAGTAATAATAATCTAGCTCAGTCGGTATTGTGGTTTTAATTTGTTGCTAATTTCAAAAGAGGTCAACTACATACATTTTCTGTCAAGATGATTTAGAGAATCTTGGATTAGCGGTTCCTTCAAGGTATCCTTGTAGCGTCGTCAGTGCACTGAATTACTTGATGATTTCTTCCTTGAACTTCCACGTATCTCGATGATGGATTTCATTTCACGATACGCCACACACACGAAACCAACTTTTTATCTTGAATTAGATTTTAAAACATCATCCAAGAACCACACATACTTCCAACCACCTCTGCCGTCGCTAGGTCACAGCATATCCCTCTCCTTAGTTACCAAAATCAACAACTTGAAACTAACAATGAAACACATAGCCTTCTAAACTAACAATGAGACAGCCTTCTCAAAGTTCCTTCTCCAACTTATGATTATCAACGCCCTCTCTATGTTGCAATCAACATAGATGTTACAATTACCCCCCTATGTTTTTTTAAAATTTAAACAATTTCAAAAAAAAAAAAAACATATTTCTAGCATATATCAGATGCATTCCTATAATGCATGTTGAAGCGCACCTGGTCGCTCGTCAGACACAAAACTACCCCCCGCGCAATCGCGCAACCAACTCTGTACTCTGTAGACACATTGAAAAGCCTCCACCATGAACTCCAACCGTCTAATCTCAACAATGAACACCATCCATCTCATTTCAACAATGAACTCCATCCATCTCATCTCAACAATGAACTCCACCCGTCTAATCTCAACAATGAACTCCGTCCGTCTAATCTCAACAATGAACTCCATCCATATAATCTCAACAATAAACTCCATCCATATAATCTCAACAACGAACAAACGAACTCCATCCGTAAAATCTTGCTGCGGATCATAATCACTTTTTCAAATCATCCACCACCCCCGTCCTGTACTCTCTCTCCCTTGGACCACCACCCCTGTATTGATGGTTGCAACCATTGTTGTGGCCTCGCCAGCCTCCTTGGGACGAGTAGCCACGACCACCGCCATTGCCGTTGTTGCCACCTCGTTGTCCTGCCACAAATAATATGCTTTCCCCCTCTAGATACGACCTGCCGCCCCCTCAGCCTGCAAGAGCACAACTTTTACTTCTTCCCTGAGACGGCCCATCAACTGCGGGACTGTCTCACCAACATATTAGGCTCAGGAATCGGCCACGCAAGGCACCCTGTCTGTCGCACAAGACATTTGAAACATTGCGACATCCCAATCCTGTTTTCCAACCTCCCCTCAAACTGACCCTCCATAACAACCTCCACCTCAGTCAACTGATCCTGAACGCTATCAATCTGATTGTCCAGCTTGATTCCACCCTCTGCCTGTGCGAATCCGTCACTTTCCAGTCTTGCAACTACCTCAGAAAACTCTACAACCCTATCCAACACCAAATCTTCTTCCGTTGTCGTCGATTCCATTTTCACATCCACCAAAACCTGTTTCGTCACCCGCTTACTTCTCTTACTTGTTGCTCCTATCACGGTTATTCCAATCACAGGAAGAGAAACGATAGGCGTTCCCTTACTAGCCAATTCCTCGTAGAACTCTTCCGACATACATGACACCTCCCCTCCTGAATCTAACAGGGCATCCACCTTAACACCTTCTAAACTAACTTGTAAAACAGGACAAATCGACACTTCTTTGGGTATTTGTAAGTTACGCGGGCTTATGGTTTTTCCTAATAAAATTTGTACAAAAGTCACTGTTTGTTTATTAAGCGAGCGAAGCGAGCGTTTCCACGAGACTCTTATTTATGGCACTTCGTTCTGTTTTTTTTTTTTTTTTTTTTTTTTTTTTGTACCGTACTAGACTCTAACGGCACTTCATTCTGTATGTTTGTTTGTTTGTTTGTTTGTTTTGTTTTTTTTTTGTTTTTATGTCCGTCGATAGCGGTCGAACGGAAAGTCCGATCAACTTGAAATTTGGACCATTCACAAGCCTCGATGTGGATTGAAGGTGTATAGTTTTGAGGCAAAATCGTTTGAAAAGTTACAAAGTTACACCATAGTTACCGCAAAATATTTTTCTGAAACAAAATGGCGGCAAAATGTGAGATAGCCATATTTTTTTAAAGCTTTTTCCAGTTACGGTTATGTTCATTTTATGGCGATCTGATAAATGTTGGCAAAGTTACACAAAAGTTACTCGAAAATATATTTCTGAAACACAGTAACAGCAAAATGTGAGGTGGCTATCTTATAGTAAATTTATGTCCGGTCACGAATATACTAATGTTAACGCGATTTGATACATATTAGAGGCAGAAATTACATTTCTATTGCTGTCAATAACTGTTAGTAACGGTGGCGGACCGCGGCGAAAACATGACAGCGAAAATTCTTAGCAACGCACATTGCACTGCATCCAACAATGTCGGGAAGTATAATAGCTATGGAAATTAGAAAAAATTTTGCAATGCGCATTCTTGAATTGTTGTTAATTGTTGTTTGTATTAGCATTGAAATCTTTTCGCCAGAAAGTTTGTAGATATTGACGCGCTCGCTTATCAACGCGTCAAACAGAGCGTTTTCCTAGTGTTAAAATACCTTGTATCTTTCCAATTCCGAAGTTGTTTAAGCATACACCTTAACCTTAGGTATATTCCCTCATCCGTGAGTGAACTAGCTGTTACCGACCCCTCTAACTCAATGAACGTAGTATCATCAGGCACCTTCTCTATTTCTTTTTCTAACAATTTATCCTTCTCCCTAGGATAATTTCGAACAATTTAAAACTCTTATCTCCTACCACAAACGAAACGAACACAAAACAAACGTAACCGCACCTCGCAGTCCCTAAACTATATTCCAGACCTAACCCTTGGACACATCAACAATATTGTCACCTTTGACTAAAAAACCACAACAACAAGTAGCCAATTATTAAGCGAGCGAAGCGAGTGTCTCCACTTGACGCTTATGGCACTTCGTTCTGTTTTTTGTTTTGTTTTTTTTTTTTTTTTATGTCTGTCAATAGCGGTCGAACGGAAAGTCCGATCAACTTGAAATTTGGACCATCCACAAGCCTTGATGTGGATTGAAGGTGTATAGTTTTGAGGCAAAATCGTTTGAAAAGTTACAAAGTTACACCATAGTTACTGCAAAATATTTTTCGGAAACAAAAAGGCGGCAAAATGTGAGATAGCCATATTTTTTGCAGATTTTTCCGGTTACGAATATGTTCATTAAATGACGATCTGATAAATATTGGCAAAGTTACACAAAAGTTACTCGAAAATATTTTTCTAAAACACAGTAACGGCCAAATGTGAGGTGGCTATCTTATAGCAAATTTTTGTCCGGTCACGAATATACTAATGTAAACGCAATCTGATACGTATTAGAGGCAGAAATTACATTTCAAATGCTGTCAATAACTGTTAGTAACGGTGGCGGACCGCGGCGAAAACACTAGACAGAATGGCAACGAAAATTCTTAGCAATGCACATTGCACTGCATTCAACAATATCGGGAAGTATAATAGCTATGGAAATTAGAAAAATTTTGTAATGCGCATTCTTGAATTGTTGTTAATTGTTGTTTTTATTAGCTTTGAGATCTTTTCGCCAGAACGTTCGTAGTAATGGACGCGCTCGCTTATCAACGCGTCAAACAGAGCGTTTTCCTAGTAATAATGTAGCTCAGTCGGTATTGTGGTTTTAATTTGTTGCTGAATTCAAAAGAGGTCAACTACATACATTTTCTGTCAAGATGATGTGTAGAATCTTGGATTATGCAGCTGTTCCTTCAAGGTATCCTTGTAGCGACGTCAGTGCACTGAATTACTTGATGATTTCTTCCTTGAACTTCCACGTATCTCGATGATGGATTTCACGATACGCCACACACACGAAACCAACTTTTTATCTTGGATTCGATTTTAAAACATCATCCAAGAACCACACAGACTTTCAACCACCTCTGCCGTTGCTAGGTCCTCGCATATCTCTCTACTTAGTTACCAAAATCAACAACTTGAAACTAACAATGAAACAGCCTTCTCAAAGTTCCTTCTCCAACTTATGATTATCAACGCCCTCTTTGATGCAATCAACGCCCTGTTACTTGAATTCAGGAGTACACTAGACCAGTCAAGGGCATAAAGTGCTGCACTGGCTTCCTTGAGAGTAGGCCTAACCTGTTCATGGAGCGGTCAGTCAGTCTTCATTACGTGTTATTACATTAGCAATATCAATTCTGGTCACAAAACTACCTGCTTGGTTTTGATTATCTTGTTTTTAATATTGTCTGAAGGAGACAAATTTTACCAAATACAAATACAAAAAATAAAATACAAATTTTAAAAATATTGCTCACCTACTGG
Source organism: Isoperla grammatica (assembly GCA_945910005.1). Lineage (NCBI taxonomy): Eukaryota > Metazoa > Arthropoda > Insecta > Plecoptera > Perlodidae > Isoperla > Isoperla grammatica. Next base: position 55,075,998 of record OX246738.1, read on the forward strand.
ACGAATATACTTTAAAATGATTTGCCAGGGCAAAAATTTACTTGTTTGAGGCAACAAAGCAAGCATTAGAAAAAATTACAACCTGTGTTTGTATGATGACCGAATTTGTTTTTGAGCCCACAAGAGGCAGTACGTGACATACCCTGTCATCAAAACATTGAATTATTCATTTTATTGAACCTTTTTTAAGCATAGAAGATACATAGAAGATTATTGAAATGATATTCAAGTGCTGTTGTTTATTGATCATATAAAATAAATCTGATCATGATATTAATATTAATCAACACACAAATCCTGTCATGCATTTATTAACAAATTCTTGTAAGTTTTCACCACTCTCTGCAACAAGCTAAATTCGAACGTATGAACACGCATGTGACTTCATTCCGTGGGGGCAACCAGCCAGGGAGAGAGGAAAGTAGGTTGGGCTAAGTGTAACTTGACTACTGATGACGAGCATCCATGGATTAGTCTTCAGATTAGTATAACACACATCAATTAAGAGGCCTTTCTCCTGAAATGTTTGTGGAAGATGATTTTTTGGCAGCTTTAAAAAAACTTAAAACAGGTGGCAATTTGAAGTGAAGCTACTTTATTTTTAAAACGTCAATACCAAAATAGTTGTTACAAAAATATTGATTGATCATATAACACTCACCAGACACTAGGCTAGGCAATTCTATACCTTCTAATTACACACATTTAATAACATGCACAAAGTAAGTAATAATTATTGGTTACTTGCATGATTGCATGTTATTAGTAGTATACTACAAAAGTATTTGTAAAAATATTACGTTTACTCCACATTTCGCTTGCTAGAATGGCAAGATCTTGCATAATATGGCACTGGTTAGCAGTGTCGGGGCGAGAACTTTTAAAAAGAACGCGTTCCCGAGAACGCGTTCTTTTTTTGTGAACTTTCCAACGAACTTACTCTTTTTTCAAATGAGTGAACTTGAACTTTCAAAAGTTCTTTTTGAGAACGAACTTTTCAATTTTAGAAAGTTCTTATGAAAGTTCATTCTGTTCGATGATTGAGCATCTGTCAACGCGCCGTCGAGGAACACGCGAATCGTTTTCGGTTCTCCTTCAGCTGATTTTAAAAAGCTACCGGCCACCATTCATGGAGTTGAATTACATTCAAGTCTGGCCGTTCGAACTCTTCCCACCACAAGATGTTAGATCACTCGGTCGAGATAAGTGGGTCTGCAAGTGCAAGTGCCCAATCACTATCACTAATTAATCGATACACTAATCGCTATTTTCACATGTCTGTAATAATATAAACTGAAACAACAGTACAATTATCCTTCCTTGAAGTTCTTAAGTTTTTTATTTCTACAATGGTAGGCGCCTATAGCCCTACATCAGACACCTAATGCCAGCATTCAATATCTTACCTTAACATGCATGTTTTTCTTCCTATTTAAGCCATACAAGGCAATCGATTATTCGCATGACTGTTAATACAATGTGGTGACACTTTTTCACAAAAGAACTTTTAAAAGAACTTAGTTCATATTTTAGACGAACTTGAACTTTTCAAAATTTTAGGTTTTGAAAAGAACTTGAACTTTATTAAAGTTCATTATTTGAGCTGTGAACTGAACTTTTAGAAAGTTCATTTAAAAAAAGAACTGCCCCAACACTGCTGGTTAGCTTGTATTACACCTATTATCCAGACACCTACTTTTATTTGTGAAAAAGCTGCCTACATACAGCTATCTTATCATATTGTGAAGAACAAATTTTAAATATAAACTTGTATTTGAATGATAACTGGATTCATTGTGTTTCACATCACATTCACTGGATTCCTGTTGCAACAGTGATCAAAATAACTTGCGTACTTACGTCTAGAACTTAATTAAGTTAAAGATAACAAACATGGCAAAACCATACAATAAATGTTTTTACATTGGCCCAATCATAGAATTTTAGTCTCTACTGTTTTTAATGTTGGCAGTTTCAAGTTATTTATTTATATCATGTTAAAATTCTGCATATGCTATATATACTACTATCTAGTTTATTACAACATTTGAAAATTTGTATAGCATATATTAGGAATGTGTAAATCAATGCAAAACATTTTAATTTGTTTATCTTAATATTGTATATCATTAGCCTGTACATCAAAATACAAATTAAAATGAATGTCGCAATGCACACCCATACTACTCATCCTAGCCATTGAACTTTATTACAAATCTGCTTTGACATTTTGTGGAATATCAGTATGTTTAATGTAATTCATTTTCCAAACTACATTTTGCCTCAGTTTAATCAGTCAGTAAAACTGATAAATGTTGATATGTTCAAAATAAGTGTGATGTGCAAAATAAGTGTCGTGTGCTTTGTAATATCATTTCATTCTTATATACATATACAGTAATTTACAATATGTGTCAATATTGTTATAAAATTAGATTGATAGTACTTTTGCATTAAATTATTGCTTGCATCTTCTGTAAATACTACATTTAGGGCCGGTATTTCAATGTCCAATTAAAATTTACTTTTCAGTTAAATTGTTTTCACCATGACAACGGCCAATAGAAATACACCAAACTGGGCTTACCTGACAGTTAAATTTACTTGACACTTTAAAGTCGATCGATGATAACTGCACATGTAATATAAATTATTCAAATTGTATGTACTGCAAGTTGAGATTAAGCTTGTGAATATTGTAGAAAAAAATATGCACCTACCGCTATTAGTTTTTTATTTATTGAGTGTTGAAATGCGTTGGAATTCCCATGTTATACATTGTAACTGAACAAAAACCTACACTTTCAATCGTATAACTTTGCGTAGCACCTTCAAAAAGTAATATATTGTAACAAATTTTCGTCCTAAATGTAGATAACTTCATGACTAACATGAATACGTTTGAAAAAGATGATCGAACGCGATCCGTTTTCGAGATATTCGTGTTGGTGTGTCAATTTTACGTCAAATCTACTCAAATTAGAAACTATAAATATACTTTATTAATAAAAAAATATATATAATTTCAAGAAGTTCAGTATTAAATGCTACTCACATGTTATAATTCTTGAAATTCATAATTTAGAATAAAAAAAAGTATTTTTTCATGTCCATTTAATTTGAATAGTTTAGTTGTTGTATTGAATGGGTAGTTCACTTCATCGATCGACTTTAACTGGACATTGAAATACCGGCCCTTAGTTGCCAAAAATCTAATAAGTATATATGTAGCAAACCATATAGCAAACCATACAAATGTAATGGTTACAGATTGGAATGGAGACTCATAGTTATACAGTCAAGCCCACTTAGACCGAACTTGAAGGGAGCTGATTTCTACTTTGTTAAAAAAGAACTTTGTTAAAACAGAACCAATTTGCATGTATTTTTGTTTAAGATGAATCAAAATTACTTTGTTAAATCCAGAATTTTGTTAAAAGAGAGTTCTTTAAAAGTGGGCCCGACTGTATCTATTCCTTTTTTTGGGACTGAGCAAGAACAGGTCGAATTAGTATCACAAATGAACTACTACAATAGATCTCAATTCATACGCTAAGATTATTTACATATCCTTGGCTAGTTGTCACGTCAGAACTGCCAACATAGATATAGTTCATCTCTCATCTTGTTAGTCAATAATCACACACAATCACAGTCATAATTTCAAGTCAATTAGAATACAGATATGAAGCACAAATACACACAAATGCAGGATGGAAAGTAATTTGTTAGTGTTTTCTTGTACATTAATCACTTGAAACTCAATTCACTGTCAAGATTAATAGTGAAGCTTTACAATGGGAACCACTCCTGGTTTAAGATTTTTAATTTACTAAATTAGAGACCTTGTACTGCAAACAAAAAATAACAATTTCAAATAGGATTTCCTTCCCTAAAAGTAAGCTGGAAATACCATTCATTATTATGGCGGAAAAACGGACATGCCGTCATATGAAGGTATGCTACTGAATCACATTCAAAATGGACCAATGTTCAAGTTTTGTAATTTCTTATTCCAGTTAAGAACATATTCAAAGGTAATTAATTTCAAATATCAACAATAAGTGCAGAGTACAAAATATTTGGGGTCATTTGAATAAAAAATCAAAAAAATAATAAATTTAAAATGAATATCAAGAAGAGATTATTAGTTAAGATTGAGGTGCTGTGTCAAATGACTACGGTAATTAATAACACTAGGCCTACTGTAATTTTAAATCAGTTACTTGGCAACTCTGTTATTGTATCTTTCCTTTGTCGGAAATAAAACATGCCCACATTGTTTCCCAAGGAGGTGTGCAGTAAATTCATTCATGAACAGCTTTGCTTACCTCATTATGATGTCGCATACCATTTTATTTCAGCGGGAAAGAGAAATGTGAAATTTTTATAACTAAATAGAATTTAAACAATTTACTTAGTACAATTTATAATTGTTTCTTGGATTTGTGAAAAAGATCTTTCTTTTTTATAATTTTATGTACTACTAGGTTGTACCAATATTGAAAATTACGGATAGTTCCTTATTATGAAATATGGATCTGTATATATAATTATATAGTTTGAAATCAATTGGGAGAAGGGGGCATAATAAGCAAAGACACTCGGTTCCACATACTAGACCGCTTGCCAATAACCGAACATCTAACAGTTGAGTTGGTGATAAATACGTATGACATATTGCACAAAGTTCACACTGCAATGGACACAATTCAATCTACATAAGGATAGAAAACAGCATGGTACATTGGAGATGACAAACTTCAGTAGCCCTAATTTCAATTACATAAATGAATTTCGGTATTTTTGTTATAATTGGACCATAATGCTCATAGATGTATTATAACAACCTGTTAAAACAGCCTGCTACAAACGCACTCTTTCTTTTAACATTTCTTCTTGAGGAAAGTAATCCAGAACTATTAAGATTATTTGTAAGGTATTTGTTTTAGAACCTTGAGCATGATTTTCTTACTGACGGCAGACCAGAAAAATGCATTATGGGTTGACCAGTTTATAAAAATGGCATACAAAACCACGAGTGCAAAGCTCTTGTGGAGATTGAAGCTGGGTTTACTGTTGGAATGAATGAAGGTGTGTCAACCAATCACGTGGCTAGTTTGCTACAGCAGACGCGACTGCACTGCAAGGGTGACTGGCATGAGAAACGTTCAAGATCCAACTTTTCTCTCATAATATGTGTGATTTATCCATTATTCATTATGGTTTATTGACAAACGGCCGGTAGTAGTGGATAGAGATGTTATGTAGCAATACTGTGCACAACAATGTGTTTAACTGGTGCAAAAGCCTCAGGGCTCAGGTTATCAACAAAATAACATGAGATAAAATATTTCTAGTTGAAACAGCCACTAGAAGCTTTATTATCTTTGGAGGTTAGAACTAGCTAGATCATAGAATATGGAAACATGTTTTGAAGTGTCTATTTAAAGTGGTGCAAAAGCAACAATTCTTCTTTGCCCAAATACAAACTCATAATAACAATTTTGCTTGGTAGAACATAAAATTCGCAAGCCACGCTGAAAAGCGGTGCCAAACAGCGTTCTATCGTACTCTTGGTCGCTTGCAAGGCACCTTCCATATCGCGTCAAACGATGAACAGTAGAACAGCATAATAGTGCGGATCTTACACATGCGTAAATCGTAATAATAGCCCACAATGCATATTTAACGAATGCACCAATAAATGAATTATTGTAAAATCAGGATGTTAGCACAGTATTTTTTTATCAACTAGGTTACTTCCATTTTGATACCCACAGCATGTAATAAACACTGGGAGATATTGTTTTCTGAATGACACAATAAAGTTGACCAAGAACATCAATCTTACATGTTATATTAGGGATGCAATCAATTGGTTTTGGCAAAGACAATACTCTAGATTAGCTGCATAAGGGGTAAGGATTGGAAGATAGAAGAAAACACAGCAGGACAGGAAGAACAAAGTCCACCTACATTTGACTTCAATAAAATTTGTCCAGTTCACATCCATACATAACTTTGTTGCCAGGGAGCTTGAGTTTGTAGAGAGAGAAGTCTTCCAACAGGTAGTGAGCCTAGAAACGGAGCTATAAATCGTCACATCTTATAAAGTCGCATCAGTGAGAGACCGACAGTTAAAGTGCGCCTGAGTGCGAGAACATGCTGTTGAATTATGTTCCAGCATGATCTGACCATAGGTTTGGTTGTTACTTGTTATGTTTAATGAGTTTTGTATCTGTGTATGTATGTACATATATAAATATTAACATTAAATAAACTTTATACTATGTACCATTAACCTATAGCAGTCTTTGAGCTCATCATGTTTAACCATAATGCTTTAACTCTCAAATTATTCAACTAACTAATGACACTACATATCAATTAATTTTGAAGAGACATGTTTCATAAAAGTTTTAAAGTGATTTAAAGACCAAAAGCAAAAAGCTCTATTGAAATTTGAAACCCGGTTCTCTATAATAGTAGAGTGGGAAGACAATAGTTATTTAATATAGTAGAGCCTTGCTAATTCACACTTTTGGTTAATTTGGGCTTGCCTCAACTTTTATTTTAAAATCGGTTCCATTCATTTTGTGCGCACTGCAATGTATTTTACGCCCATCTCAAAACAGCTAGCCACCGTAGAGCGCTGTGCTGCTCCTTCCTCTGTGACATACTCTGGAATATCAATCCATCACTTTCCAAGCTTTGGACTGTAAACAACTTGACAAGTAGGTAGGCCTATACCAGTTTAATGAAATACATGCTTTTGTCAAGAGCTAATACAGTATTCGTATTCACATTCCCAGTGAATGGACCCATCTTCAGTTCAGTGTTTCCTATTTCAGTTCAGTGTTGATGCCTTGTTTTTGTGCCCTTTTGATTCAAGTATTTTTATTCACTTCCACCTAATATTGTCTTTACCTATAATACGGGTAACAAAAGACGACATTTAAAACATGTTTTAACAGTTCCTAGTAGACATATGGCGACAAAACTGCGTTATCTGTTTAATTTGGATTGTTAGTTGATTCGGGCCATACCGCAACACAATTTGACCAGATCAGCGAAGCTCTACTATATTACTTTTGTGATGTAGTTCTCACAGGGAAATAATTTTTTCCATCCTATTGAATACCTGGATAGATAAGATTACATTTTAAAGAACTCAAAATACTTGCTCATTTTCTCAACAAACTTCTAAATGGGATGTCTGAAACAATTTCTAACATCATGTAGGCATTATATGCCTTACTGCCCAAGTACTCTAATTTAGTTATTTTGGAGTCAGGCATTAATGCCTACCTTGGAATTAGATACAACAGTGAAACCCATTCAGAAAGGTGACGTCTGTAGTGTGCAATCGATTGGAATAAAGAAATGGCTTAGTCAAAGACTTTTGCTAAGGCTGTGTCTCAAATCGATGTGCTTCGCTAGTCGACTAGGCCTAGCGTAGCCGACTAACCTAACAATTAGTAACAATTAATTATAACAATTGCTGGTAATTGTAGTTTTAGTTGGCGAGGTATAGGCGAAGCAGACCAAAATAGAGATTTGAGATATGCCCTAAGTAAGGATTGTGTAGAAGTGAGGATAGAGTTGCCTACACTAGTACTACTTTCTAACCAATCAATTGCTAGTTCCCTGTTGAATCTGTAGCACAAATGACTTAATGAAAATAGAGTAGTATAGTTTAGGGGTGTCATCGGGTAATAAAATTCGGAACCGGTTCCAGCTCTCATATTACACGGGTACCCGGATCCTTAAAACGTATTTTTCGATGTGTAGGCTTGATTTGAAGGTCGTCGCTAGGCCGTGTGCAGTGCGTGGGGCGCAAACACAAGGGAAGAATGACATGCACGTCGCCTGCTCAAATAGCCCCTCGGAATACGCCTGCAGTAATCGCATCGAGTAAAAAAAAACATTTTGCAATACACAACTGAAGCACGTACGTAGAACATGATATTTCAAGTAAAATAAATAGTAATAGAACAAGTGTTAGCCAGAATGTTCACCAGAATGTTAAACAAAGAATAAACAGTAACGAATGCAAGTCGGTTCGCGTCTGTTCTGTTCCCTGTCGAGGCACATGTTGTGGAAGGGTGGGGGATGGGTCAGCGCACGCCGTACCTGCTGGCTCCATCGAAATCAACCGCAGCAATACTGGCGCGTAAATTTAGCCAGAAACAGACTAAAACATTACCCGGACCTGAAAACGGCTCCGGGTAATATCTGGAGCCGGGTACCCGATGTCATCCCTAGTATAGTTCAAATATTGCTAATAGTAATCTAATATCTACTCTAAAAAACATTTCTCTTGTTATTCTCACTAGCATCACTGGTCAATGAGCGTTGGCCACACATCGGCAACATGAACAAACTAGTATTGCAGGATTCTTAGTACTATAATGCCTGTTAGCAAGAAGCTTGCGATTTCACTGGAGAGCAATTTATTTTCGTAACGAAGTTCGGAAATAACTCGCAGTAATATGTACATATAAATCATTTTATAAACAGCAACAAATACATTCAGAAAAGAATACCTATAGAAAATATCATCAACATTCACCAAAATATACATTCGCCCCTCCTAATTTCTTTTACAACACATTCGTATGTTTGGAAGATAATTTAATTTGTAGGCACTAAGATGGTTGTTCATTCACGGTTGGGTACAGACTTTGCCTTCTGGCTAATCTGACCCACAGATACTCTGGCTTAATACCATAACACCGAGGTATTTATGCCCGGAAGTGACGATCAGGAACTTTTCAGTTTGCTGTTGGTTGATGCAGACATAGAATAGTCGTCTCCCATGACTGCGTTTTCTGCCGCACGCATTGCTGCTGTCTGTATTGTTTGCTCCACGAATTGTTGATAGAATGGCTTCAGAAACTGTAACAGACAAAAGTTAACAAGTTGAGTATTTTACTAGTACCGTATCTAGTACATAATAACAAAGGCCGTTTGTCATGTCAATGTCATTGGTTGTCCGATCCAGTCCACCCATTCGTTAAAATGAACCAATAGTAAGCTCTCGTGCAGATGACCTCAGCCTGCACTACAATGCATAGCCCAGAGGGCATCCTAGGCCACTTTTGTCAGTTGATGTAAAGTTGAAGATGCGAGGGAATTGCAAATTTAAAACGGAACAAAATGTTATGAAATAAATTATAAACTAGGGATGGACATCGATCGATAATACCGGAAAAATAAAAGTTAAGTTGGATTTAAGCCAAATTCAAAACTTCAATTAAAAATAGCCTAGCAATCAGCTGAGCTAGTTATTTGGTCGGAGGATTGGTAGGAGTTGGTTTGGTCAATAATTGCAATGTCAATAATGCATCTTTCCCGCACGGAAAACTTCCGTTCAAATTAAGAAGTGTGAATACTCAAACTCAACTCGGAAATCACGAAAAACTCACTAGCGTCGAGTCGAGTACCAACTACTCACCGCGACTTGAGTTTTCGAGTACTCGCACATACCTAATTACAGATAGATATTTCACTGTCCCCGAACGAAATTGAAAATATTTTCCGCGGCAACCCTATCTTCAGGTATTTAACATAGTCACAGGTAAATGCAAAATGTGTATAAGGTACGATAGGATTATTGACGAAGGTGCGGAAATGTGTGATCTTTGTAAAATGCTTACAATATTTTGTCTAAGTGAATAATACTGATGTTAAGAAGACACAAGTTATTACTGTAGGCTGTCAAATTGAGCTTGAGCTGTAGATTGGAAGAACAGATTCATTCCAATCAGTAACTTGCTGTAATAAATTATTCTACGGCTTATCTTTCCAATCACCTACCAAGAAATAAATGCGTATTAAGGCTGTTGAGTGCCACATGAAATTGTTATGATAATGGACAACTTCTTTTAATCCTATCATACCATTCATCAATCTCCATACCTGACAATGCTCCAAGCAGAAGCTTCATTTAGTTAACATTTTGTTTTTGATGTTGGATTATCCAAAGTTTCCTGCACTTGAGGTGCCTTTCATACACCAATAATTTGGAATAGTACGTATTGTTACAGGCCTAGTCTCGAAGTGACACAAAATTGTTCAAAGTCGCATAAAGACCTAGAATGGTGAGGATAGAGGTACGATAGGATTAGAAGTTTTTCTTTGGAAAGGTGACTACAAATAATTGCTGATAAGGAGGGTTTTGTAATAGTTTGCACAAGGAATACTTACACCTTCCCAGAGGAGATTCGCTAGATTGTCGATTGCTTCACCAATCTCCCGCATCTCGCCGCTGTATCTGTAATAGAAATAAAATTATTAAAATCAGCAAAACCAACTGAGTGTGATGAGTGATGACTAAAGAGCTGGCAAAATTACCCCTCAACTATTACAGTAATAACATGCTTAGTAATGGAAACATTTTACATAGAAGATAGTGACTAATAGCATTTTTACTTTCACTGTAAAGCACACCAAACTAATAAAATACAAAATTGATGTTCTGGTTCTATTTTATATTAAAATTTAACTGCCAAAAGAAAGGAGATTAATTAATGAAATAGTTACTTTATTTTAGCAAAAAAATGACTCTTATTTTTTAAGTAATGGGGGGCACCCCAGAATTATGCACTATGCAATTGACAAACATCAGTACAAGAAAATTTGTGAAATTATCTCAAATTTACCAATGCCCAATATTATGAAACTGCTCAATATGTAGTAGGTTACTAAAGGTGTTTTCACCATGGCAACAACCAATGGGAAGGCTTAATGGTTGTTAGTAGCTTACATTATGTCACAATACCGGGCCTAAAAGTAACACGTTTCCTACTTGCACATTCTGAAGGGTTTAAACGTGAGCACGTACCTGATGTATGCCCACATGATGAGCGTTAGAAGTGAGGCACCCATGACCAGGTTGCAGATGTTTGCCAGGGCATAGAGCCCGACCAGCCCGAAAACACCCGACAAGATGTAGCAGATCACGGCGATCGCAAAGAACACGGCGGGAGTTCTGGCCGCCTTGAAAACGTTCTTGCTCTCGTTGTGTGCTCGGTATTGCTGATAGCTGGCTTCCAAGTCCTGTCGACACAGCGCAAGCAACGGCTCAGTCAACTTTATTCATACTGTAGTAGGATGCAGTGGCGTAACTAAGGGGGGGGTTTAGGGGGTTTAACCCCCCCCCCGAAACTACCTCGAGAATGATTTTACTTAATACTACATTTACTTAATACGATATTGTAAGATCCTTAAACCACTTCAAAGTATAACAATCGCAACAAACAACATTTTCATTATATTTATCATACCATGCACTTCACTTAGATAAGATATATAATTTCTTTCAATAATTCAATTATATTATTTATGTGTTCGTCTACAACTAATACACCTTTCGCTCGAACCAGTAAAAGTGAGGGTACCGGTACCTATAAATAAACATGCATTAATCTAATATTACAATATCACGGTCTGTGAATTAAAATTTTAATAACGTAGTTGACTTGTGACCACAATGTTTCACTTTATGTTGAGATTATATTGAACAACCATAAAACATTAAAAATACAATATCTATGCAATTCTTATTTAGAACTATTCTACTGTAACACTGTAACTTCAATATAGTGCAAACAAATGAGTAGTGGTTCGAGTAGTATTCTTTGAGTCCAAAAGGCACGAAATAATTATAGTAGTAAAAAAAATTTCGCCTTCGGCGAAATGGCCTCCGGCGGCTGGGGCTTTGCCCCAGACCCCTTTCAGTCCCCTCATCTCACTTTTCCCTAATAACCCCCCCCCCCCCGAAATAATTCCTAGTTACGCCACTGGTAGGATGAGGTTGGAATTTGGGATCCAAACCTTTTGTATTAAATTAATGATTTAAAGGCTACTAGGCCTTGCAATTTTAGTTATTTGTCACATTCAACAGTTCTCTCACTAGGGTTAGCCTTATTGTTATACACAACACTCGCATTTAACTCAAAACCAATTAGGGGTGACACAGGCAACAACACCTAAAAGTTGTGTTTTGTTTTAGTCCAGGAGGAGAAACAAATGTATGACATTCCCTAAACAAATACGTATTAGTTTTACTTACAAAATCTCCTACTATTATGTTGTGATGAAAAATCAATAATAATCTAAACAACTCATAAAAGTGGAATTTCATTAAACATTAAAAACAAATGATATCCTGGGCTTCCATACCTGTGTATGGGATAAGTTATGTATCCCACACCTATATATTTGGAAACAGCTAGAATGTAGCCCAATTGAAACGAGTTTGTAAAACAAGCGGTGAACTGTGGCCTTGAGTGATGAAAAGGAGTTTATTTATTCCAGCCAAATGATCAACTTCCTACCCCCAACCTCGGCAAGCGAGACAGTAAAGACTGCATTCGACTACGATTAATCGAGGTTTCAAGTGACATATCAGAATTGTGGTGACAGAATGAACTAAAAAATGCTGTGTAGTTACAAAAAACTGACTACAATATTGTATCACTATAAATATATGTCTGATTATAATATCACATTACCGCATCTAATTTTTCTAGGTACTTTGCCGAGAACTCGTCTCCGCCCATCTTGCGTTTCTTCTTGAACTGCTCGATGGCCTTTTCCTTGTGCCTGAGATGCTCGGCTTCTAGAGTAGCAGAGTTGAGATACGGCTTGAGACCTCCGCACGTTTTCTCCATCAGACCGTTGTACGTGTCTTTAGCAGACGCCACCGCAGCCAGATTGTTTGCCTCTGCAGTCGCCTACAGTGCAACAAGGAAAAACGTTATAATGTGGGAAGATTGATATTTATCACACTTATGAATACAATATGAAGAGGGAGTAAATAGTTATAGAAAGTGTTAAAAATGAGAAGTTAGAGGCTTATAGCTCACAAGACAGTAATCAGTTCTAGAAAGGTAAAATCCATAATACTATAGCAAAGACAGAATACACAGTGAGGAAAATGTGACCGGTCACTTCAAGTGAATGATTTCTGTTTACGGTTAGATAATAAATGCTGACCTCTCCGATTCACACAATCAAAACAATGCCTCGTAACAGTCCTATCTGTCCTAACAATGTAACATTATATCCTGGGCCTACGCTTCATGTAAATATGTAGTTGAGAAATTGTTTAGAATTACAAAACAATATCTATTTAGTGTACAGTACCAAGCAGATTCACACAATCAAAACAATGCCTTGTAACAGTCCTAACAATAACATTACAGTATATCCTGGGCCTACGCTTCATATTAATATGTAGTTGAGAAATAGTTTAGAATTACAAAACAATATCTATTTAGTGTACCGTACCAAGCTATACATATTATACTGTGTAACTGTTGTTTTACAAGGCCAATCAACAATCATGCAAATGTGCCATGCTGCAGTTAGTGATATTACAAGCCAATACTACATTGGTCTCATCTGGCATACAGCTGAAACTTATATAGTATGTACTAACGTGGGGATGTTCAGAACAAATTTACAACTCTGAGCGTATGTGCGCTCGCCACAATGCCGCCATATATATGTGGATTTCAAGTAGTACCTAAACATTATTTTGCACAAGTACGTGCAAGATGGTACAGTACGTATTTGATTTACTGATTTTAACTGCTATTGCACAATTCTATATATGTAGTAAATACTATAGGCCTATTATTGAAGAAATACATTTTCTTGATAACCTACAACTTGACTCAGAGAAAATATCTTAGACACTTTCTCTCACAGTTCTCCAGCTATTTGGGCATAATTCACAAAATCAATGCAGTTTGAAGATGCAAAATCATGTGTAGGCAAAAAATCTGTTGTAAGAAAAGTAACAATTTGAAATACGTACCTATTCTAAACATAGAGCATGCGATTAAAAGCTCACTGAGTAGTATTAAAAACACTGAAGTTCCAAAAGGCTAAACAAAATAAAAACGAAAATCAACTCACAACCAACATGGACTTGGGTTCAGGCAGCTCGTCTCCTTTGTATATTTCAATGTACACTTTGAAATACTGGAGCAGTTCCTTTGCTTTGACTTTCTGGCCACCAATCTCTTTAATGACCAAGTTCTCGGGTGCCAGTAACGAGGGTACTAGCACGCCCAGCTGGGTCTTGAACTCGGGCTCAATATCTGCAAGGATCAAACACCCGACGTCCGTTCATCACTACTAGGTACTTATTGCCTGGTACGAGCATACGGCGGATGGGTTGTTGTTATGCTAATACTTATTAGTAATTACATTTATTTACTTCAGAAAGGTAGGGGCTTGGTAATGTTTGTCCAATATTGTAAGTATTATCAGGTGAGCTGTTCACATTGTGAATCTACGCATAACCATATCAGATGTACAGTACCATCATTCTCAGCCCTCTTGATGCTTCATTGTCAAAATTTATGTGGCAATGCCTTCACACAGGTCTACAGTAACAGTATTTAAAGTTAATTTATCGTTGTAGTCTGTTTTATCATATAGGCAGCCTAAGAGTTCTTATAAGTGAACGTAGCTTGTAGAATCTAGTAGTATTGGCTAGGGCTGTGCAAATTTGCAAAAATGTCCCCCAGGGTACCAGTAGATTTTAAAATTTAGTCAGTTTAAGTAGTTTTGATTAAAAAAAAAATATAATATACAGTACAGTATATACATGAGCTTGTGAAATAATCTACTGTAGTGAACAACTTGTTACAGCATACTGTTGAAGTGCGGCCTGAGAAGCAATTGTGAGGAAATACAGTAAGCATAGTAGACCTACTTGCTAGTGTTTGTTAGCGTGCACCAGAAGCTTAGTTGTAAAGAGCGCAAGCTCATTTTGGTAAATAAAGAATAATAATAATAATAATAATAATAATAATAATAATTAAGCGAGCGAAGCGAGCGTTTCCACTTGACTCTTATGGCACTTCGTTCTGTTTTTTTGTTTGTTTGTTTGTTTTTTTTTTTTTTTTTTTTTTTTTTTTTTTTATGTCCGTCGATAGCGGTCGAACGGAAAGTCCGATCAACTTGAAATTTGGACCATCCACAAGTTTCGATGTGGATTGAAGGTGTATAGTTTTGAGGCAAAATCGTTCGAAAAGTTACAAAGTTACACCATAGTTACTGCAAAATATTTTTCTGAAACAAAATGGCGGCAAAATGTGAGATAGCCAGATCTTTCTACAGTATTTTCCGGTCACAAATATGTTAATGTTATGGTGATCTGATAAATATTGGCAAAGTTACACGAAAGTTACTCGAAATTATTTTTCTAAAACGCAGTAACGGCAAAATGTGAGGTGGCTATCTTATAGTAAATTTTTGTCCGGTCACGAATATACTAATGTAAACTCGATCCAATACGTATTAGAGGCAGAAATTACATTTCTATTGCTGTCAATAAGTGTTAGTAACGGTGGCGGACCGTGTTGAAAACATGACCACGAAAATTCTTAGCAACGCACATTGCACTGCATACAACAATGTCGGAAAGTATAATAGCCATGGAAATAAGAACAATTTTTGCAATGCGCATTCTTGAATTGTTGTTAATTGTTGTTCGTATTAGCATTGAAAACTTTTCGTCAGAAAGTTCGTAGATATTGACGCGCTCGCTTATCAACGCGTCAAACAGAGCGTTTTCCTAGTAATAATAATAATAATAATACATGTACACACGTGTTGGGAGGCTTGAAAGATCAATTTCTATCTCACGAGGAATATCTTAAGTGTCATCTTGGCAAGCTGACTTGCATGCAAGCAATGAAAAGCACGCTTTATTTCAAATTTAAACGCAACAACATAGTAACACATAATAGACCTATGTACTGTGCCGCGTTGAGATGGAGATTAATACATATAGGCTATTTACAATATTACTCAATATGGCTGCCAAACCTATTTAAGGTGAGCTATTGGTTCCTATAATTCTTTCCCTTTCAATACTATCCCAGCCTCTAGGCACTATCAACCAAAGCAAAGGGTTGAATACTAAGTTTCAGGACCTTTTATGTGAACATTTGCTGAGCTGCTCAGAGCTTCCCCTATAAAGTACCATAGTCATCTTCAATTCAAATTGAAAGGGATACGGCAGTAAAAACTACAAATTGAAAAAATGTACACTATGAGCAGCAATAATATGAGGCTACTCACCCGAAAGCCTCCCATTGAACTCTGGATGTGTGGCGACCTTGAGGCCGGGATGTGGCATTAGGAAGCAGGAGATCTGAGAGAAGCACGAGTTGATGTGTTGTCTGAGCGCCTGAAGTTCCGAGTGCTGTTTGTTGTTGATCTGTAGCCTCCTCTTGAGGATCGCCTCACCGCCCTGTGATCCGTAGTCCGCTTCGTACGGGAAACTCCAGTCCCTGGAAGAAAGTCAAGTGAGATCTCAACACAATGTTTACGTTTAACGGTTTAATCAAGGTGATAGCACAGTGGCGTGCCGTCCATGGAAGCAATGGAAGCATTGCTTGCATTTTATTTTTAACTAAATTACCTTTATATACCCTCAATGCTGGTTAACAATATCGCTTAACAGTAACACTAAAATAGAATTAATGAACCAAACTTAACTACCCGAATTATGCGAAATAACTGACAGCGCAATGACAAATCCTTGTACCATATTCTACGAGTTTGAATTCGAGCGCCAGCCCTTTGCTGTGGGCCAAGAGACGAGGGTGGCCGAGGGTTGACGAAGAAAAGCCAAGTGGAAGCAATGCCTCCACGGTCCACCCGGCACCCGTGGCCGTAAGCCACATTCGAGAGACACGTGGGTTTGAAAGTTGTTCATGTTTTTACCTCTTTATAACCGAAAAACTGTTTCGTTCATGTTCTAAATTCATTCAGTGTGAGAAGGATTGCGATTCTACATTGATTAGTTTATTATTTTAGTATAATTGTAGTGTGTGACAAGTGTTTGGTGTGTTGTTCGTTTACGCGCGAATAAGCAATATGAAGGATTGCTTCCGAGTCTGCAAGCTCGATCGGATCGCTTGCTGTGGGCCAAGGATCTAGGTCTAGCGCGAATGTGCACTCCTTTCTGAATTTGTACTTTCAACTTTCAATAACCATGAATATGATTGAATGTTGTGTAATCGATGAATTATTTGCGCGCCCATTTAGCACTCGTTCTTTTCAAGAAAAATGTACAATTATTGAGAGTGGCCGACCAACACCAGCTCTGCCAAATAACAATACAAAAACTAAAAAATGCACTCGGCATTTAAGCACTGATATTTTATAATGGATCAAATTTTTGTTCGTAAATTTCTAATAATAAATTGCCTAATGTCCGGTATTTCAATGTCCAGTGAAAATCTACTTTTAATCTAAATTGTTTTCACCATGACAACAGCCAATAGAAATACACCAAACTTGGCTTACCTGACAGTTAATTTACTTGACACTTTAACTGAACATTGAAATATCGGCCCTAAAACTCGTTAAAAGGCTCTTACGGCAATCACGATGATCCAAAAAAATCCGGGGCTATGCGCCCCGGACCCGCATTGACTGGGGGGCCTTCCCCCCAGACCCCCCATGCATGTATTAGGTGGAGGGGTCTCACAAGTGCCATTGCCAAAGGATTACTTAAAAAAGTAGTTGCTTCCCCCATTAGAAAAGTCACGGCACGCCACTGTGATAGCATATTCTAAAAAATGTTCGTACTCCAATTCTGGTTGAGGCATAGGTATGTTTATAATATTTACCTCGGCTAGGGTTAATAATACTAGTAATTTTTCGTAAAAAATACCCGTTATAGGGTGCACACCAGCTTTACCTTATCCTATTCAGGTGACTAACTAGGTTATTAGGGTGCTTGGATGGTTAGGAAGGCATGTCCGAGGGCTGTTAGTAGGACTCAATCCCAGCATTCGCTTTTATGACTGAGGAAAACCTCGGAAAAAAACATCAGTCAGGACTGCCGGTGGCTGGAATCGAACCGGCGACCTCCCGAATTAGAGCCTCGCATCTTACCGCTGAGCCACCTCTATGCTAGGGTTAGGGGCTTAGAAAGTTTCAAGCATTAGGAAGTATCTAACAGCTGTCACCTGTCAGACTGCAATGTTTGTACCGTCCCCCGTAAAGCGATCTCGCTGAGTTAAAACAGAACTAACATTGATGACGTATTTAATTTATAGGAACAAGTCCTATACAGCTATGATCTAACCGAAAAGTATTATTACCGTCTCCATATCTATTGACATAAATCACTCGTTTAGTCCAAAGCAGTTCACGTACCTGACAAGAAACTGTAGCTTTTGGAAGGGTTTCTCTCCGGACTCCGCCAACGCAAGCTTGCCGTACTCTGTGAACAGTTGCAGGTGTTGAAGGTCATCTTCTTGGATGTTGTGCAACAGGTTGTAGATCTGCACCGAGCTCAGCATCGTGCTCAGAGCGAACACTGTGGCACAGTCGCGTACGGTGCTCTCGCTGTCAAACGCTCCCTGAGTGTCCATGAGCAAGACTGCTACCTGAGGTTGACAAATAAGTAACACACTTACATCAACAAGAATACAATTTAAAATTATCTGTCTGTGTGTGTCCACAAAACAAGATTAAGTGTCACTGTGTCAAAACTATACATAGGCCTAATAGAAAGTACACGTACAAGTGCAAATGTTCATAATAAAAAAAAATGAAACGTTGCGCCGACTTTGTTCAATAGCTCTGAGCTTTCAGTTGCCGCCACCATCTTCCCAAAAATTGCAATCCCACACAGTACGATCTCCTCCCTTCCCCCCCCCGACGCATTAGCCGCCCTTCTGTGTTCTAGACGCCCTCTCTTACCCCTCCGCCTTAGAATGCCACTGCAGTGTTTAATGTTCAGAAAGCATTTTTTTTTTTTTTTTTTTACCAAACAAAATTAAAAGGCCACACCCGATTTATTAACCAATCAATAAAAAAAGTGAAAGTGGTGTGAGAATTCGGCAAACACCTAGGACGTAGTTTAGCTGTTATGTTCTACTACTTCTCTCACTTTTGCCCAATGCAGCAGTCATGTACCAGCAAAATGTATTTCTAATGCTAGGCAAAAAACTTCACTGGCCATTACAGAATACATAATGGATGAGATATGAAGTGAACCCACCTGCTCGCCTGAAGGTAGGTCAGTAAGGAATACTTCTGACCACATAAGGATACCCGTTGTGTCTCTCTCCGAACCTCCTCGCCACGTGAACCCTTCGAGTGGGGAATCATCAGAACCCATCCAGTCTTTGTTACCCTGCAAAATGGAACATCATGATTATTCACGTACCACAACATATAATAATAAAATAAGTTTAAAATCATTCTTGGTATGCCCACAATAATCACATCAATAATGACAGTAAGTTGCAATACGAGTAGTTGTAATGGGATTATCATACAATAATAAATAAGTTTTTTGATTATTATATTGATTATGTGTTATATATGTATCATGTATTAATGTTGTTATTGTTTCTTTACTCAGCCACCAGGTTTGTTCGCCCGACGTACTCTAACTTACTCCCTGCTCTACTTCGATAAGACCCACGAATCACGAGTAGGCTTACCAAATCTCAGTAAGTTAGCCTACACGTGATTGGTGGGTTTGATCGAAGTAGAGCAGGGAGTAAGTTAGAGTAGGTCGGGCGAACAAACCTACCGAATAACAATTAATATTGTTGAAAGCAGTTTCATAAAATGATCTATCATCTACCGGATACACTCTTATATGGCGACAAAACAAAACTCGGCCTACCTTGCTGTCCATGTAGCGCAGGAAGAAGTCAAGGAGAAAGGACTTTCCCTTGCGGAACGCCCCGGCAACCGAGACGACAACGACGTTCTTGTCTCTGACGTTCGGCTGGAGGAGGATCTTGGCCAACGCCTTCTCGTCCAGCTCGAATGTGTGGTCATTCTTGGCCAACACTATCTGCACCGGGTGTCCCTTCATTCTCAGCCAGCGTTCAGACTCTTTCTCTACAATGACAACATACAGTGTATTTTAAAAAAAATAGCTTGAATAGGTGCCTAAAACATTAACTAGCTGGCTCTCCACATAGACACCAGAGAATCCTGTGTAATTTATTATTTCAAACAACGCCTGGTAAAAATGGCTTCTGTATATTGAAACTTCTGTTTTCTCTATTTTAACCAAACTAGTGTCCCTGCTCACATTTCCGAACTCGCAAAATCAACGATTTTGTATTGATACCTTGAAAACGCTTCTAGATATTGAATGGTTTTGAATCAGCAAAACAAAGAATATAACTAACTTTCAAATAGGCCTATTGTAGTTGTTACAACTGTTATACATATTTTAGGCCTAGTTCATTAATTATAAATAACCTATGAGATTAAGAACAGAAATAACAATTCCAATATTTGAAAGTTTTGTAAATTCATAGAGTAGCCCTTTAAATTCTTGTACATAACGTTACAAATTTTATGCAACCCTAACAACAAATAAACACATCACTGTGACTTACCATCCGCGGAGACTGGTGTCACTGGTGCAACCGGTAGAACTGGCGTCACTGGTGCGACAGGTAGAACCCGTGTGACGGGCGCAACGGGTGTAACGGGCGTCGCCGGCGTCTGATCGAACTCTACCTTGGGTAGGGAGACCCGCGCTCTCTGCCGGGGAGGCCTCTGTACTCCCGGCACGGCGCGCTGAGTTCCACCGCCACCTCGAATAACACTGGGATCTGCTCCTGTGGGCGACAGACATACATACATCATCAAGTAGGCTGTGCACAGTTGGATACATATTAAATCAATCTGTTCCTACATCAAATACAGTACCATGCTATGGCAATGCTGACACTGTCCGATATTATCATTGTTGACGAGACGAACGATTTCAGCAGCGAACCTAGTGTGAAGGAGTAACTCTAGCCGGGAGTTTTAAAGTTAGAAGGCTGGCTGTAAAAGCACAATTCCATTTATTTCCCATGTTGCAATCAATTTTAGTTACTCCAAGACACGAGGAGCGCTAGCGTCGATCGTTCGTCCTCCAAAAATGGAAGTTTCCAGTATTGTCACAGCATGGTAAAGTATTTGGTTACATGAACAGATTTTTAGAGGCGTTTATTATACCTTTCATACCACTTATACCATTTATGGGTAAATATATATTTTTTCTCATTTTTAGTTTCACGCTTTGTAGCTATGGGCTGTCTAAAGTCACTATTTATATCACATAGATAGATGTTCCTATGTTTAGAATCCCCAGCCCAAACTGGGAATTGATACCTTGGACCTTCTACATTGGAAGCAGAAATAAACCCACTACATCAACGAGCCACACAAAACTGTGATAAGCCTACCTGTTACATGGGTGATTGATAATGTAATGTGCCTACATCAAGAGTAGAACGTGCCATGATGGCCGGCGAAAATAGCCTTAACCTTAATAGATCCTCATTGTGCATATATAATACTTAAACTTGAAGTTGTATTACTTGAAGTTGAACCTAACGCGCCTGTGCACGATATGAAAAATGGTGATGGTGGTGTCGACTCGTACAATTATTGAAGTGTTGTATGTAACATATGCGGTAGGCTAGGGCCTATAAATTGTGGCTCAAAAGTTACCAATAAAGAAACCAAGTGATCAACAAACATTGATCCGGTCCAGCCAAATGTAGAAAGGGAGTTAGTATGAAGTGAAGCAGAGCAGGCAGATATCGTGTAGACCCAATGTCACTAAGAGACCAGTTTAACGATTGACCATCCGTCCAATGAGATGGCAGGTTTCTTTCAATTTCCCACATAATCTATCAATTTTAAATATATAATTTTAATTACATTGCTCATTTGCTGTTGAATAATACATATGAAAGCCAGAACGAAAAATAACAAGAACACTAATAGTTGAATTCACTCATGCATGATGGCTAAAAACCTATTAACCATGCACTGTTCCCCGAGAAAGTTGAAATTCACAAGTCTAGTGATTCCAGTGCTGTTTTTGTGAAGTTTATGGATGTTTAGAAGGTGGGAAATAACTGCATAATACTGGTAATAAGTAATCGGGAGATTTTTACGTATTTTATAAATAATATGTACAGGAAAATTGCAATTAGCCTAATGATCATAAATTACATCATGTGTGAAAGTGAAGCTAACGACATGGCAAAATGAAAATTTACATTCGCATTCAAAACAATATCCCGTATGCTGAGTTGTTCACAAATAATCTTTTGACAATGAACTTCAAGACTGACCTAGTATAAGCAGCTTTGGCCAACCTTATTTTCTTGACACCGATATGTTGTAAGTAGGTACCACAAAACAGAATTTATAGCCTAGATTTAGGCAAACAGAAATCAATATACTTTATCCACTGCATTAAAGCAAAGAGATACCTACTTAAATACATAGTTTCCCAAACTAAAATTAAATTAAAACGAAGTGAATCAAAATCTCAAAGCAATGAATGAGTTTTTAAAATCAGATGATTGGTTTGAGACCAGTCTCCAATCTTTCCTCTTTGTTGTGAGTACTTTCATTTCAATACATGCATCAAAGCAATTGAATCACCGCCACAAATACAATATAATACCTAGGATTGCATCGTTTAGTATGTCCTCGTCATGATTGCAAGCACTTTCCTCATCGGTGTCTGTAGACCGCTCCAAGTTCAGAGAGTGGAAAACCTTTACCGGTTACCACATTAGTCACGGTAGAAAACGTTTTTCTACGTCACACCAGGCGCGTCTTAAACGTTTAACTTGTTGGAATGTGAAGTGCAATGTCTAGTCACACTTTGGAACCATGCATTAAAACACTGCCCTGCGTGTTGCGAACACATGCCCAAACATTCGCGTAAATGTATCTATCTACTCCCCCCCCCCCCCCCCACACACACACAGCAATAGTAGTAGTATTTTGTTTAACAACGCGCTTTTAACAACTAATTAGGTCATAATCGTCGGTCGAACCAGAATCCATTAAACATCGCCGGGGTCGTCATAAAGGCAATCCCACTTGGGGGCGTGGGGGGGGGGGGGGGGGGGTATGAAGAGCGACAGATACGAAAAAGGGGGGAAATGTGAACAAGAACATAATGAATGAGAAATAGGTTGATGTAAGATAAGCACGCTCGAGAGGCTCCGTTTCGTGCACCGGTCACCACGAGAAAGGACCCGCTTCGACCGGAGTTTGGAACAAGCAATTAGAACACTGCCCTTCACGAATTGACGTAGCCCGTATCCTTGCTAAATGTGTTTACGTCTGTCGGCGTGGAGTGGAGGGCACGCGGGGTCAAACCAGATGAACTGAAATTGGTTGACCTCAAGACCTAATCTCGGGCGCGTAGAACCTACACGCGTGCAGTCTCCCATGCAAAGTCTCCGTGCCTGCAGCAGGTAATGACTTGAATGAATGCATCTCAGATCTTGTCTGGCCGGCTGGCTCACTCGCACTCAACCGTTTCCAGTGATCGAGTGGATTTAGTTGATAATTTCCGGCGTGATTTTGTTTTATCTCAGTATTGATTGACATGAGAAGAGCAGCACGTAATCAAACATAATCAAGTAGGTATAAGTAAAATCAAGTAGGTAAGTAACAGTGAATGATAGGTCTTGTTCAATCAATATGCCGCGCCCTGAGATTGATTGATTGATTGATGCTACTGTCGCTTTATAGAGCATCGACTACGTGTTGGAGCGCTTACGTATCGATGGCAGAGGTCGACATTGTAGGACATATTGTTTGAAGGTGGGGGGGCAATGTTCGACGATCCTGTTATATTTGGCCAGAACTACGTGTGCTTGGTCAAGTGATTGTTAGGTCGCCTCTTTGTCCAGAGAAGACATTTTGACTTTTACCACCACACTAAACCCTGATGATGACACTCTGACCTTGAGCCGATGATTCGTCTTTCAAGCTTATGCAGGGGCGGATAGCCTTGATTTATGGGGGGGGGGCGGTTTCATGGAAGGCGATTGCCAAGTATTATAGGGGGGGGGGGGGGGCCTAGGCTTAAGTGCATGCTATATATACAAGTTTTGGGGAGTAATGTACATTATGTTCAATTTAATCAATCACATTTTCAAAACATACTTTACTTCAGTCAATACTGACATGTCACATTTTGGGTGAAGCAATAACATAGTTGTCACTAATGTTGACGTATAAACAAACAACACACGTCATATTTTTTTTAATTTTGAAATAATTACGGAAGTTTCAGGGGTGTCATTCGGAAATAACGTATTTCACACTAAGTATCGATTTGTAAGTGAACCTGAGAATATTAATTTAATTTGATTCCTTTTAATTAATCTCATTTACATCTACTTTAAGGGTAACAAACAAACGTGCGTGACATACCACAGATTTTGAGATAATTACAGAAGTTAAACGGCCTGTCAGTGGAAAATTACCTCATGTCACACACAGTAGCGATTTGTAAGAGAACCAGAGTATATTCATTTAATTTGATTCCTGCCAATTAATCTCAATTAGATCTTGTTTAATTACATATAGGCCTAAACATACCTGCGTGACATACGACAGATTTTGAGATAATTACATAAGTTTAACGGGCTGTCATTCGAAAATTCACACATAGTAGCGATTTGTAAGAGAACCTGAGTATGGCATGCGCATACGTCGGCAGGGGCGGATACAGGCTCGATTAGTTACACAAAGCATGGCAACTAAAGTTCGGTAACGACTCTAAAATAATAATTATTCAAAATTTCCATTTTTTTTGAGGTCTTGCTGTATCCGCCCCTGAGCTTATGACGCTCACTTGTCCGTAGGAATGTCGGATGTCCCCCGTTGTTTAGCGGTGGACTTTGTGACGTAGATGCGCACAATGAGTTACGGTGGATCGTGGACGACATCATGCTCGATATTATTAGCAAGTGACTTGACCTCCGCCTATACAATCACTCACTGTCACTTGGCTGCACTGCAAGCAAGTAGCGCTTTATACAAAATGTTGTCAGTTGCATAAAAAAGTTGGGTCGCAGTAACAGGTGAATGTTTCGGAGAGCGAACACGATTATATTGGCACCTTTCAACGCTCGTACGGGGGCGATGACAACGAGCTGTCTCAGCTCTCGGCGGCGCCAATAAAAAAACTAACCCCCGCAACAACCAACCAACCAATCAACACTATTGCATGCCGGGTGACGTCATACTTTAGACGATGAATAGGCAATAGATGAAGGAATACCTGTTACTTATATAGGATACCTACACATCAGCTTTGGCTTTACGTCCTGATGTTCCCCTCTACATGCGACTAACTTGTTGGGAAGGAACGTCCGAGGGCTCAATCCCAGCAACCGAGGAAAACCTCGGAAGAAACCCTTCAGTCAGGATTTCCGATGGCCGTAATCGAGCTGGCGACCTCCAGAATTAGAGTCAATCGCGTCTTATACCATTGAGCCACCTCTATCGGTAAGTGAAGACGAAAAACCGCCACGCGACATGCACGTCCAAGCCGCGGGATTCGGGCATGGTTATAAGGAACTCAGTCCTAATGGACCACGGCCATTCCGCCTTCGACACTACACCACCGTGTCAACGAGTCCTCTAAAGGAAGTAAATTGTCTCCAAGTGAAAATAAATGCTCCACACCCCATGAGACATACCTGTCGTAGACACAACTGGTGCAGCCTTGTGTGTTTGTATTCTTGTGGTTGTTGTGTAGATATGAACCCAAACAAATATTTATATTGAATCCACTCCGAATAAAATCAGACCGTCGAACCGGTGACGCCCGGTCACTGAACTACGAACGTACTCGTGAACGAATGGTGCGCAACAATCAACACCGACTGACCAATAATTGTGTAGATAGACAACAGTCTGTAAAAATATACCTTCCAATCGAATCGCCACGTGTATAAGAAAAAACTAGATGTGGTCGAGCATGTAAAGTAAACCAGTTCTGCTTGTTGGCGGGCGAGGGAGCTCGCATTGGCCGGGAGTGACTCTGCTCTGCAATTGTCTCGGCCGATGCCAGCTGGCGTACAAGACAAGGTGGGAAGTGAGCTGACCTGTCGGTGTGACGAGACATTTCACGGGCTCGACAAACCCGGGGCTCGAGCACAGACGAGGAGACTGTTGTAAACCTCCGCCGACGTTTCGAGTCGAAATTCCAAGTCAGGTCGTCGCGAGGGATCCAAAACCCCTATTTTGTATCCCAAAGCAAAAACTGGGTGTACCTTTTTTTAAATTTGTTTTATACTAATCATCAATTCAAATTAAATAGCATATATATATTAAAGTGAACAATACGAAATACGTACACTTTATTTACCCATAATAGTGTTGTTCATATATTTCTACAGATGACCATGATGATGATTCTTGTTGATTTACACAACATGCTTTTCGAGACGATGAGGGAGGACAGATGAAAATGGAGGACAATTAAAAAAAAAAAGTCCCTAGCTAGAAGCCATACGTTTAGGACCTACGCCACAACCCCAACCGCATGAGCCACCGTCTAAGGTTGGAATTCATAGTCGGCCCCTACACCTAGGGGCACCCATTGTTGCTATGGATTTGTTTTGTTTATGGGAAATAACATGCAAACAATTGTTACCTTGGTAACAATGGGCGCCCCTGGGTGTAGGGGCCGACTATGAATTCCAACCTAAGACAGTACCCCCCCCCCCCCCCCCCGCCACCTGGAGTACAAAGCTGCATCATTCATACGTGGTTGATACACGTACGAGGGTCTATACAAGTACGGACGAACGAACGGGGATGTGAGATTTGTGCGGACATTGAGAAATAAAATCCTTGACCCCGACCCTCGCCAGGTTATATTATACCTCACTCACGTGTATACTGCAATGGCGCATGCCAAGGCACTCATATTATTATCAACCTCGCGTTGCCACACACGGTGTCTCTTTCCTTCCATATCACACCAACTATCTGTCGGGGTCACGCACTTCAATTACATAAAGATATACAATAACAGGGTCTAGATAGTGTTGTACAAACATAGGCATATTGTACAAAAAACTTCTATTGAATAACGAAGTTCCGTTGTTGCCTCTTATAAGTATATTATAATAGTATCAGTGAGTCCGAAGCATGATGTAACGTACACTTGCTCTTCCTTTGACATTATTTATTAACTAATTAACCATGATGTTGTGTGTGAGTTGCTGCAGCACTGTACCAAATATCTAAGTCAACAACCTATCGGTTGTCTATACGCTGTGAAAAAAACATAAAAGAAAAACGAAGCGTATGCATAAAGGATGGTCCACACAGATTTTTTAAGCATAAGATTTAAGGTTTAACGCGTAGTCGTTAAGTTGGATCATAGGAAACACGTACTGGCGTTCACACAAAGTTTTAGTTTGAAGACATTGTTTTCATTGTTGTTCTTAAAACAACGTATTAAAACCTTAAATCTTATGCTTAAAAATCTGTGTGGACCAGCCTTAACAATGGTAAGCTATTTGTTGAAATAATGAGCCAAAATACGCATTTATTGCCTGCCATGCACTCGGTTACAATAACTGATTTCTTTAGCCCTGTTTTTGAGCGCAGCTTATTAAAACGCTATACAGGTTCGTTCCAATAATGCCGAGTGCTGCTGACCATATTATGTGAGATAGTAAAACTAACTCAGCCTGTTTCTATCCGAGATATACGTTCTCATGTCTAATATACAATTGTCGAGTTGTTTTAGTTATACATGCGCTCTGCACACCAGTCGCTGAAAATATACAACCAAAGAAAACAATATTATTTATCAAAGTCATTGCACTCGTTTTTCATTACACTATCCACACCACACAACACACGTGCATCTCAGTTGATAGGTGAATGCAATCGACTGAGTAAGTAGTTTACAATTGGCTGCCGTTATCACCATCCTGCTTCTGGGACTATCATATTTTGAGTGTGTATGATAAAGGCTAAGTTCTGTATGTATGTATGTATTAGCGCCCAACACCATTTGTATATATAATATGAAACATTGAATCAACTGATTCATACTTTTCATTTCTATTTAGTGAAGTGGATATTATTTTATCAACTAGTATTCAAGTACCTCGTCAACATGTGGCTTCCTATTTAAATACAATATCCAGGCGAGTTTATATATCAGGATGCTGCTAATTTACAGTTATTATTATTGTACACTCCTATTTGTTTGTACAATACGTTCCTCATGGCCACGCAGCTCCGTACATTATTTGCCTTACACCAGCCAAAAAAGAACTTGTTCACCACTTGTGTGCACTAAATATTTTATATTATCCTACGTATCCTATTTCCGGTGTTAATCAAATTAATAAATGAATGAACATCGCAAAATACGAAACGAGCACCAACAATCAGCAGCCAACAGTTCAAGTTGGGGTAATAAGCAAGTTTCTATCCAACTCTTGACATAACGACGACATAGTGAGTGAGTGACAGTAATTTGATTAACTTTGAACGGTTGATAACGATGATGATGATAGAGTTAAAGTGACGATGCACATAGCTCATGGTAGGGAGAGGGGACTATAAAGTATCATATATTATATTCTTATATTAATAGATGAGAAAGTACGTTGGAAGTGGGTTTCGGTTCTAATGCATGTGTCTGATGTGCCGGCACAAGATGGCGCCCGTTTTGCACCGGTACATTACCGGTACATTATCTTGTGTCCACGTATTCCTTGACCATAAGTTACAGACTATGTCTATACATTGTCAACATGAATCATACAATGCCGATGACGGGGCCTCTTTTCATACTTTTGAGGTATTGCATTTTTATAATCTCACAAAATTAGATAAGCCATGTAATCGAGATTAGGATGTATCTATTGCTTATATCAATCAACATTCTTGACTGTTAGGGTCCTAATTCACAAACTTCGTTAAGCTCCGATTTAGTAATCTCGGTTTGGTAACCATCATGTGTTCGTAGCAAATCCCAGATTAACGGCTTATCGGATAATAAACGTTTGGTGACGTCGGCCCCTTCGACACCTCTTACGACAGGCAGAGCAAACCAAACGTGGGACGGGGGAACGTTCAGGTCGCAAAGAGGACAGGCATGAATGGGATGCAAACTGGGCATGACATAAAAGAAAACTGAGCACGAGTGTGATGGCCGAGTGTTGGAGACAAGAGCCACATTTGAGAGAAGCGGGCACCAACGTCGAGGAACCCACCTCAACCGTTTATTTTAGGGATGGGTAAATATATCGATATGTCCGAATTATTTCGATATCGATATATATAACTAACATATCGAAAAATCGCTGAAAATGTAATATTTTTCTTGGCGATGATTGCGACATTTGAATTTTCCGCTGGAAATATATTTTCGTCGCTTAGCACACATTTTGCACTCATGCCTCGTGCATTCACCCCACCTTCTTCCTACACTGGCCAAACAAAAGGCATGCGGGCCACCAATCACGTATGAATATACTTTATGTACATCTATCTACAGATGCAATGGAGCGTGTCTTATTTTCAACACAAATCTGAGAATTGCTACAATATTTACACGGAAATTAATTGGCTGAGAAACATCCATGTGAGATGGATGCCGTCAAGCTCGAAATAAATTAAACTGGCTAATACTAGGTTTTAATTGTAATTTATCTTCTTCCCATGCAAATTACGATAAAACTAGAGAAAACGAAACGTAACCTATTAAACAACAAAACAATGGCACGAGTTTTCTACAAACGAGATCGTCTCTATAGATGATTTTGTATCGTGTATCAATTGCTACAGTGCCGCGTGTCTAGGACCGTCCACACGAAATTTGAGACCGTGTATGTTGTGTAACCGTACTTTTAGGCCTGAATGCATAGTTCACACTCAAGCCCTCCTCAACTCAGCCTCTCCTCAGCCTCACCTAGTCACCAATCACAGAGCCGTCCACATGGCAATTAGCCCATATCACACTACAATTGGAATCGTAGACTGGAGTCGCCAATTGCAATCGCAATCTACAATTATCCAATCACACTTGACCAGCTGTAAATCCTAAAATCGTTCAACTAGGAAATAAATTCAATAATAATAACTAATAAGACAAGCCTTAATCACAAACAAATATATAATTAAACTTATTGGCTCTTTGTTTCCATTAAAGTAGTTGTTGCTTGAGGTTATGTTGTGACAGTGCTCAATTCGTATTTAACCGTTCTCCTTCCTGATTGGTTCACGTGACTCGGATCTACGATTCCCAATCTTATTTTAGAGCTCGGTCTATAAAAAGATTGCAACCGTAGACTGGCCGAACTGAGCTACTGCGCATGCGCCGCCAATCGTAAGCTCGAATCTACGATTGCAATTGTCAGTTCGGAACCTAATGTGATATGGCCTAATGCCGTTCCGTGATTGGTGGTTGGGCGAGGCTGAGGAGAGGCTGAGTTGAGGAAGGCTTGAGTCTGGACTATGCATACGGGCCTAAGTGGTACACAAGTTTATGAAAGAGTGATTGATAGATAATAAACCGTAGGTCGCCCACGAAGAGTTATTCTCAGAAAACAGCTTGCAGTGATTAATTCCTATTCGCACACTTGCCAACCGAACTTTCAAAGTTTTGGTATGTGTCCAAAAAAGGGATCAGAACTGGGTAGGCAAACTACCCCAAAAAATGTATTTTAGACTTAAGAAAATACTCAAATTTAAATGCATTTTCGATAAAAAGTACTAAACATTAGGAATAACATTTGTATATAACATTAACATAAAACAAAAAGCAAGCGTTTTCAAGTGGGTCTAACAATGGACTTATAATTATAACGAAGTCCACGGTCTAACTAGGGATTTGTAACAATGCGTCAAACAATGTAATTCTTCACTGGTTTTTGGGTAAACTGGTAAATATTAAATAATAATTAAATGTATTGTCATGTGCAAAGAAAATAATGTGTAAAATACAAAAATAGGCTAGGCTACGTATCAAATATATTTTCGATAATACAACATACAAGATACTTTAGCTCGGGTATTTTCGATACAAAATACAAATGTATTTTCAATAATGCCCCGCTCTGGCAGGTATAGGTCTGGTAAGTAAATTGCATATGCTAGGAATAGGTGAATGATGAAATTTCCAAACATATATCCCCTTGGCGAGATTTGATTTGAACCAGAAGGTAAACTGGGTAAACCCAGTACAAGAAGACGAGATTCGAACCCACGGCACCACGCCAGCCAGATGTCGAGTGGCAGCCGGCGCTACCACTACCACCATAGAATGTGACTCAGACCATCGGTTCCCGCTTCCTGGTTATTTACGTAGTGTTGTCGCCACGAAAATAGACGGCATGAAAGTAGCGGAACACTTTCTCGTCTGTGATGCTTACGAAATAGCAGAGTCCAATATGGTATTACCAACTTAATTTTCTACTTCTCTAGTTCGTAATCTAATGGACAAGGTCAATTATTAGGGATAATTTGCGACCTTGAGTTGGTTACCTGAAAATTCCTAACACAGCTGGCGTAGTCTCGACTTAGGCCAGGATTGGTGACACTACGCCAACGTATGAAACCTAGAATTGCGCACAATTTTTGATTCATGAGGCCGACTGGAAGGGAGTATGCAATAACGTCATTTCCGGTATCGCATGGTGGCCATACTGAGGTACTCTGTAAACATTTGTTTACGTTCTTCCGACACTTCATTGTTGCAATATTGCAGATGTCCTTTGACTGACACATCAACTGTTTTCAACAAAAAAAGCACGCGTAAACTCTGTTTGAAGACAATCATTTGCATGTTTTATCATTTGTTTTCATTGTTGTTATAATTTTCTTGAACTTTTACCTGCAGACATCAATCTAAACGGCTTAAAACTGTGATTTTTCCTGGATAACCTATGTGTCTTCTATTGACAGAACGAAGGTAAACAAGCAATGTGTACCTCATAATGGCCGCCACGTGACGTCTATTGAATACTCCCTATAACTAACTTTCGTGGGCAATCCTCAACCTGATCCCCTAACCTAACCGAATTTCGTGGGATGTCAGGTAGCTGGGCAAAGTCACTTTGATTCAGTGTCACCCATCCTGGCCTTATCCGACTTCCCAGCAGGCGTGACTAACGAGGCTTGTGCACTCCACTAAGCGGCAGACTGTACTTGTACAAATGTGTGCAAGAACGCCAGGAACGTGTTGGCTCTCGTTGAAACAGAGAGCATGAACGGGACGGTAGTACAACACGGATCTGGGCAGGGTATGAGACGATGTTGGGACTCGCTGCAAGATGACATTCACTTGACGGTGTCGGTGTGACGCTGTGAACGTCAGACCTTGCACCGGAGTCACAGGTGTGACCGGGGGCCTCGTTATGTGTCAGCCTCACCTCCGGGGAGACGCAACAGACCGGGGAGGCTGACAGACATGCCAAGGACACTTGGCGGTTGGTTACGTACGTCACATACTCACTCTCAATCATACTTTGGTGATGCATTATTAATATTATATCAATAGCACCACTGATTGTATATAGGCTACACGCGCGTAGTAGTCCCACCCAATCTCATACCGTCATCCTGATTATCTACCACCCCTTTCATGCACGCTGTGTGAACGAAAATCAACAGATTCCTGACAGTCTTTCGCTTAGTAAAAAGTGCACAAGCCACATTAGTTGCACGCCCGCGGTCTTAGGAATTTCTAGGTAAGTATCCAAAACATAAGTTGTAAATTATCCCTAACGGAACTGCTTCAAGTAAATGGTAGCATGAGCATACATTCGTGCTACTTGCACCAAGTATCGAGCCGGAGGTTCTGGATTCGATTCCCAGCCGGGGTATTTTTTTTTACGAGAACAGCTGCTATTGCTTCATAAAATCTTCTTACGTGAAAATGCCCCCCCCCCCGCGTTGAACTTATGCTGGAGAAAACGAACCTGCATGCACGTTAGCTTAACATAATGTTTCTCGCCAAATTCCAACCCCACCCATAAGTTGGTGCCCTTGACTCCAGCCTCATTAGCCTATGAGCTTACGCCCTGTTATGTATATTTTATGTATATATGATTAAAATAAAAAGCGAGCGAGCGAGCACAAACGAACAATAATGTGTGGACGGTCTAACACAGAGGTCGGCTACCTTTACAGTTCGGGTGCCAAGATTGGCAAACGCTACTAAATTTAAAAAGCTTGGCGTCTACGACCAATTAAAAATGAATTACACTTTCGTTTGCACTTTTTCGTCGGGACATGGGACGCGATTTAAAATTCGAAAATTCTCGCTTACATTCGCTTTAGTTAAATTCGGTATTAAATTTAGATTTTAGACCGAAATGAAATCGGATGGTCGGTCGGGTAGAACTTGCAAAGCGAGAACGGTTACTACTTACATTAATCTACAATAATTGCGCGTGGAACCGACATTTACACATGTTGATTCTTTGCGTTTTGGTAGCCTATTACGCAACAGTTTTTTTCTGCTGCAGTTACAGTTTTTATTTACTACACAGGTCAGAGTCTCTTTTTTGTTTGTTTTTACCAGATCCAAACATTTGTCATAAAACAAAATAGATTTAAAACCCCAAACGAAATAAAGGAAAGTGTATTTTGCGGTAGCTCCTTGAGTCAAGTATAATCAAAGATTACTGAGTGGAGTAATCTTTGGTATAATAAAGAATATGCAAACATTTGTTCATAAACAGGATTTTAATAACAGTCTCCGAGTAGCGTTTTACTAATTGGCATAACTAACTATTTATATATAAACAAGGAAGTATGTCAGTAGGCCTAGTGTACAGGCATATACTTCCGCACGAAAACACAATGCTCTATCAAAGGGTAAGAATATCCAGCAGGTGTATAATATGAGTGGCGGCTAGATCCAAATATCGATATGAAAGCACACATTCTCACGTTATATTATGCCGACGCAAAAACAATTGACGGCAGGCATGCATGCATTCAATTTTCCGCACAATGAACATTACAAAGTACGTAACGTGTTTTTTGGCACACCATCACCCCAAGAGAAATTCCTTCACGGCGATCGGGCCCGGTAACAATATATACATTTTACAACAGACGCGACCAATCGTCGCACAAGTAGAGGAAGGAATCAAAAACATAAACACCGACCTCCTGGATTCATGGCGCAGCAGTCCCGTCAATCAGCTTCGATGTAACCGATCGACGACACAACTCACGCACTCTCACACACGCACGTCACTCGCAATCAGTTGACGAGACGGAACTACTGACTTTGCGGCCCGGTACTCGAAGCTGAGCCCAGTCCGCGCTCGCCGCTACACAACACTTTGGGGGGCGATGTTTCAGCGGTGATATTTTTGGCCGCTTCGAAAGGAAGTTGCCAAGATTTTTTACGTCGCCTACCCGTTTTGGCAATTTAATTCGCCG
The DNA here is from genome assembly GCA_945910005.1 of Isoperla grammatica. Lineage (NCBI taxonomy): Eukaryota > Metazoa > Arthropoda > Insecta > Plecoptera > Perlodidae > Isoperla > Isoperla grammatica. The sequence goes on from OX246738.1 coordinate 55,110,273, forward strand.
CTAGTCTTTCATCACAGTGAGTGGAGGTAGCCAAGTATCCACCTGTATGATGGTCATACTTTACGTACTTTCAAATAGGAGCTGCATGGACCAGTACCAGCTTCCTGAATCCTGGTTCCCACGCAAGAGAAGACGCACCGGCGTTCGCCTGCACTTACACTAGCCAAGCAGGCAGTGTAAAAGTAATAGTGTAGGCAAAGTTTTAATAACAGGCGAACGCTATAAAAATATTTACCCTGTCCCGCAACAAAAACGGGTACAAAAGAACTACTCAGTACCGACTTTGACTTACACTAGTGTAAAATGGAGGACAGGTGGACGATTATTATATTGAACAATGACGGTAACTTTGATAACTTTTGGGCAGAATGTTCGTGGGCGTGCTCGCTTATCAACGGGGCATTAATTAACTACGTAGGCCTACCGGTAGTTACAATACAATTACAACTTATAACTTTATAAAACTTTTGTCTAGTGTGAATACCTTTCTTATTGGTACTATGACGACCAATTATTTAAATCTGCCCATTAGTTTAATTAAAATATAACAAAATAAAATAAAAACATTTTTCAGTAATTAGTAATTTACCTACCTTTTTGTAGGTTGGCATCTTGATGGATTTGTCCCTCTATGATAACAGCAGCTAGTCTGCTGGTCATAAAAGTTGACTTAAGATTTCTGCTGAATTCACAATCTTCAATTAATTTTTGTTTTTAACTGCTGTATTTTACTCTCACTAATTGTTGAATAGGGAACGACTAGCCCAAAACCAGCAAGTTGGAACATGCCCTCAGTCAGTAAATGACAAAATGTATAAGAATTGGGTCTCACGTTATGACCTACACCCCCCCCCCCATCGACAACATCCTATGACCTAGCTGTCGAGTATGCCGTTTAACACCAAATAATCAATCAATCCATCAATAGGGTACGTGTGAGTTTTCGATACCTTTGAAATTGGAAGTAGCTACATAAAATAGATAAATCTTCACCTAAAAAAATCACAAACATAATTCAAAAGTCTTAAAACGGATAAATGATATTTCTATTAAGATTCAGTGCTTTTGATTGTCTGTTCTCATCATTTTAATTTCAAATAGCCTGTGATGTACAAAAAAACAACACTGTCTATGAATCTATGATTGAATTTCTCTCTTCTCTCTCACACGTGCTTAACCAGCCATTGTCACTTCTTTATACAACAATGCCATGGCAAGTGATTTTCGAATCTTCAGAACATGAATAATAAACTAAAATGTTTTCTGATATTGTCTATGAAAATAATATGCAACCTATGATAGGCTACTTTGTAATATTATATTGATGTCCACACAGTTCACAGTAATTGTGCAACAGCATACTAGACATGAAAATTTGGCTTCGAATATGCTTATATAATGATGGGTATGACAGCGATAAGATAATCTGCAATAAGAATTATTTCGATTATCATTATATGATTGAATGCTAACACGGAACAATAACATCAATGCTCCGTTTTTGCCGCCATAAATATGTGTGAAACGGTTAGTTAGTTTTTCTTAATGAAAATTCGTTCCAAGTCACCAAATGAAGTAGGCTTATGTTTGTGTTTGTGTTCAGACAGATGATTTTAATCTATTATAATAATACAAAAATCCCCCAGTAAGCTTCCCTATTGAATGGAATTAAAAGTTACCTACAGCTGAAGAGAAAAAGAGTGAATGTGGTATCAACTGTCCGTGTTTTTTCGAAACTATGAATGCGCTATTGCAGGAAACAATGGTTTCTGACAAGGATCTCAGCCTAAAATCTTGTTTATAACACGTCTACATATGACGTGGGTAGTTCGAATGACCTGTGTATTTTCCATGTGTGAACACAAGCAGGTTGCCACTCAGATAAAAAAAATTACGTCTAGGTAATAACTCTGGCTAGCGTAACGTGACGCACTCTCATGTCAACAATTGAATGTTGGTAACCACAGTAATATAACTCTAACCTCACTTTGTTCACTCACTCACATTTCTTTACCCTGTAATGAATTCTCTTACATTAAGAAGCTTCCAACGTAAACGTACAAATGCGTGCAGCATGTTACCAATACAATTTTAACCAACGTACTAGAGTAATATACACATGGGTTAAGTTGGTCTACCATACCAGTCAGGCTAATAGGCCTACTTTAATCAGTGTCTTAAGCAACCAAAAGTCCGATTCACACAAAGTTATAAGGTATTGCAATAGCAATAAGAATAGGGTATAAGAAAGTGGTATAAGGTATAAGCTGAGGACGCCAAAGACTTTCCTGAAAAGATACTACATTTTTGTGTAGACTTCTTTGACTTGCTCTGGCGGCAGTTTGAGTAACTACAGCTGGCTGTCAATCAGCTGACTTCCCGCAGCTGTTATTTACGTTTTAAACCGGCATTGAATGTATTGACAATAGTTAAAAATAATAGTTAAAAATAATAAGAAAAAGAATAATTATTATTATTCATTATTGTTGTGTTGTTAAATCATTAATGACGCCGATGGGAGAAGATATTTTCACGTAGTCACCGGATGCAAGGTCTTTTTGATGTGTACCGGTTGTATACGGTGAGTTTTTGTTTTGACTAATAATTTACAATGAAAGCATCTGTTACATTGATTCAAGTTGCTAGCATCCCATTGGCGTGTTATAAGTGACGTTTCAACGCATGATTGGTCCGTCATAAGAAAGTTGAAATATCTGAACTCTCTTATACCAGTCTTATACCAATTGCTATTGCTATTGCAATGACACATTTGTGTGAACCCTTGTACGTAATCCCTATGGCCCAACTCGGCTTGTGACTATACCTATACCTTATAACATTCTTATAACGTTGTGTGAATCGGGCTAAACAGTTGTTCACGTTGAGGCTAGCACCCACTATTTTCCACATTACAACTTTATAGGCCTACATTCTGCAGAAAACTAACTTTTTTTGCCAATCGATGATCTCTAAAGTGTTGTTGACAACACAAAATCAGAAATCACAATGATCAAGATCTCTTTACATTAGAATTCTAAGCGGCTGCTGACGAATGGCCAGGGTAAACAACCTCTAGGCCTAGGCCTAGGTAAGATCAGTCAATCTAATGGCCTACAGGTACAAAATCTTGGACAGATGCTTGCTTACTTAGAATTGAACTTTTGGTTCAACCGAGATAAGGCTTGGTCTAGGCCTAGGCCTAGACTTAGGCCTACTCATAGAATACGTAGCCAATTGGGCCTAAGCCCTTACATAAGCTTTGCGTAGGCCTAGGTTGAGCCTAACCCTCTGAGGCTTTCAGTAGCAGACCCAAGTAAAGCCTAGGCTCTAGACAAAGCAAGGACTAGAACCTAGACCCTAGGCATAATAATGGTTAGAGATAGGCCCCCCAGGCTTAGGCCTGGGCCTAGGCCTAGGCCTAGGACATCAATAGCAGGTCCTGATACCAAACTCGGAGTTGACAAGCTGGCAAGGCAAACTCAAACGCTACGTATCGCCGTAAGATTATGAATGATAATGCAACTTTTATAAAAGGTTGTTCCCAGCAGAGTAGAGCAACCTTCAGAAGGTAGGCCTAAGCTAGGCCAATCTGTCTGCCTGTCTTTTCTCAAGGTTAGGCTAGGCCTAGCCTACAGCTGGCCTACATGCGCTATGCTGGGCCAATGTTAAGTCACCCCGTTTAAACAGCTTCCCTGAGCACAATAATGAGAGAAAAATGTAAAACAATATTCTGCCTACAAAGATACAACTAACCAACAGCCATCGTGAGAGTAATTAAATTATTTTACCTTCATACAATTCGTCTCCAGCACCGCTGTGTTTACTACGTTGCTCACTATCGGCCATATTGAACATTTGACGTCACGCAACAAAATCGTAAATATTTTCATCCGCGACACCTGTTGGCAACAAGACAAACTATACAATTTAACTGCGCGGTCTCCACGCAATGTTTTAAAAAATTAAAAAAAAATTGCCAGAATCTTCTGCGGTGACCAAACGTGATTTTGTACTTTTGTTTTTCTTATGGAAAATAGCATAAAACAGTTCCATAGCAACAACCAATCATAAACAAATTCTAATAACTGATTTGCGCAAACAATAAAAATTATTATACACGTGTACATACATGTGTACCAGTTTTCAAAATTTAACGGTACTTACGGTGAACTGGAAATAAATATATGTATGAGACCCAATATGTGCCGAGTGCACGGTTGAATCTATAAATAGCCAAGGTTTGAAATGGTTCCTTTTGACAGAAATGTGCGAAACACTTTCCAAGACGTTCTAGCTGTCAGTACGTACAAGATGTATTCACTATTCATTGCTATTTTCTCAAAATAAGAAGACTAGTTATGTATCTTCATTTAATGAGAATTTGGCACCATTTGATTCCAGGTAATTCAATTAGTGTAATCATTAGTCAATCTTTTATGCAAATTTCAATGAGTCATTGAGGGGAAAATAAATTTAACAAGAACAAATTTAATGGTTTCAGTTCAGAAAATTCATAAATATAATATTTCATATTTCATATAATACAAAATGTAGTATAGTCCCCCACTGCAAATCAGTTTAGTTACTGAGTGGGTAGACTCTTAATGTGAATTTATTTTTATTTATTTTATTTGACAAATAACAAAATATGTGTGCATTTTACGACTGTACTAATTTAAATTTGATGGAACTTCAATAATTTTGACTAATATCCCAGTCAACTAAAACAATGTTTCATTTGAAACGAATAGAAAATGAAATAAGTTTTTTTTTAAATAATTTCAATTGGAAGTAATTGGCAATTAATCTATCTCCTTCTCTCCATCATCATCATCTTTAAAACGCGCTCGCCCTTTCTCTCTTGATAGGCTACTTTCTGTTGAGCTACCTCAAAGTAAATTATTTAATTACCTAAACCCTTGTGGCAAGATGCGACATGCGTTGTGTTGGTAGTAATGTGATCATGTGATGTGGGTCAGGCGGGGTCACACATACGGGAGGTCACCTTGAAGGGGATAACTCACTCCTGTGCTGCCGTTCCCGTTTTCATATACATGACTCCCTAACTATGGCGGTTTTTTTAAGTATCATCGATCTTGAAAAACGGAAAATGTAAAGTTTATTGTATAGTAATATTTTATGAAATGTTATAGCGATTATAATTATGCTACAACACACTATTTAGCATAGATAAAAGGTTATGATGATGATTACATAGATTATGAAAACGATAGTGAGGATAATGAGGAGATAATGATAAACGACCGAAATAAGAATACTATAATAGTACCTAATTCAATCATATTTTCCATGAAAGTAACATAAACAATAATTAACAATTGTAACGCATATGTTGCAAGTTACTTAATAAACTGTGATATCAATTAGCTGAGGCTGAGCGTTCATTTCATAAAGATATTCTGTCAATATCAAATTCTGTCTTTGTTTTGGACAAGCGTTGCAAATGATGGCAAACGGAGCACCATAACAAAAGATGTCTACTTTACCGATCAAACATTAGTTAGCCGCTTAGTTGCCAACGTAGCTCATAGGTGGCAATACATTGTTTATCTCGACTGGCCCGCGCGAGGGCTATTCAAAAGCCCCGTCGTGAGTTAAGATGGCGAAAACTAATGGCGTTTTCCTATGGTTGCACTGGACCTCACTGAATGCGCCTCCAACAATTAGAAAAAAAAAAAAAATGCAACAATAAAATATAACTACCAGGGCGAACTGAGGGCAGCCCATTGGAAAACGGCATAAATTAAATAATAACATTAATTACACTACAAAATCTTACTTGCTTCTAGGGGTAGTTGTAGACAAAAGAAAATAGTTGGCGATTAGCCTATTGATTGAGTATTCTAACTAACAGAATAGGTAGCGCTGCTCAGCAACCTCCTTACCATGCAATAGTTCAACATTGAACTTTACTGGAATGCTCTCCCTAATAACAGGGCCCTCTGGAGCAGATGAAGGAATACAGAGTTAAAAACGCATAAGCCCGAGGGCTGAATAATACAACAATGAACAAATTGACAGCTAAACTCCTCCTCATAACAGTTTTTTCTTGCCACCAAAATGCAACTAGTCTATTTTGAAAGGTCATATTGTTGGATTCTATTGTGTGGATTTCTATTGTCAAGGAATTTAAATATGGGTTCATTTATTTACCTTTTTTAAAATTGAAAACAACATAATTATCTAATTTGTATCATTATCCCTGCGTGAATTGGACTTGTAGTACAACTGTCATCATAATTTCTTCTTCTACCTGCGCAGGTTTTCCTACCATATCGAATGTCGTTAAGAATTATGCCAACCATAGCTGATAGTTTTGTGGCTTTAAATTAAAACCGTTGTTGAAATTTTGGGCACATATTCACTTGGTAATTAACTTAATGTGCTAATCTAGACTGACCAGTCCGCCGTAAACGGTATTCGCTGCATGTGTTTCCCATACCAAACATTCAATACACGAGCCTGTGCACGAGCTGTTGGAATTAGTGAGTACATTTGATTAGAAACAAAATAGGCCTACCACTGCTGATTACTATATTATTGCACCGATTTAATAGGATAGAGAAATTAATAAAAAGGGAGAAAATAATAATGTTTGAAATATTGTTATGATCGTGTATCGAGTGTTAATTTATTGGGAGGGGGGAGGGGTGGGTAGGAATGTTGATTACTTTTTTGCCCTTATTATGTGTTTAGTGTTACCAATATTTATAACAAAAGCATTATAATAATGTCTTTACTTAAATAAATCCTGATATAAACGTTTGATATTCTGAAACTTATATTCTTTTGTTTATTCATCTTCGTGCAGTAGAGATATATATATATGAGCACGCGCTCACGTATGTGAAGACAGCCTGGCAGTGTCCGCTCACCACACAGGTTATCTATTGGGTAGTAGTATATGTGCAAATTGGCACTCACAGTCACACAGAATTTGTTTTTGGTATCATGTAAAATCTTACTAAGAACCTACGAATAATTTAAAAACCATGTACAGATTGCATAACACATACTTTCATAATATATAATACAACTTTAGGTTTTATAATTCTTTGTAAAAAGTGACAAAAAGTACTGGCGCCATATTAACACATAGCCTATCTTTACTTTGTGAAGATATACCTCTACATGCAGAGAGGAGTTAAAAACAATAATATAATTTTATTTAACTTAGTACATGTCTATAATATATATCATGTAAGTAATCAAAAGAGTAGAGTAAGAACCCATCTGCTTGCTTACTAGCTGCTATTATGTATCTCTTTTCAAGTTGAAGTATTCTAGTCCGATGTGGCAGTAATGATCTTGTAGAATTGGGCATACAACATCCCTAGCCCCCCTATTGATCAGCCCGTCCCTCCAATCTTCATAATATGACTGTGCATTCCAATAACCACACGGTCACTGAAACGTAAAGGGAAAAAAAGCAATTGCACACGACAATGGCCAGCAGATCGTTTGTTATGACGTCCACATAAATGTTAACTCTCAAACCGCGACCAATCACAATCACGGTCTTTGACGCACGAATTCGAAGCCCATAATATAATGTAAATTGCGAAGTGGAATATGATTCCCCTCCCCCTCCCCCTCCCCCGCCTTCGTGTGTTTGATTAGTTATACAGAGAGCGACACTGAGCAAAGCCGACCGACTACGACACTCTATGTGACAGCCACTCTTGATGGCAAGGATCGTTAAGCTAGATGTGATTCCACTCGACTGCATGGGGACGATATCGACTTTGACGTTTCGGTTCGAGAAAATAAATTGCAATGAAAAGTCGATTGTGTGGAATGTTTTTTAACTGGGATACCATTCGATGAAATTATTGGAACGTAGGATGGCACAATATGTAGTTCAATATACATTAAGTTTCACATTTGCACTCAAAGCATTGATTGTGGCGGCTTTGAAGTACAGTTTTGGAAACAAATTGATGAATTCTATGATACGCACAAAACACAATCGATGAGCTTTGTAATAAAATCATTGGTTCAAGAAAATATCTTCATGACAACCAACAGCATGATAGTTCATAGGCCTAAGACTTTGTGGCACCTGGGCCTGGATTCACAAAGATGCCTAACTCTAAAGTTGTCGTAAGTTAGGCAAATCTTAGCTAGATAAATCATCGCTGGGTCTTACTACGTAACGATATGCTTGAAAGAAACCCTAAATAAATAAATAATAAAAATAACATATTTACTATATTTTTATCTTTATGACATTGCATAACGACTTATGGGTGATTTTTATCACTAAAATTTGCCTAACTTACGACAAGTTAGGTTAGTTAGGCGTGAATCTGTGACTCTCGTCCCTGATTTGTATTAAATTTTCTCGTCTAGAACTCTTACACTGTGGTATGTGTTAAATATATGATTTAGATTGTGCATTCCTAGCATTGTTTAGATATATTTATGTTTGCAAGTATAACCTCAAAACAACAAACCAAATTTAACTTGAAAATATTTAATTTTCTGAAAAGAACAAAAAGCAACGGCACAGTTAGTCAAAACGATCATATCTGAAATCAATGTAGAAGTTTATAAAGTGCAAACATTTACCACAGCCCATTAGGTTTAACGGCCTTACTCTCTTGATTTACGTTCTGCTACGTTTTCTTTCTTCCACTAAATTGTTTTTCATTACTTGGTTCACTCGTGCTAACTTAATAGTCGCAGTTTCTTCGTGTGTTGTAAGTTTCACTTTCACATCTTAAAGGTCGATTTGCTTCGTGTGAAACGAAGCAGAGCGGAATACGAGACGGTCGTAAACATTATTAAAATGAAACAGGGAACGTTTAAGTTAGTATCATGCGATTTTAAACGATGTACAATTTGGGTACTACTATAATGAGTTTTAAAGGAGAATATAAAGCCTTAAATAATGTGTGAAACACAATCTAGTTTTAATAGTCGATTATTGCAGTTAAAACTCTTTATAATAATGATGAAATAATCCAACATTCATTGGTAAGTTACCCCAGTCCACGACAAATAATATGTCTCAAAGAAAAGGGTAAGACACGTGCGTGCATACATGTCGTTAAAATCATACAAGAGGGCGCTGGCATCACGACTCCATTCGCTAGTTCTTATTTCTACGAATGAAGTAAGGATTACTCAACCAATAGACCATTTTCAAAATTGATCTAGTACTCTTGGATAGAGTTAATCACGGTAATCTAAATCTTCAATGACAACAATGCACCAAATGAACCGTGATATCACAATTGGAAATAAGTTTTATTGTTGTGCATTGTTGTTATAGATGATTTAGTTGAGCGTGATTATCTAAGGATCCTGGATCAATTTCTAAAATGGTCTATTGCAAAGATTAGAGTGGTGACTAACTTTGTAGTGACTCGTGCGGTACTGTGTAGCTGGGTTTTTGTCGTGACTTATTTACCAATTGAAAAAAAAAACAATAATTGGACCCAAACGGCGAGCTCCCGAAAAATCACTCCTCATAATTCCGGTCATCCTCCATTCGACGGCATCAAAAGTATTATCAAAGACATTGGAATAGGCTTGGCGGGTGTAAGCGACGCCGCGTCTGAGAAGACAAAGCAGTTGGTAATATTAATTGATCACGTGTCCATGCGCAGAGCAAACCGCGCATCAGGCGTCCACCCAGCCGTGAGTTGACTATCTTTCAAGTTTCTAGACTTCACATGAAATTAATTTCATGCAATGCTACACCCACTTTGTAACAGCTTGGTGTAATGCTCGGTTTCTTGATGAATGGAACCATCACATTGAGTTAATGGGGTTCTAGTTACTACATCCGTTGGGCTGTAACATACTGTACACAGATTTGCCATGCATTTATTACTACTATTATTATTATTACCATTATTAATTTGTATAATAAAATAATTAATGGATTTATCTATACTTATGGTGGTGTTTGTGGTTTTCCACCATACGAAGAGCGAATGCCATGAGAAGAGCACAACTAATCGGAAACGACCGTGCGTATTATTTTATCTACGTTTTGGAGAAAATAATATGAAGATAACATATTAGTTTTAAGTAGAGTTAAATAAGATAAGCAGAAGGAAGTACTTGACATTTGTATCCGTACAACGTGTTCACACCGGTTTTGATCGAGTATGTAGGCCTACAATAAAATGATCATAAACGAAAACTTCAAATAAAAACATAATGAAGCACGACACGTTGCGTACAATATTATGGCGATGCGACGAATATAACCTAATTCTACAAACATGTTTTATCTAAATTATATAAAAACACACAAAAGAGAACGACAGACAGTCAAAAATGAACAAATCAGCGGAGAACATGACTACTTACCTTTGTTAACATCACATGGAAAAGTAAGACCAGAATCAGTAAAAAAGTTTTTCGGGAAAATTCTTTATCTACACTGGTATATATGGAAAATAATTTGATTTCGAATGAAATAATCCCTAAAAACTCATAACCCAAATGATTGAGACCTTTAATGAAACAATTGATATCATTTATATTATTGAAGCGATTAACTTATTTTTACGAAATAAACAGAAGAGGGACCTGGAAAGTAAGTGAGAATATGGACAACGTTTCCAGTGGCGTGCGTTGAGATCTAAAAATGGGGATATATCATATTTGAAAGTAGGATTTATCCCCAATAAAAGAAGTATCCATATGTGTATATAAAAGCACACAAAATAATAATATAATGATCATTTTATTTTTTGAAAATCAATCTCGTAATAACCAATAATAAGGCCGGAAGTCAATCCAGAGAACCTCTTCGTCAACACGACAAAGTAAGACGAACGTAGAAGATGCTTGAGCCTGAAACAAACATTCCGCGGCAAACACGTTGTCCAAACAACAAACAAATGATAAGATTTGTCAGTCTTAAAATTCATACTATGCAGGCGTCCATACAACTTAATAAATTGCTAAGAATATGTCGTAGAATTTATATTTTTACCCAAGGTTTCAAATCCTTTTGTCACTGACGCACAATAGTTGACAAGTAAACTCTGATCGTATTCCTCCAACCCGTCTAAAACCAACCACGTATACGCTGACACATCACAATTCTATCTGGCTTTATTATATTTCGTTTTCTACGTCGTAATACTGACTGAGTTGACTAAGTTGAACACGTATGCGTCGAGACGTCGAAGCCACAGAAAGTGAAGAACTCAACATTTCTGAAAGAGAAGTTTTAACAGACAGCGTGAGTTAGTTTAAAAGCTTTCCACCATTGTGTTGACTTAATGTGACTTTTCGTACGCGATCCTTTATTCGAAGTGAAAGAGTATGAGAAGTTATAGATGAGGATAAAGATTATACTTGTTTCCAAACCTAGATTTCTTCGTACAACTGTTCAACAGTAATCAGGTAAATTGTTGCGCCCCTTGACTGATTTAGTGATAGGAAACCCATTACCACTACTTTATAACTACATACAAGCTAGACACAATGTGTATACTTTAAAAACGGCGACATTTTCATCGATTTTGTGTATGATTACTTGATTGAAATATTACGTTTGCCGCCAAAAGAGACTACCCTGCTTCAATTTCTCACTGTGTTTCACGAACCAGGTTCATATACATGACACGTTGTGTATAGTTCTTAACATAATATGAATAACAAAGTTATCTTGTCCCGGTGTTTGCTGGGCCAGCCCTCTCCTGTAATATTACGGGGCATGATGTTTCTCGTGCACAAAATGGAAAATACGCAAAATGGCGGCTAAAATAACTGATCAATCACACGCGCTTGGTTTGGTTATGATGAAAGACAATTTGAGCTTTCTTTTTGTGGTTATAAACCGGCTCTATCACGTGTTAATAATTATATTAACCGTGGTTGTGTCTGCAAATTACAAGCTACGTGGGCACGTTTGAGAAAGCGGCCAATTATTTCCCTAATGTTGTGAAATTGCACGCGAAAAATACAAGATGGCGACGGTGTAGAATGCTCGGGACGCTGACAAACTGCTGTGTGTCAACAGTTTGAATAGATTGTTCTCCTTTAAAATGTTTATCATTAAAAGTTTCGCCGAATGGTTTTTATGAGAGATTTTTTTTAGCTATAGAAGATAAAATCGTTTCGTTATCTACTCCGAAATTCATGAACCCGACGCGAGTTAGCGCACTCGAGCCTTAGAGCATTTCGCGCGGCTTCACCGTGCCATTACCTTCTTTCTTTTGCCTCAAAGCAAAACATCGTCGTCTCATTGGCTAAGACACTCTAAAACCGTCTACTCATTTAAAAATAACAATGTACTTAAGTTTGTAACAACCGGGCCCGCAGAAATGACAACGTGAAATATTTAGCAGGGGGATGGTACATCCGAGATACTCTATTCAAAGTGAATGCCGACTCCAAGCCTTTTAGTTAGCTCACACAACGACCACAGAAAGAGAAAGTGGGGTGGGGGTGGGGGTGGGGGAGAAAGGAACGTAGCGTGGAAAGGGGAGATTTTCACCTAAAACAAAGTACGTGCAGAAAGAAAGAGAAGTTTTTAAAGTGCTTTTAATTCCCCTCGTGGATTGGGGAAAACATTTTAGTGTGATGTTATTTCTAAAGAACTAGTGCAAAGAAAAATGTGTTTAACGAGACAACTTTTACTTTTTCTCGGCTGGAAAATGTCAAAAAATCAATGAGCTACTTTGTTTTTCAAGTAGGAAACTCGTAAGTCTCGCCGCTCGTGAAAGACCTTTCAGAATGAGGAACCGTAAGCAAATGAAACTACGGTGCGAGATAACTTTCGGGATATTCGTTTCCTAGAATAACATTGCTCATAGTTTCTCAAATGAAATTCGAATAAACATTACTTTTATCATTATCATTTATCAAACACTGATTTGACTGTGTGTGTTTTGTGTGGACGGATCGAGAGTTGAGATTAGTTAGAAACTTGTCACCGTTTAGTTTTGATGATAATAACTATGAGTAGGCCTTGCCGGGAACTAGAGCGCTTTTATGCGTCTTCAGCGCGGTTGTATTTGGCACTACTTTTATAACACGTAAAGCACAAGTGATTTATTTATAAAAAAAAATACAACAACATAAGCTACTCTGCAAAATATTTATCCAGAATACTCATTTTGTTACTTGAATAAGATACGTTAATCTAGTAATGCCTTGATTATACATAATACGCAAGAATGTAGGCCTACTACCTTTACCTACAAACCTAGATTTCTAAAATAAAATGGATATCAAAACAATTTACACAGTAGCTTGGGGTAACCCATAGCTTGGGCTAACCCATAGGATAGCTACTGTGTGTAGCCATACTGCCGAAAAACTGTTTTGGATTTTAAACGCTTTGTATAAGAGTAGGATAGATGAATAATGTCTACCGCCGTAGCATATAGGCCCTATTATCTGTGTTAGTATAGGGGTCTCCTAACGACCTAAATAATAAAGTAAACCATAGATAAGCGGTAGCACTGCTTTCAGCGCTTCGATCATCTACCTCCTGCCAGTGCCAGGTTATATTTCCGTGTTTATGCAAAATGCGCCGAAATTATTGTCTCTCGGTATATTTGGCATTTTCTAATATTATGTATTGGTCTTTAGGGACATTTCAAATTGTATTACATTGCCGGAGGGCATTGAAATAACGGGAACAGCAAACACATATTTTGACATGGCTGCCGAGTTTAAATCAATATTAAATATGGCTACTGGTTTGCGTCTATGGTTTCCTATATGTTATATTATGTCGTTCGGTAGTCGTAATATAAACAAACCGTAGAAAGCTTGGGGTGTATAATATAGTCGAATTCTCTCAATATTCAGTATTTACAAATCAAAAATGTTTTAGAGTGGTGTGGTTTTTGTGCGAGCTAAAATTTAGAAAATTTTTTTTAAATCAGTCTGCTAGCGCAAAGGCAGCCAGATCTAAGTGTTTCTCAGTCAAAAGACCGAATGCTGGGATTGGGGCTTTAATTATTGTCTACAATGAAGATATTATTATGGTATTAATTCATAAACCTGATTTAAAAAAAATATATAATCATCGTAGGAAATTTGCCCCTTGCTTATGAGCAATAAAACTAAATACCAATGATATCCTATCCTCAAAAAATCTGTGAAATGATTGCATTCTCTTCTCTTCTCTTCTCTCTCTCTCTCTCTCTCTCTCTCTCTCTCTCTCTGTCTCTCTCTCTCTCTGTCTCTGTCTCTCTCTCTCTCTCTCTCTCTCTCTCTCTCTCTCTCTCTCTCTCTCTCTCTCTCTCTCTCTCTCTCTCTCTCTCTCTCTCTCTCTCTCTCTCTCTCTCTCTTTCTCTCTCTCTCTCTTTCTACGCCCACGGACACAGATTGGTTGCTAACATGTCCAACAGAAACGCAAAACACGTATCATTGCACAGAACCAGCTACACTTAATGCTATTCTGTTATGTTTCCATCGATCTAGTAGGGCAGCATAATATCTTATTGGCATTCTCTTCCAGTTGAAGAATTGTCCGCCGCTCAAAGACTTCGTGATTAAATCAGCTCCACGCGTTTCTTGAGACCCTTTGTGATCGCAGCCACGGACAAGTTTCCAAACATTGCTAATGAAATACTCAAGTTTCCCTTAGATCCGTGCAGCTTGTATTATGCTTGCTTGTGGTATACTTGCAATGTCTTATCATACTGAACTAAACTACAGACGAACTACATGGCAAAAGTGGAAGTTTGTCTCCTAATCACACTATTTAATATGGCACTGGGTTAGAAAGTTCTGTTAGCACTAAGCAGGGTTGTAGACAATGTTGTTATGGAGACCTTGTCAGAGAAAAATTGCACAATTTGAGGGTTCTGGTCATATTAGAGACAGATGAACCTTGAGATTTCTTTAATAATATAAACGATACATAATAATATATTGAATTAAAAACATTTCTTACATATTGACAGCATGTAAATGGACATAAATACGTTTGCTTGAAATTAATTTTTATCAATGGGGACCATTATTGCAGGTAAAGATAAAATCTTCCCTAAAGTGTGTAGGTACACCACCAACGGGCAAACAGCAATATTACTTTATCAACAATAATCTGTCTTTGTTCACGGCACGTTCGTTACTACATAGTTGACGAATCTACCGCTTTGCCTTCGAGCGCGCCAGCATCGCAACGGCCGTGGATTTAATTGTGTTTTAATGGCAACTTTTGTTTGGCGTTAAGTAGCTATTAAGTGTACCAGAAGCACTCATCTCTTCTGGCAACCTGGCATTCTTAGCGCTCTCCGTACTCAGAGTTGCCTCTTAAAAGTAATGAACTCACACATTTAATTAAATCGTCACCATTATTTGGCAAGAGTTTAGAACTTTCCGCCGAAAACTTACGAGATCTTATGAATATTCAACATTCCACGTCAGTTTGTTCTGTATTATTCTCGGGCTTTGAATTTTATTGTTTCCCTAAAAGTGTTGGGGCGTTGTTTCGTTTCACGGGGTTTCTTCCCTGTTTCAGTTGGTTCTACAGTGTGACGGTTGCAAATCCGCTTAATTGAAAATACTGGCAGTAGCGCAAACACTTGCTCAACCTCAATACCGTAACTCACGAATATAAGAGCACATTATCGCTCTATCATCACGTATCACTTCATTGACATAAATATCAGAATACTTTCTCAGACTGATAGAACCACATTATTAAGAACGATTATCGATAATTGCTTTTATTCATATTATAGATGGAATATTTAAATGTTAACAGTAAATTTAAGAATGTAACTCTTTTCGTGCTCACGCATAGTGCATGGGAACTACAACCTTTTGAAGGAGTTTACAAACAACCGAAACATCCTACATTTATCAAAAGTTTCTTAATTGTAACGTGTACCTCGGATAATATATTCCAGCTAATATGTTTTTCCCACCTCAAACAAATGATTTAGTATAGGTACTTAATTCTTTGTTACTTACAGATTTATATATTTGTGTGGATCGTTGACGTAGTACGTTTATTCTTGCTTTAAGAGCGAAGGATACCTCTACGTCAAAAACCGCAGAAAATTTTCATTTTTTAATTATATCTCAAGATTGAAACACAACATCAAAAATCTGAGACACCATAGCGCTGTGGTTTGGTAATCCCTACACACTGAATGATAAATGTATTTAACGTTATCATCAGTATGACTGTGATAACGATTTCCTCAAATTACTAAGGAAATCGTTATCACTGTCATACTGATGATAACGTTAAATACATTTATCATTCAGTGTGTAGGGATTACCAAACCACAGCGCTATGGTGTCTCAGATTTTTGATGTTGTGTTTCAATCTTGAGATATAATTAAAAAATGACAATTTTCTGCGGTTTTTGACGTAGAGGTATCCTTCGCTCTTAAATGCAGAAGATCAAGGTTCGATTCGCGGTTTTTATCTTTGGACTAAACGGTGACCTTGAGCTGTCATAGCAATTCGAAGCACATAGTAAATAGTATGTACTACTTTTGTGTACTACACAAGTTAATATTACGTATTTATAGCAGCCACTTTGATGTTAAATGATGATATCATCTATATTATATACAGAATTAAAAGTGGGATACCTGGGTTCGACTTATATATATATATATTACTTTTTGAGCATGAATGAAGTATTAAGATAATTTCCTTCCGAAATAGTGACAAATAGTTGACGCTTTGTTTGGATAGTATTTTAATAACAAGAAAGTTTTTTTTTAATTATTACCTAGGTAACAAGCTTTATTTTAACTGTACTGTTAATAACATGCGAACATTCATAGTGTAAATAATGGTAACTAGCACAAGGGGAATATAATGAGCACGGGTGGGGTGGCAAGGGTAAAAGGTGGCTATTGCGTAGAGGGCTGAACCCACGCGGTACCCTCATAGAGGCTCCCACCTTTGAGTAACAGTATATTGTACGTGGGCTCACCTTCTTGTGAGGTTTACGAGGGTTGGTAATACTGACGTAACGAGCTGATATTATTGTTTGAAGGGTGACTCAAGCAAATGACGCCAGCGTTGGTGGAGGTGCCGGGTCGTGATCTACGCATGCGCGAATAATGGAGAACAAACACTCGCTGACATAAAACAAGCTACTAGGCCTATAGATATTTTCTAAAGTAATGAGTTATGTATCTGTAATAAACTATATTATCTTTTACTCATTACTCATATTACGACTCACATTATCTCACATTATGACACACATTTCTTCACATTTATTTTACTCACAGTATGATGCATATCGAGCAACCCTGCGGAACTGAGGCTAAAATTGCTTTAAGATGCTTCAAAAATTGAAGGATTTAAAGGATTTAAACACTTTCTAGTTTGTTATAAATGTTCCTCTTTTCAAATAGATATTTCCGTTATCACATTCCAAAAGTCAAATACGTTAATTTGAAATGATAATAATGATGATAATAATAAATAATAATAATTTGTATTATTTTTTCTACTTCCAGTTTCTTTTGATAGTAAGCTCGTTAGTATGATTTGTCCAAACAACTTTCTCTTCAAAATTATGCCCGCTAATATTCCCTGCGTGCGATTGAGAAAAATGTGGCACGCTGGGATCGGAAAATAACCTATTACAATAATTATCATTGTTAATATTTAATTACCATTAATAAATTGAACAAATTAAACACACTTAATATTTTATCATTAATTTAATCATGATTCTGACAGTTAAAAAATATAAGACAACAGTACAACAGCAAAACAAAATAATAACGACTAGAGTGTATGCTACGCTACGATGGAACATTTCAACACGTGGCATAAAAATGCAACTTTTATCCATGTAGAGGTAGCCAGTACGCAAGGCAGCAGTACAAGCTGATAACATGCCAGCCAAGCTTGTAACCTAAGATACGGGAGCTCTAAACCATGTAACACATTGGGTGGATTTTCCGTGCGATAGTTTTCTCGAGTCCAGCCGTTTTGACAATTCTAGTTACGATTGGAGCAGTTGGGACTTCGGTAGCAGGTAGAATAAATCTGTCGCCGGTAGTGGACGCCGAAGTTCTTAGCGTCCTGGACATTGGAAACACTTGAGAACTATTAAACTGTGTCAATAAAACGTTACAGTTTGGAAGTAAGCGAGTCAATGATCCACAACAGATGTTGTTGACACAGCAATAATAATATACAGTCTACCAACCAATGTTTAGCCATGCAAATGTAACGGTATTTTGATGGTACCCGAGAACCTGAGATTTGATTTTGAATCAGCTAAGCAAAGAATTAAAAGAAAACGCTTGCCATTGTTATTGACGTTCTTGATTAATTAAATAATTTATAATTACTGAATAGCAGATTAATCGTAAGAATTATACAATATTTGAAAGATTTATTCCGATTCAAAACCAAATCTCCAATAGAAAATCTAATAGCGTTCTAAATATATCAATACAAATCGTGACTTTAGCGAGCTCGGTCCCATTTACCCTAAATGTCTAAACAAAAGGACTAGATTATTAAATCATTTCTTAAACAAATCAATCAAAATATCTGCCTGCTTTATTTACATCCAGATTCTTGAATAGGGAAATGTACTTGGGTCTCACAATTTGTAAAATAATCTAAAATTACTACACGTTTATCTACATACATAGGGAAAAATAAGTTACTAAAATTCCTTGTCTTAATTTCTATGGTTACAGTCCTAAACACGTTGAAGGTATACAGTACGTTAGAGCCGTTTCGTATCAAAAAATGCTATAACGGGCGTTCGGTATGTAACAGCTGTCTCTAGCTAGAGCGCTTGAGATGCAAGACTTTGTCTTTCTGGCGTTGCCATCAGTCGCATAATCATGGCCCAACTCGTCAAACACTTTCAGAAAAATGAAATTTGACTATTATTTCATTATTAGATTCACATTAATACGCGTATTGTCATCACTATTAACACTTCCGTAAAAATATTGTTTCATTATAATTCACATTAACAATTTATTCAGTATTCAAAATTTGTATTTGCATAGTTCATGTATATGTTTATCAGAATACTTTTGGTATGTTTATGAATAATATGCGAACAAAAAAAACAAAAAAAAACAAAACAGTATATTTAGAATCAGCCCAGTCAAAATTCCCAGTCATCACATTTCACAACTTGCTTCTCATATTTTCAGGAATCGGGGCCCTGGATTTCTAATCTTATCCCTTGAGTTCGAACGGGCTATGCAACCGAGAAACCTACCTGACCTCTCGTGTAGACTGAGTGAAGGAAGACCAGCAGCGCTGTTAGCTCGTAATTAAAAGGAGGGCTCTTCGCCCCGAAGCCCGAGACTCGTACGATGCCAGCCAGGATAGATCCCCTCGAGTTAGCTGCCTTTGTCTCTCCGATAACGGCTCCTGCTATGTAACTAGCAATTGTTGAACAAGATTACTCCGGCATAGTTGTCAGGAAGAGGATGAAATGACACTCTTCTGAGATAAGAAACCTGTAGAAAGGAAATACACAAACAATAGCTTTGAGAAGAAAACGAAGGACAAGGAAAAGAAATACTTTCATTCCTCTTCTCACAAATCACTAATAGCAGCGAGGCGAGTTAAAAGAGGCAACGTTGAGCCGATAAAGCTTTCTCTAGATTCCAGTAAAATGCAGGTTGCATTGCTCGTGGAGGGTTCGCAAGGCTGTAAAGTACCCTATTAATTATTGTATTTAATTCAAATATTTGTGAGGGACTGTGTGTAAAATTGGAGATATTTGTCCTGACAAATTGTAGTTTTGTTTTATAGTATTTTATAGTATGACTATGAAGCATTCAATAATGTTATTGTTGACGCATTAGGGTGCATACCATCCGACAAAGTAGCATAGACTACAGCAACTCTCTTTAGTTAGTGTTAGTTTCCTTTCTACCCTCCACATCTCTAACATGTGCAGGAAAGACATGTATGTACTATTGCACTAGAGGTTCAGTTTGCTAATCGGCTGCAGTCTAGTCTGGTACGAGAATATGTGACCAGCCTGGACAGTAACTAACATAAGCACTAGAGATGCTGACGTAATAGCATGTAGGTATATTAGCCCCTCATTCCGACCTCAGATCCTTATCTACTAGACTTATCTTCTTATCCTTATCATTTCATGCAAGGTGTTTCAACGGAAATCAATAGGTTCCTGGCGATCTTTCACACATTCATAAAGCCCGTCTTCCACTTAGTAGAATGCATCAGTTTCATTAGTCACGCCCACTGTTTTAGGAATTTCCAAGTATCTAATCCAAAGTCGTAAATTATCCGTAAAGGACCTGCTTGAAGTATTGTAGAAACTAGAGAAGTAGAATTTTTGTTTGAACTATTGGATTAGGCTTTTTCTATGCATGAGCGTGCTTACGTTGGGGCTACTTTATACACACATGATCAACAGACAACCATTTAGTTTTAGGAATTTCAAGGTGTCTAAATCAAGGTCATAAATTATCCCTCATAGACTTGTGCTAAGTAGATGTAGGAAATATATAGAGCAGTAGAAAATGAAAAGAACTAAACAAATTTTAATTGAAAAACAAAGTTGTTATTAATACGTTTGGGTCAAGTTTATTCCAACGCACCAGCTCATGAAGCGGCCACTGAGTTGCTGGGGTCCCGCAGGAGATGCGATCAGCCTGGACTGCAACTAAGATAAACGAGACGCTCGACGTCGGGTGACCAACAGTGACGCCGCGACGCTCAGGGAGGCGCAATAATTCACCGTCTGTTAGGATGGATGACCACCCAGTCCTTGGATCAAGGTCATGTGATGGGTGGAGCCGGCCGCATGGTGGAAGCTTGGGGTTTCAACTGGCGCCCGAATTACACGGTTCAATACTTTTGTCAAACTTATAGGGAGTATTCATGTGACGTCACAATTCGACCATTATGGAGATTGTGGTGTGTTGACATTTGAGCTTTCGATTGAAGACGAATATTATGCTGATCACAAAACATTATTTTTGAAACACACATATCCTCCGATAAAGTTTACGAAAATGGTTATTATATACCATTATAAACACGAAAACTGTATTTATATTGAATAAGAACCAAGACTATTAGACCGGGAGTAGTATTAAAACACAAATTTGTGTTTTAATGTATTTATATTGTTTTCAAGTAATAGGACTGGAAGTTAGAGAATAACTGAATATGCACCAAACGCCAGCTGAAACATTGTAACAACGAACTACCGGTATGGCCGCCATTTGCATTACGTGCATACACCCTATTGAATTCAAGAGCAAAAGCGAATCAAAAACAGGGGTTAGAAAAATACAACAACAGCAAGTTTAAATTGATACTTTTTGTTCTTAAATTCAGTAAATTTGATAGAAATATTAAACCGTGTATAATGTGGACATTACGCTACTTTTTAGAGTTCACAGTATCCACGTGACGTCACAGCGGCCATGATTGCGACACAATAAATGTAGGTATTGGGGCTTATGAAAAATATTTTCTAACACAATTCCATTGTGATTTGAAACCAAACCAAACACACTGCAAAGTATAATATTTAGACACGAAATATCCATGCAAAATGTTTCAGTTTGCGCTTCAAACGCATTGTAAATAATACCAATTTGTTTGGACATGAAAAAGCGACGCTCTCCGAATAGGAAACGCAAGTCCATATCTTTCATCCTAACTGACCATTTCTCTCGCTATCAATATCATTCTAGTCCAATTTCAACTGTGCGTTGCGTCCAGCGAGACAACACAAGGGATAAATAACTCTCATTTCCCGCGGGACTCGGCGTGACCGCTGGGAGGTGGCGCGATCTATGAACTACGCTGTCAACCGCACGAACGGCGTAGTAGCCATTGCGCAACACACGCTTATCGTAGAGAGCTTGCGATTCTACGTTCTGCTTTCTACATTCATCTCATTCTCACAGTACTACAGTAGGACAAGAGCTTTGTTCGCCGTCCTACACTTTACAGTAGTGTAAGTCAGTGTGTAAGAACTTCAGTTGTTCTTTTGTACCCGTGTAAGTAAGTGTAAATATTTGTACGGCGTTCGCCTGTAATTAAATTAAGTTTTAATTACAGGCGAACGCCATACAAATATTTACAATGACTTAGGTTGGAATTCATAGTCGGCCCCTACACCTAGGGGCACCCATTGTTGCTATGGATTTGTTTTGTTTATGGGAAATAACATGCAAACAATTGTTACCTTGGTAACAATGGGCGCCCCTAGGTGTAGGGGCCGACTATGAATTCCAACCTTACACTGAATTACACTATAGTGTAAAGGGCAGGCGAACGATGACGCATTGCCGCTGCTGTCGTGATAGCAAATTAATGCAGCCATTGACATGTTTTGAGTATTTCAGAGACTTCCTGGATAAGCGTGCATAATTTTGTAATTTGCGTTTTAAAATAATTGAAAAATAATATCCTTTGCTATACAAACAAAAAGTATCAAATAAGACGAACTGTAATAAATAATATTACACGAAAAAAAATATTAAAAAAAAAAAACAACGCTTATATTTAAGCACTTAAAAGTAAAAAATAAATTTTCGCCCAACAAATTTTTGCCTCACTCGGAAAATAAAAGCGTTGGGCGCTTTCCCTGCATAAACAGCAGAATACTACAATCTATGTCAATACCGAAAGCGCCCAACGCTTTTATTTTCCGAGTGAGGCAAAAATTTGTTGGGCGAAAATTTATTTTTTACTTTTTAGTGCATTTAAATATAAGCGTTGTTTAAAAAAAAAAAATGTTATGTACTTATTATTTTATACTTTTTAGTCTTAAAGAATCTTGCAATCGAATATATATCGAATATCGATTAATTAATTACTAGGAAAACGCTCTGTTTGACGCGTTGATAAGCGAGCGCGTCAATATCTACGAACTTTCTGGCGAAAAGTTTTCAATGCTAATACGAACAACAATTAACAACAATTCAAGAATGCGCATTGCAAAAATTGTTCTTATTACCATGGCTATTATACTTTCCGACATTGTTGTATGCAGTGCAATGTGCGTATCTAAGAATTTTCGTGGTCATGTTTTCAATACGGTCCGCCACCGTTACTAACACTTATTGACAGCAATAGAAATGTCATTTCTGCCTCTAATACGTATTGGATCGCGTTTACATTAGTATATTTGTGACCGGACAAAAATTTACTATAAGATAGCCACCTCACATTTTGCCGTTACTGCGTTTTAGAAAAATATTTTCGAGTAACTTTCGTGTAACTTTGCCAATATTTATCAAATCGCCATTACATTAACATATTCGTGATCGGAAAAATCTCTAGAAAAATCTGGCTATCTCACATTTTGCCGCCATTTTGTTTCAGAAAAATATTTTGCAGTAACTATGGTGTAACTTTGTAGCTTTTCAAACGATTTTGCCTCAAAACTATACACCTTCAATCCACATCAAGGCTTGTGGATGGTCCAAATTTCAAGTTGATCGGACTTTCCGTTCGACCGCTATCGACGGACATAAAAACAAACAAAAAACAAAAAAAAACAACAAAAAAACAAAAAAAAACAAAAACAGAACGAAGTGCCATAAGAGTCAAGTGGAAACGCTCGCTTCGCTCGCTTAATGATGGTTTAATTGATTATTTAGTAAATATGACAGTTGATTCATGTATTGTCGATAAGAATACGTCTGTGTGAAAACTTTCAGCTCAATTCGACGTTGAGAAGTGTGTGAAACATCGATCCCCATATAAAACATTAATTAATTATGATGAATTAATTGACTATTTTTAGTAAATATGACAATTGATTCGTGTATTGTCGTTAAGAATACGTCTGTATGAAAACTTTCAGCTCAATTCGACGTTCGGAAGTGGGTTAAACATCGATTTCCATATAAAACATTAATTATGATGAATTAATTGAATATTAAGTAAATATGACAATTGATTCGTGTATTGACATTAAGAATACGTATGTGTGAAAACTTTTAGCTCATTTTGACGTTCGGAAGTGGGTGAAATATCGATTCCCATATAAAACATCAATTAATTAATTGTGATGAATCAATTGATTATTTAGTAAATATGACAATTGATTCGTGTATTGTTATTAAGAATACGTCTGTGTGAAAACTTTCAACTCGATTTGACGTTGGGAAGGGGGTTAAACATCGATTTCCATATAAAACATTAATTAATTAATTATGATGAATTAATTGACAATTTAGTAAATATGACAGTTGATTCATGTATTGACATCAGGAATACGTCTGTGTAAAAAATTTCAGCTTGATCGAACACCTAAAAGTAGGTGGAATATCGATTCAAAGATTCCGTCCAGACAAACAAGGCAAGCTAATTTAAGCGTTGTAATAATAAAAATAATAATAATAATAATAATAAAAATAATAATAATAAAAAAAAGGACAACTCCAAATGCCAGTAAATCCAAGCTTAGACCGGCGCCTCCACCATTGGCCATAATAACAGGTGTGTTTGAGAAGGCATCTTGTTCATAGGCTTGGTTGTATTATCTTAATCAATTCGGTAAATAGCTACATTGTAAATAAACTCGCATACATACCATATAAATGGTGGCATTCAATTGCAACGTCCGCTGCTACGGAGTGAGTGCTAGATACTTGATACGACCTGCAAACAAAAAGTCACGAAGAGAATTATAATACAAAGCAAAACATTGCTAAACAAAATACGCGTTGATCATTTGCCCAATTATTCTGAACAAGCGTGGAAAACGTGAACAAAGAGGAACAAGAGAATGAAGAAGAGAGGAAAAAAGAGTAGACGAGAAGGAGTAAGAGGTGAAGATAGAGGAAGTACAGAGTCTGCTCATGGTATTGTCATTAGGGAGGTCAATCACTTCCTGGCATTCCAAGATGGCAAAGCTGATGTTCACAACATATATCAGCAAATACATTTTAACCTCGACGTGATATGGACAATCATGAACGAATGGATAACGGCGATGGCCAAAACTAAAAGGAGGTGGCAATACCTTTTTTGTTATTAATTTATGGACAAGCTCCACAACAGTTCACACTCTAGCTAGATGGTCAAAACTTTGCTTAGCAATCCAACACATGTGAGATAGTAAGAGTGGGCAGATTATTGAAACAATTGGCTTCCAATTATGAATCTAATCAATTTTGGTGTTTCTCCCCCATTAGTGTATCTATACAGTACAAACGAATACCTATCCACAAAATAATGTGAAATACCTTCTAAGAACTTATTGTAACGATAATGATGTATAGGAAGATTTTTACGTTAAGAGGAAAAAACTTATATAAATATTTTGTACGCCATTACATACAAACTTGAACTGCAAAAGGTAGCGTTAAACAGTGTTAACAAACATGTAATGTTTTTAACGAAGTAGAGACGCAATATCTTCTATCGTACTTCAGTTTATATAAAGATTGTCAGGGCCCTTCATTAAAGTGGAACCACCTTTTGTCCTTAAATTATTCTTATAATGGTTGTTTCTTTGATCACGTGATTGCGTACCAGGTTTAACGTAGTTATGTACCTTGTTAGTGCAGCCCAGGTTTGTCTCTTATTGTAAGACTGTTCATCCGGTTCGTTGCCTGTAATAAAATACCATCTTTCCAAGTTACAAATCTGTATAATTCGAAAATATGGAGATGCATCAGCCACCTTGGTTGGTTTAATTAGACAGACAAGCCTTTCGCTTGGGAAACTTTTGAATGAAACTTTTACCGCAATAACTTACCTCCCATAAAATGTTATATACTCCTTGATTAGTATTTTTTAGCCTAGAGGAACTTGAAATTGTGATTTGTATGATTCTCAAAAGATAATTACTTTTTGTGTCTCATCAAAGCTATGAAATTTATTTCTTTATCGTGGTTCGAGTTCTTTGCCAGTAAGACGCAAATAAGCGACTAATCTGGCCACGTTAATTGCTTATGCCGCAAATCTTGATTGATGTACCAAGAAGCAGCAGAAGGTACAATAAGTCTGAGACTTAATTCCAAGTCTTAAATATACCTTCTCTAATGGAGAAACTTTTTCCCTTAACGTTTCTAGTATTAATTCGTGAAATATGGTCTGAAATAAGTTACTTGTACAATCAGAGAAATGTCTTTTAAGTTCTAAGCTCGGCTCGTCTGGAGTGCTCTAAAGAGACTAACGCATTTGCATATACTCTTTTCATTGTTTCTGTGTTGAATAAATGCGCTGATTTTGCTACCTCTCCATTTATATAAAACTAAAATCTTTCTGTCTCGTAATTTTGAAGAGGTTTTATAATAAAGTTCCCAAAGAATGTATATTTATTTTGTACTAAAACTAAGCTTAAGACAATGTTTTTATTTCTGTGCGCACTCAATGCCATTAATTAATTGCAACAAAGACGACGTTTTCTTAAAATATTATATAGTCAATAGTTATAAATTTTCGGCTAGCTTAGTTTAACTTAATTTTTCAAAGCAAACTTGAAGTAAACATTTTCAATTTATTTCAAAAGGATGATATTATGAAAAAATTAATAATAAAGTAAACCATTATGTCAGACCGATTCATTTGGATAATGAACTAAACGTGTTTATTGTTTATTCTAGTAAAGTTTCTTGGGTACAAGCCCATTTTGTCTTCAGTGAAAAAAATTATATTTATCAACATCAAGATTTTGATTTAATTATTTGGAGTTTAACAGCGTATACTCGGCAACTAGGCCATATGCCTTCGGGGAGTGATCGGAGGAAAGCTATAAGTGTGACAACTAAAGTAATATTAAAAGGAGTTATTAGGGGTTAAAAGGAAAGAGAACAACCATTTTGTCGCCTCTTACGATTAGAAGAGTCACTCTCGGCCAAATTCTACCCCAGGTACAAACGACGGACCAGAACAATATGATCACATAGTCTTACTTATGATTGATATATTAGGCTGTTGTATTGTACTATGTTATCCACTTACAGTTTATATACAGTTCCATATTAGTCATATTACAGTGGATAAAATTACAGATCGCGTCGGTGAATTAAAATGAAAAGTATGACTGAGTGAACGTTAAAAGGGGTTGAATGTTATCGAGTTGTATGTGGCTAATTCTAGCATCATACGCGCATCAAAATTGATCGCTTAAGGTTCGCTACCTTTCATAGGTTTACAAATACCAAAATCACCAACATATAATGAGTATCAATCATAGGCCTTATATGAAATAAACAGGAAACAAAAAGCTTTCGAAGTGTTCGTTTTCGTCAGTTCATAATTTACATTATTCGTCTAGTGGACGCAAACAAATTTATTATACCAATATAATAATTCTAAAAGTAATTTGGCTCAAATAAAACTTTCAAAGAGAGTATAGTCACCCTTGTTCTAAGTAGACCTACTGACCACCCTCAATATTCTGTCTCGAACTGCAAAACACAACTGACCAATCCACCTCCACAGTAAAGAGTATTTGTTCTAATAAAGTGTCATGAAAATCCACTTGAAAGTCAGTCGAGTCTTCCTACTCCGCGTGTGACTGCCTGCACGGGTGGAAGCAAGGAAGGAAGGAAGAAAGGAAGGAAGGAGGGAAGGAAGTGTGCGAGGAATAAGTATGAGTCTCCACGAATGAGTGTCAGGAGCAGCTGATGGTTGCCCGGGGCACCTGTCAATTAGTGGAGTTGTCGTGAGGGGCTGGCTAGTGCCGCGCCGCGCCGCGCCGCGAAGCCTTCCTTCGGGGGATTCCCCGCTCTAAACACACTGGGGGATTCACAGTCTTAGAGTTGCGACGACGCGTTGTGCATGACGAACCTTTGCGGTGGTTTCCTAGCCAAAAACCGAGTTGAACCTAACCAACATGCGACTTAATTGGATCTAACTGAATAACACCGGAAATATCTTCCGTGCAGGCGTAGTGGTATGTTAATTAAGTTAACGCACATTGCAATAACGTTGACATGTCATGTCGCGACTGCCTCAAATACCCAACGTGCTATGTCGATATCTAAAGTAGGAATGCGAGAGGGGATCTTTATAAACGTCTCCTCTTTCTTTCAGTTTTATTTTACAGTTCAATTTGATTATTTGTTGTATAACGACGTATTCGATTAATATGATCATATGCCGTCGGAGGAGGGGGTTTGGAGGAAAGGGACAAAAGGGAAGAACGTCGACTGTCTTTCGTCTGTCTTCTCCCCCTCGACATGTCCGGCTAGGGTGCATGGCCCTACCAGTAGCATAGTAGCTTATGCTTCCGCTGGCATCCGGCTCTCGGGATCACCAAAGCAGGCAACTAGTATGGTACTTTAGGTTTGAACGGACACTCGTGTTTTTGACATGAAACTGCAAAATTTCGATTAAAACATTTTTAATTTATACCTTCTCAAAATATAAAGAGCAAGATATAAAAGAAAAGGAAAGGAAATGAAATGAAAGAGTTTAATCAATTTTTTTCGGCTTCAACAGTAATTAGAATATGTATTGTGGAAAGATTTTTTCATCGTGTTTACTGTGATCTAAAATGATACTAAATGAAGCTGCTGGTACTAGACAGCCTGAATATCTAACGTTCTGGCAATGATCATACTAAACACGAGTGCGAAAAACAAGGCACAGTGTTGTTTGACAAAGTCGAAGACGTTTTGAAATTAATGAAACATAAATAACATATTATTTTACCCTATGTTCATCGAAGCAGACAAGCTTTGACGCTAACATTTATTGCAGTTCATTTGCTAATGAGATCCACGCGAGAAATATAGGAATGCTACACTATATTGAACCATACAGTGATTAATAAGCTAAGTGTTTTTGTAAGAAAAACATAATCAAATGCGTTTCACATACTTGAATCATTACAATTGTTAATCTAAGAACTATTAGATTATATTTTCCCCAATTTAGTTCCCAAAATAACCGTATGATAATAATATTTGGGATACTTTAAATTCAATTTTTGGTTCTTGTGAAACCAAATCTAGCTCATAGTCACGTCTTATGTTATGTAGGCTCGTCAGTATTGAAGTATCCTTTCGCATCTCTGTTATATTGATATTTGCTAAGCATCGCGCCTTCATTGTGCTACGTTCTTAGCACAGCCCCCCCCCCCCCCCCCCCCCCCACCCACGCCGCCCTTCCAACCCAAGTATACCAACCGTTATTCGTAGGCGAAGCAAGTTGTTTGCAAGATCTTTATACACAGCTAAAACACCGAGTGAAATAGTGACCGCGAAACCAATGCTGTTATCAACAGGGATGTTTAGGGTCAGGTCTGTCGGTGGAAAGTAAAATAGCAAAACTATTTTGTTTATTTCTTTAATTTAGTGTGTGTCGATTGAGTACAAAGTTAATAACATCCATGAACAGCGGAGGAGATGGAGGGCATATGTATCTACAGGCAACAAGCTGGTTCAGTGTTGAAAGTGCTAAAAGAGATACCAACATAAGTGACAAGTAGTACAGCAACAAACGGCCTCAC